>PUQB01000687.1:0-125969 GCA_003024785.1 Selaginella tamariscina
GCATCAATGAATGAGAAAATATTGGCTCAAATCATGAAAACCTTGAAGGGAATCACAATAAAGGAGGAGATAAAGGCAAAGGTATGGTGTATTAAATGTAACAATCCTGATCATACAGTGGAGGAATGTAAGTTACAATTACCTATATGTGAGATATGTGAAAAGGAAGGACATGTGACTTGGAATTGTAAACATTTCCTAAATCAAAATGTGGCTCGCATAAAGAGAGAAAAAAGAGATGATGATCATCCACCTTTGAGAGGTTACCTTTTAATAAGAACCGTTGGAAGGATAGAAATGACAATGTTGTTCCTTATGGGGATAGGAATAATGAATCATATAATAGGAAAAATGAAGTTCATTATCAGAATATTAATGATAGGTATTATGAGAGAAGGAATGATGCCCTTTATAAAAACAGAGAGGAAAGGTATTATAGAGGAACAAATGGTCCATATAATGGACGATAGAATGATAAACCTTATCGTGAAAGGAATGACAGACGATATAAAGGAAAGGAAGATCTTATCAAGGTCATACGGGAAGGAATGATCAATATAATCAGGGAAGTGATAAGCAATGACCACAGGGTAGAAGTTTTTCCTTCTTAGGTTTGTTATATATGTGATGAAATGAGCCATATATTTAGAGATTGCCCTAGACAAAATATACAACTTTCTATATCCAGAACCAGAAAAATGGATAGTGAACTGCCTACAACACAGCTAGTTGGAATAGAGAAGGGGAAAGAAGAGTATTCGGCAGATGTAAGAGCAGTTACAGTTTTTCAAAGGAAGAAGGAGTATTCTCTCAATGGAGAAGGAGAGATAAGTAATATTCCTAAAGAGAAATTAAGCATGTTTCAGGGAAATACAAATGAGAAATCAATAGAATTTTGACCAAGAAGCTCAATTTAATAATGAATTACATGAATCCTTGCTAGATATTATAGAAATAAATAAACAATGTTTTTTAATCTTCACCATTACAGGGTGAGGTAAGGAAACAAATGTATTATCAAGTTATAAATCAAGAGGTTAAAGTCACACTTGGACAATTGATATAAGTTGCTCCCTATATAAGAAATCAGATATTGAATGCATTACATATGGTACATGCGACAATACCTTCTAATGAAGGAAATATCGTTTATAAAGTTGATAAGGAGATAGACTATGAAGGTGATTACGATGGACAGGTTCCTTGTATCACAGTTTATGTGGGAAGAAATAAATTAAAAAGGGTGTTGATTAATGGAGGATCATGAGTGAATTTTATTGAGGAGAAGGAATGTAAAAGAATGGGTTTAAGACCTATACAACTTGCTCCATTTAATCTTAAAATGGTTGATCAACGAAGTGTAAAGCCAATAGGTATAATAAGTGTCAAGCCACGATCCAGGAACAAGGAAGTGAGCAGGATTCCAAGAACAAGGAAGCTTGACTCAGAAGCAGGACAAGGAACAGGACAAGGAGCAGGATAGGAGAACAAGACAAGAGCAGGAGGCAAGGAGCAAGACAAAACAAGCACAAGACAAGATAAGATTGATCATAGAAAGATTGGTGTTGATAGTAACTGATTGTACAACAATTAGGTCGGAGCTTTTATACTCACAACTCCAAGCTAATCTGGTCATGAGTCTAATTTGGTCATGAGCTAAAATAGTGACCATTATCCTCTAAGCATATCATGTAGTATATCTTATAGGCATATCCTATAAGAATATCCTGTAAGTATATCCTGTAGGAATATCCTATAGGCATATCCTCTAGGTATATCCTATAGGCATATCCTATAGGAATATCCTGTAGGAATATCCTGCAGGTATATCCTGTAACCTGTATCCTGTATCCTGCATCCTGTAATGAGTCTTGGGACCTAGTTTAGTAGGATAATGCTGATGGAAAGCAGCAACTTTGGAAAAAGCATGGAGTAAGTTGAATGCAGGTTCCCAAGTGCGATCGATAGGCAAATAACCTTTCCAATCCACCAAGTATTGAAGTTGGCAGCGATAAAGACGAGAATTAAGGATGGCTGTAACTTCGTACTCAGGTTCACCATCAATGACCACAGGAGGGGGAGGAGAAGAAGCATGACCAGGAAGAGAAGAAGGATGATACGGCTCCAACAAAGAGGTGTGAAACATAGGATGAAGTTTCACTGTAGATGGTAACTCGAGTCGGAAAGCTATAGGATTGACCTCAGCCACAATCCTGTAAGGGCCCAATCGTTGAAAATCCAACTTAGAAAAAGGCTTGTTGGTGCGAATATGCCGATGAAGAAGCCACACGAGATCACCAATCTTGTATGCAAGTGCCGGTTGATGATGAGCATCAGCATGACGCTTGTACCGTTCCTGTGCCTACTGAAGATAAACCCGGAAATCCTCATGTACCTGACGAAGATGCTGGAGACGATCCTGTATTGCAGGAGCGAAAGAAGGAGAAGCAGGAGGAACAAAGTCAAAACGTGGATGGTAGCATGTAAGAGCAAAGAAAGGTGTCTGGCCTGTAGATGCGTGAACGGAGTTGTTGTAGGCAAACTCCGCCATTGGAAGAAAGTCCAACTAGTTGTCCTGTTGGTAACTAATGAAGCAGCGAAGATATTGCTCCAAGGTCTGAATCATGTGTTTTGATTACCCATCAGTTTGTAGATGGTATCCTGAAGAAAGGTCCACTTTAACCTATAGACTTCGGAAAAGTTTTGCCAAAACTTGAACATGAATTGTGGGCCTTGATAAAAAAATAATGCTCTCAGGAAGATCATGGTGTTGGAATACTTCGCGGATCACCAACTCAGCAGTTGTCTGGCCTGTAGTAGTCTTGTGACATGGTAGAAAATGAGCATGTTTGGTGAAACGGTCAACCACCACAAGAACTGCATCAAATCCATAAGGAGGAAGATCTGTGAGGAAATTCATAGAAATGGATCTCCAAGGAGCAAAAGGAACAAGAAGAGGACGAAGAAGACCAAAGGGCGCGTGATGAGGCATCTTCAACCTATTGCAGGTGTCACAACTCCGTACAAACTTGTCCACAAAACCTCGCAACCCAGGCCACCAATAGTTGCGAGTCACTAACTCAACTGTCTTGGCCACACCAAAATGTCCTATAGCCGGAAGTATCATGACAATCCTGTACCACACGAGTCTTGCAAACATTAACAGGAACGTACATGAGACCTTCCCGGCACAACAACTTGTAGTCTGTATAGGAACTGGAGGAAGAGGAACTTGTGATGTCAAGACTAATGTATGAAAATACATTCCTTGCCAAGTCGTTTGTAGCCAACTGCAAACGGATGTCCTGTAGGAGTGTGGAATATGTTGGAGCTTGATGAACTTGTAGTGTTGTAAGCCGAAGTCGATTAGGACCCAACAACACTTGCTTTTGACAGTCATATGCAAGATCGCCCGGGGTCGGTGCAAGGTAAGAGCGCCTAGAAATTGCATTTGCCTTGTCATTTCAAAAACCAGGCCTGTAGATGATGACAAAAATCAAAAAGTGATAGGAACTCCGCCCACCTAAGCATGTTGCCGACTGAGAACTCGAGCTGTTTGAAAATACTCTAGGTTCTTGTGATCCGTAAGAACTTGTACAGGATGCGTAGCACCTTCCAAGAAATGTCGCCACTCCTCAAACGAATCCACAATGGCCTTGAGTTCCTTGTCATCAATCTCGTAATTGATCTCTGCCAAAAGGAACTTACAAGAGTAAAAAGCTACAGGATGAAGCAACTTGTCTTCTCCAACTTATGATAGAACAAATCCTACTGCAAAATTCGTAGCATCTGCTTCAACAAAGAAGGGACGAGAAGGATCAGGATGTGCTAAAATTGGAGCTGTCGTGAAGGCATCCTTGAGTGTCGTGAATGCATGTTCCACCTTGTTGGACCAAGAGAACACTCCTATGCGCTTGGTGAGTTCCATGAGTGGAAGTACACGCTTGGAGAAGTCCTGTATGAAACGCCTGTAGAATTTTGTAAAGCCAAGGAAACATTATATGTCTCATACAGACTTGGGCCTCTCCCACTCAGCGATAGTCTTCACCTTGTGCATGTCCATGGAAACACCAGCATGAGAGACGATGTAGCCTAAGAACTCCACAGTATCCTTGGCGAAGAAACACTTCTCCAACTTCGCATAAAGGCCATGCTCGCGAAGCCTCTGTAGGACTAGTCGTACATGCTTGTCATGAGCCGCTTGGTCCTTGGAGAAAAATCAAAATGTCATCGAGGTAAATTACCACAAACTAGTCCAAGAAGTCACAAAAGATGTCGTTCACCATGTGTTGGAACACGGCTGGGGCATTGGTAAGTCCGAAAGGCATCACCATGTACTCGAAGTGTGTAGGAAAGGTAGTCTTCCACTCATCGCTGGACGAATCCGTATAAGATTGTAAGCCCCTCGTAAACCGATCTTCGTGAACACCTTTGCTCCTTGCAGCCGATTGAGAAGTTCCGGATCAATGACAACGGGTACCGGTTCCGAATGGTGACTTGATTCAAACCTCTGTAGTCCACAACCAAACGTAAACTCTCATCTTTCTTCTTAACAAAGAAGATAGGTGCTCCTGCAAGGGACTTTGAGTGACGAATAAAGCTGGATGTCAAGTTTTCCTCGATGTACTAACAAAGAACCTCCAATTCTGTAGGTGACAATGCATAAATCGGTCCGAACAGTGGAGTCTTTCCTTCCACAAGATCGATAGGACAGTCGTAGGACCTGTGAGCAGGAAGAACTGTAGCCTTGTGCTTGTCAAAAACGTTTTGAAAGGAGTGATACTTGGATGGCAGCGAAGAAGAAGAAGAAGAAGGAACATGAGAAGGAGATTGAAAAATAGGGGAGTCAGATACAGGAAAGGTAGAAGAGGACATAGGAGTTACTTGGAAGGCAAAAAGATGAAAGGAGCAGGATCAGTGGCAAGTTCATGCATGGTAGTGGTAAGAACTCGGAGAGGAGAAGGAGGGAGCTGTGATTGAAAAAGAGGAAGGATTTTGGGGGGTGAAACAGAAGAAGAGTAATGAAAAGAGGCAGGATTGGGAGAACATGTGTGGATGTTGACAAGTGTATAGGATTGGAAGAATCTTGTACAGAAGTCTGTGGATGCACAGGAGTGAGGAGAGCCTGTGAGTGTGCTGAGGAACAAATAGGAGGTGGATCATGTTGAGGAGGAACCTTTGACACTGATACAGGATTGGAAGAACCCTGTACAGGAATCCGCAAACTTACAGGAGTGGAAAGAGCTTGCGGATGTGCTGAGGAACTGACATGAGGTGATCTTGTCGAGGAGGAGTCTTCAACACTGATACAGGAACATGCATGGTCAATTCTGTAGCTTGTACTGCCTCAGACACTAAGGATGTATCCTACACACAAGAAGGTATAAAGATTGATCCTAGTTGTTGGAGAGGAAAACGTGAGCGTCTTAGACCTCCAGTCAATATGAGAATTTGCAACAATAAAATCTGGCATGCCCAAAATGATGGGAGTCGACCAAGTTTTGATCAAGTTGAAGGAAATCAAACAGTTGAATGCGCCATGACTGCAAAGAGAGGTTTGGTAGCATGGGTAACTGCGCCAGAAGCAATCAGACGACCATTGGCCACCTCTACAGGAACTGCACGCTTCAACTTCACCACCGAAATGCCATGTTGAGTTGCAAAAGCGTCATTCACGAAGCATGCATTTGCACCAGTGTCTAACAGGGCAAACTCCTTGAGCTCTTGATTATTAAGATGAATGTGTACAGGAAACTTGAGTGATGGAATGGTATGAGCAACACCAATGGAGCCTGCACCTACGTCCAACTTCGTGGCTCCTAGACGAAGTGAACATTGAAGTTTTCCGACTGAACTTTAGTTTCAACTTCACGCGTCTTGAACTCCTGGCTTTAATAGGACATTTCGCCACCTTGTGTCCTGCTTCACCACAATACAAACATAGATTCTCACTGCGGCGACGTTGCTTCTTAGCAACGAAAGTGAGCCACGCTTGTATTTCTCAACCTTTATAGGAACTACTTCAGAAGGTGTCATAGGAGTATGTACCACAGCTGCAGGAATGCTGATGGGATTTTTCCTGACGATGCTCGAACAAGAGGTTGTCGCAGCGAACGTCCTATTGCATGATCTTCGCTAATGTTTGGGCATCCGGTAACGTAAGAAGAAGGTCCTTCACGTCATCTTTCAACCCAAAATGGAAGTGTTTGATTAATGTAGTCTCGTCTCATGGAATGTTCGTGCAAAGTTGCTGAAATTCGGATGCATAGAACAGAAGTTGGTCGAGATCCTTGTGGAGCTTTTGTAACTTCTTGCATGCGGAACGGTACTTATCAGGATCTCCAAAGCAAGCTTCAAAGGCAACCATGAAACCTTCAAAGTGTTCCATCAATGGGTCGTCATGCTCCAGCAAAGGGACAACCCAAGCCCGTGGAGATCCAACTAGTAGGGATGCCAAAAGGCCAACCTTTTGTGCATCAGTTGAGTAGCAGCGTGGTTGCATGCGGATCAAAAGCCTGATCTGATTTAGGAACCCTTGGAAATTGGCACGATTGCCATTGAACTTTTTCGGCATGCTGATCTTCGGTTTTGAAGAAGTGTTCGATGGAGAAGAAACCATGGATGCTTGAGAGAGAGCCTGCGCAACAGCCTTGGAGGATGCATCAGTAGCTGCATGTGCCGCGTTGGTGGAACCTTGCAAATCTGTGACCACTTGGCGCAAAGTGGCCAACTCATGAAGCAATATTTGGTGCTTGCATTGAAATTGCTCAAAATCAACCATGATTTTTGAAAGAAAAAAGGAGGAAAACAAAGGAGAAGAATCAAGGAAAAAAAAGTAACTGAAAATCAAAAAGCTATGAAAGCAGTTACTATCAAACTGTCAAGCCATGATCTAGGAGTAAGGAAGTGAGCAGGATTCCGAGAATAAGGAAGCTTGACTCGAAGTAGGACAAGGAGCAGGACAGGGAGCAGGACAGGAACTAGGAAACCAGGAACAAGACAAGAGCAGGAGGCAAGGAGCAAGACAAGACAAGAACAAAACAAGACAAGATTGATCATAGAAAGACTGGTGTTGATAGTAATTGATTGTACAACAATTAAGTCGGAGCTTTTATACTCACAACTCCAAGCTAATCTGGTCATGAGCTAAAAAATAGTGACCCTTATCCTCTAGGCATATCTTATAGTTATCCTATAGGCATATCCTATAAGAATATTCTATAAGCATATCCTGTAGGAATATCCTGTAGGTATATCCTATAGGCATATCTGTAGGCATATCCTGTAGGAATATCCTGCAGGCATATCCTATAGGTATATCTTATAGGTATATCCTATAACCCATATCATGTATCCTGCATCTTATCTCGGGTTGTGACAATTATCCTTAAGAAATGGACAAGTTGAATCCAAAATAAAGTTCTTAAAAATGTTTTAACAAAAGTGATTCAGGAAATGGAAAAGACTAAGATGAAAAACTTCTTAAGTCTTGTGGCCTATAGAAAGCTTATAAGTTACTAATAGGTATGACACCTTTTAAAATTGCATATGGACTAGAGGTCTCCTATTGAGTATGTTGTGCCATCCTTAAGAATGGCTGTTCAATATAATATGGGAGAGAATGAATCTTTGGCAAGTCATTTAATATAGCTAGAAAAGTTGGATGAGCTAAGAATATATGCTTATGAACAATATAAATGATTCAAAGGAGGAGAAAAGCTTGGCTTAATAGGAAGAGACGAGGAAAGGAAATTCAAGAAGGGGACCTGTCCTTTGGTATAGAGAAAAGATTGATGAGATGAGTCAAAAGCTCAATCTAAGTGGATAGGCCCTTTTCGGGTTTAAATTTGTGAAGGGAGGAAGGAATTGTGGAGTTGCAAACATTGGAAGGAGAGGAGATTGAAGGAATGGTGAATATGAATAAATTGCAAAAATATATGCCACAGGAGAACGTTGCAGTAAATATATTTTTATTGATTCAAGGGGGATATTCTCTTATCTACTGGGCACCAAAAATGGTGCACCAGATCTAGGGTTTCTCACATGGGGCAGTGAGATGGCTACAAGAAAAGTTCTTTCTTACCCGCAATTGTTGAGAGCTTGTTAATCCTCCCGAAGGAGAAAGATTGGGACATGTTCAATTGGTTCACACCAGTGAGAATTTTCCACGAGAGATGGAAAGGGTTCTAAAAGGAACTTGATCTATGGGCCTAGCTGAGCTATTGAGGGATGGAGAGCTTCATGATGAACAATGCTTCACACTGGTCATGCTTATGGAGAAGGTAGATAAGTTGGAGATGGGATTTGTAACTTACATAGAGGAGAAGAAGCTCTTCTTCACAAAAGCTTGATACATGAAGTTTTTCATTTCTTCCCGGTTGGAAGGAGAGGTGAAGCCAAATAAGGCCCACTTGACGGCATACCTGAAAGAAGGTAAGCAATATATGAGCAAGGTGGGGCTTAAGCTTTTGGATTTAGTAGAGGAAGCTCAATTGGCTGTGAATTTTATTTTTAACGCCGCTTTGCATATTACAGCATCAAATCCAATCCTGTCTTTGTATGATGGATTAAAGGAGAAGAGGCCAGTAGGCATGGCTAGATACTTGCTTAAGAGGTTGAGAGAGCACCTTTCCACAATGCAGAATTGGAGAAAAGGGGAGAACCTCATCGATGATGGCATTTACATGGGTGCAAGGGATTGCTGATCATGTATGATAGCATGGAGAGCCTAAAACACTAGCTCAGATGAAATAGGTGCAGAAGGAGGCAGAGTTGCTCCAAAAGGCAAGGCAAACCCAAGGAGCAAGAAGCGAAATGGAAGGAGCTTGAGCTTAAGGTGAAGGAACATGGGAAGTTTCTCGGTTGGAAGTGGAGAAATAGGTGGAGAAGACTCCAAAGAAGAAGAAGCTGAAAGTGGAAAGTGGAAAGACCAACATCAACAAAAAGAACAACAAGGTCATCAAAGAAAGGAGTGAAGTTGAAGTCCTTGGGGATCCAGGATACCTTCGAGGAGAAGATGATGATTGTTGACCTTGAGGAGGAAGAGGACGACAACCTGGAAGTCACTACCATGCAAGAGGAAATTGCAGAGGATTAGGGGGAGGATGAGGAGCTAAAGGAAGGGCACTTGGAGATGAGAACTAAGGCAAAAAGAGACAATAATGGCAAAGCTCTAGACTACATAGCAAAGTCAGGTGCGGTAGGAAATAGTGGATAGGATGGACGCAAAAGGGAAGTAGGATGGGATAGAAGCAGAGTAGGATTGGTACCAGAGTTAGAGGAGCAATTATCCACGGTGAAGTCCCTAGTGGTGGTTTATTGTAGGTGGTTTATGTCTCGTTTAATGAGGTACATGATAAGGGTAAGGCCATAGGAGATGAGCAGGTGGTTGAGTTGCCGAAGGAGAAGTGGAATGTTTCAGAATCTATCTCATCCCAAAGTATTCCGTCTCTGCCAGTTGGACCAATAATGGAGGATATAACCGGTGAACTAGCTTTCGGAATTGGGAGTGAGGACAGGACTATGGCACATGGATCAAAGTTCCCACGGCATCAATTCAATCTGCCACCTTTTCAACCATCACCGCAATCACATGCAGGTATGTATGATAGAGGTGTATATAGAACAGGGGGATCGCAGAAAGTGCAAGTCAGTGGTTTTCAATATGAGGAAGAGGATCCACACCAGCAATAGCAAGAGGGCGATGCACATGCAGATATATCTTTTAAGCGTTAGAGAGCATTTGCGAGGAAGGACGCGTAGGCTACAAATATTTAGGTGCAATTCGCGCAGATCCTTGCACAGCTTCAATAGGAAGTTGTGGAGCAGATGGCTATAGGTGGAAATAAGATATAGGATGTGACACAATTGGCGGCGAACCTTTTCAATCATTTGGCCAATGCAAGTATAAGGTCAAGGATAGAGCTGATATCCAACGACTGATTGTTCAAGCAGTGGAGAATGTTATGGCACCAAAGATGGCGATAATTCAGGGCATACTGAATAAGGGGTGCAACATCTGGGGAAACTGTGCACACCATTGTGGAGATCAAGCCTGCATGACAATGCATGAGCCATGGCGTTGTTTCAGAGGCTGGTGCAAGTGTGAGACGAGAGTCAGCAAACTATGACTGTCTTGATAGTGGTAGTTGATGAATTCCAGCGTCTTCAAGAGAAAAATGAGTAACTCAAGAAGAAGCAGGCTTTTTGTCTCTAGGTTGCGATGATACAACAAAGAACTAGACAAGGAGAAGGTAGAGTTCCAAAAGTATAAGGAACATGAGGAAGCTGAGTATCAGGAGGATACTTAGGACGTGTTGCCATGAGGACACAATAACAAATAAGGAGGGGACAGTGTTAAAGATAAAATGTTAGGAAATAGGGCATCCTACTGTGGAGAGGTTAAGGTAGGAAGGTCCGTAAGTAGTTTGGAAGAAAGGCTGCATAGGAAGGAAATCCTTACCGAGAGGAACAAGATGAAGGAAAAGGACGATTCGGAAGGAAAATGTTGGCATGGCGAGAGAGTGGATATGTAAAGGTAGTTAAGGCAAGAGAGTAGGGGTCTCCATGTTTGTTCATGTTCAAAATAGAAAGTGCATATTATAAGATCTCTTGTGTAGAATTTATAATACTTCCAATGGATATGTCTAACAAAGAAATAACCAAATCCATTCTTGCCCTTGACTTTGGAGACCAGTCTTGGTAGCACAAAAAGGAAGTAAGTTGATATGTGTATTTTGAGAGTGATGAAAGGAAAAGTGTATAGCCTTTTCTAAATGTTTGAGAAGGCAACGGTTAAACAGGAAAAGGTGAGTTTTCCTGTTTAACAGTGTCCAAAGACTACTTTAGTTCCTACCCTTGAGAAATATGGATGTAAAAATACACAAAAAGAAGTTAGCTCACACAAGTTTATAAATGGCCACTTGTTTGTTCAAATGTTGTTGCTAGTAAATTTTCTGCCATATAAACCACCCATAGTACATATCCCTTTATAACACCAACCAAAAAAAGTTTAACACAAAGGACATTTTGAACCCAATGATTAGGTGATCCATAATGAAAGCAAGTAGACTTGAGAGAAGTTGGAGCATTGTCTAGTGCAATGTTTGGCAGTCCATGTCAATATCCTTCTCCCAGATAAACTCCTTGCACTCATGGTACAATCTGAGCTAGATAAAACTCCAACTAGCTTCACATAATTGAGGCATTTATAAAATGCCATATTAGGATGCCTACTTGTCTTTGAAATAAACATGACACTTACATTTCCAACACTTGTACACAGCAATAGCATACTTTAAATAATGAGGCTTCACATCCACATTTTTGGGCTTTTGTATGGAAGAGAGGGTTGCTCAATCTTTTCAACTCCAAATTGAGCCTCACTTGGACATGTCTCCTCTTGTTAATGCTCAATTTACCTACCTATCTTTGAGTCCATCCAATCTCAAGTACCAATGAAGGACCTCCTTCACCCCCTTCTCCATGTGTTGAATGGCTAAGTCACTATAAAAAGAGAAGTAGAGAGTTAGTGCATTGCTACTATGATCCTTGCTTATTTGCTTATTTGCCCAACAAACTACCATTGTGCTCTCTAATGGCAATCTAAAACTTGGAAAGAGAGATGCATTAGACCTTGTACCTAAATTCATCATCAAATGAAAGGATAATGTAAGGATTTTACAATATTAAAAATATATATATTTATTAGGATTGTATATATGATTCAAACTTCCTTTTTACCAAACTTTTTTAAGGCTCAGATTTCATTTTTTTAAGTTCAATAGAAGTAGTACCACTGGGAATGTGGATTAATCATTTTGACAAGGTCAGCCAACCCAATTGTCATAGTTTTGACTATGACTGCAGAGCTTGATTATTGTTACCTAATGAACTATGTTGTCATGCATTTGAATATAGTGAGAAATAGTCCCACTTAGTGCATTTAAGTTTTTAAGAATGGTTAAGTGGACAATTGATAAACATCTTGAAAAAGTCTAGATGAAGGTAAATTTCAAGAGTATATAAATGGCTTCTTGGAGGTGATTTTTGAACAATTAAATACTATTCAAGATCATTTCACTCGAAAAAGTTGGCTAGAGATAACAACAAACTTGTTTATTGCGCAACAAGTGACTATCAAGTAGGCTATGATAGTTGTATCGGTGGCCTTGAAGGATAAAACCATGAGGTAAATTTATGTTTATTCTTGCTCGATAGGTAGTTTTGCATGGCATGGAGGACCCATATACACATGCTATTGTGGTGAAGGGACGACTTGGTGAGTGTCCAATGTGAATCCTCATGGATAGTGGGAATAGCGATAATTGTGTTAGCAAAGTTAATGCAAGAGTGCAACTTGCTCACAAAGATTGTGCCTCAATACAAGATTGAGGAATCAACTATTGTCACATAGAGCTGGAGTGCTGTGTGGAGGAGTTACAATTGGAGGTTGGCAAAACCTAGTTGGTGAGCTTCATGAAGACTACCTCCATACGAGATTGAGGGCTCAACTACTATCACATAGAGCTAGAGTGCTTGTATGGAGGAGTTATAACTGGAGGTTGGCAAACCTAATTGGTGGAGCTCCACAAAGACTCTACCTCCATACAAGATTGAGGGCTCAACTACTATCACACAGAGCTGGAGTGCTTGTGTGGAGGAGTTCAATTGGAGGTTGGCAGTGAAACTATACAAAGATTATGCCTCAATATGAGATTGAGGGCTTAGTTACTGCCACATAGAGCTAGATTGCTTATGTGGAGGAGTTACAATTAGAGGTTGGCAAAGCCTAGTTAGGGAAGTTGCCGAAGATTGTGCCAATACAAAATTGAAAGCTTAACTACTGTCACATAGACCTAGAATGCTTGTATGGAGTAGTTATAATTGGAGGTTGGCAAAACCCAAATGGTAAAGGCTTTCTTTCTTGTTGAACTAATGTGTGGATCTCATCCTTTGGATGAGTTGGTTGGAGCATGTGGATCTAAGATTAAGTGGTGCAACAAGCAAGTGAAGCTTGTGTATAATAGAGCAAAAGACACTTGGTTTGGAACAAAGCTTGAGTCTTCAAACAAGTATTTTTCTGTTATATCTTTAGAGAAATGTCTCCATAATAAAGAAGAACATGTGTGTTTGCTCAACGTGAGGTGGAGTATTTGGGTCAAATTGTGACACCAAGTGGAGTTAAAATTGATCCATAGAAAATGGCAATGGTGGAATAATGGTTAGTTCCTAGCAACATACAGAGTTACAGAATTTCTTGGGCATAGCTAATTATTACTGTTAGTTTGTTAAAGACTATGCTGAGAAAGCTTCTCCATTAATTAGGTTATTAAGGAAGGATTTCCCCTTGCATGAAGTGCTTCAAAGGAGAGTAGTTTCCAAGTTTTAAAACATGGTACATGCACTAATTTTATGTTGCAAATCCCTTTAAGTCTTATGAGGTATTGTGTGATGCAAGTGAAGTGGCCATTGGAGCTATACTTATGCAAAAGGGGAGGCCTATTTCTTATGAAAGTTGTACTTTAAATCTTGTAGAGCAACAATACTTGATGTATGAACAGAGCTACTGGCTATTATTAATGCATTATGGCACTATCTTTATGGTGTAGGTTTTAAAATGTTTATAGATCACAAGCCTTTGGTGTATTTTTCACACATAAAGAGTTAAACTCTTGACAAGCTCTTGGATGGTTAAGCTCATGGAGTTTGGTGAATTTCCCATTGAGCATCATTTGAAAAAGGTGGCAGATGCTTTGTCAAGCTTAGGTAATGTGATGGTTAATGAGTTTAGCCATGTAGTTCAACATGCTCAAGCACAATATGTCGAGGTGCAAAACTCAGAGAACAGTTGGAGCCATTGTTCTCATTTTATGATGAAGTTCTTTACTACAATGGCCATGTGTATCTTCCTTGTGTGAACCGTTTAATCAAACACGTATTATATCTTCATCATGATCACCCGGTGGCTGTCATGACTCGATACAAGATACAGGATTTCGGATACAGGATATATGATACATGAACGGAATACAGAATATACCTATAAGATATACCTACAGGATGCCTACAAGATAGCCTATAGGATATTTCTACATACCTACGGGATATTCTTACAGATATGCCTATATGATTGCTATAGGATATGCCTAAAGGATAAGGGTCACCATTTTAGCTCATGACTAAATTAAGTTCATGACTAAATTAGCTCTTGGAGTTGTGAGCATAAAGCTCGACCTAATTGTTGTACAATCAGTTACTATCAACACTAGTCTTTCTACGATCAATCTTGTCTTGTTTTGTTCTTGTCTTACTCCTTGCTTATGCTCTCATCTTGATTCTTAGTTCCTTATCCTACTCCTGATTCCTAATTCATGTCCTGCTCATGAGTTCTAGTTCCTGTCCTACTTCTTGTCTTGCTCCTGAGTTCCTAGTTCCTGTCCTGCTCCTTGTCCTACTCTTGAGTTAAGCTCCCTTGTCCTACTCCTAACTTCTGAGTTCCTAGTTCCTGTCATGCGCCTTGTCCTACTCCTAAGTTCCTAGTTCCTGTCCTACTCCTTGTTACTCCTGAGTCAAGCTCCCTTGTCCTACTCCTGACTCCTAAG
This sequence comes from Selaginella tamariscina, assembly GCA_003024785.1. NCBI lineage: Eukaryota > Viridiplantae > Streptophyta > Lycopodiopsida > Selaginellales > Selaginellaceae > Selaginella > Selaginella tamariscina. The sequence goes on from PUQB01000687.1 coordinate 14,604, forward strand.
TTCTTAGTTCCTGTCCTGCTCCTTGTCCTGCTCCTGAGTTTCTAGTTCCTGTCATGTCCTTTGTCTGCTCATGAGTTCCTAATTCCTTCCCGCTCTTGTCCTGCTCCTGCGTCAAGCTCCCTTGTTTCTACTCCTGAGTCAAGCTTCCTTATTCTTGGATTGTGACTTGATAATTTGATAATAACTGCTTTCATAGCTCTCCGATTTCCAGTTACTTTTTTTCTTGGTTCTTCTTCTTCGTTTTCTTCCTTTTTCTTTCATAGATCATGGCCAATTTTGAGCAATTTCAACGCGAGCACCAATTTTGCTTCATGAGCTGGCCACTTTGCACCAAGTGGTCACAAATCTGCAAGGTTCCACCAAGCGGCACATGCAACTGCTGATGGCATCCTCCAAGGCTACTACACAAGCTCTCTCTCAAGCATCCATGGTTTCCTCTCCATCGAACTCTGCTTCGAGCTGAAAATCAGCATACCAGAAAAGTTTAGTGGTAATCGTGTTGATTTCCAAGGTTTCCTGAATTAGATCAAGCTTTTGATCCTCATGCACCATGCCGCTACTCGTCTGATGCACAAAGGTTGGCCTTTGGCATCCTTACTAGTTGGATCCCCACGGGCTTGGGTTGCCCTTTGCTGGAGCGTGACGACCCATTAATGAAAGACTTTGAAGGATTCGTGGCTATCTTTGAAGCATGATTTGGAGATCCCGATAAGTACCATGATTTGGAGATCCCGATAGTGTCTGAGGCAGTACAAGCTATAGGATTGATTATGCCTGTTCTTGTATTAGTGTTAAAGACTCCTCCTCGACAAGATTCACCTCATGTTAGTTCCTCAGCACATCCACAGACTTTTCCACTCCTATAAGTTCGTGGATCTTGTACAGGGTTCTTCCAATCATGTATCAGTGTTGAAGACTTTTCCTCGACAAGATTCACCTCATGTCAGTTTCTCAGCACATCTGCAGGCTTTTTCCACTCTTGTAAGTTCATGATTCCTGTACAGGGTTCTTCCAATCTTTGTATCAGTGTCGAAGTTCCTCCTCAATAGGATCCACCTCTTGTCAATTCGTCAGCGCATTCTCAGGCTCTCCTCACTCCTATGCATTACAACTTGTACAAGGTCTTCCAATCCTGTATCAGTGTTGAAGATTCCTCATCGACAGGATTTACCTCATGTCAGTTCCTCAGCACATTTGCAGGCCTTTCTCCATCCTGTAAGTTCGTGGATTCATGTACAGGGTTTTTTCAATCTTGTATCAGTGTTGAAGGTTCCTCCTCGATGGGATTCACCTCTTGTCAGTTCATCAGGCTCCAGGAGATTCAACACTTTTACAGGACATCCGTTTGCAGTTTGTTACAGACGACTTGGCAAGAAGTGTTCTTAACACATTAGTCCTGACATTGCAAGCTTCTCTTCCTCCAATTCCATTCAGACTACAGTTATTCATCATACGGGACGGACTCCTGTACCGGGAAGGTCCCTATACGTTCCTATTGGTGTTTGCAGGACTAGTGTGGTACAGGATTGTCATGAACCCCGGCTTCAGGACATTTTTGGTGTGGCCAAGACAGTTGAGTTGGTGACTTGCAACTATTGGTGGCCTGGGTTGCGGGTTTGTGGAAAAGTTTGTACGGAGTTATGACACTACTGTTAAGCCATGATCCAGGAACAAGGAAGAGAGCAGGATTCCGAGAACAAGGGCTTGACTGGAGCAGGACAAGAATTGGAGCAGGATAGGAACTAGGAGCAGGACAAGAGCAAAAGGCAAGGAGCAAAACAAGAAAAAGGAACAAGAATAATCATAGAATGATTAGTGATGATAATAACTGATTGTACAACAATTAGGTCGGAGCTTTTATGCTCACAACTCCAAGAGCTAATATGTCATGAGCCTAATCTAGTCATGAAGCTAAAATGGTGCCCTTATCTCTAGGCATATTCTATAGGCATCCTGTAGGAATATCCTAATAGGTATATCATGTAGGAATATCTTGTAGGCATATCCTCTATAGGCATATCCTGTATCATGTATCCTATATCCGATATCCAAGTCGTGACAGCACCCTCCATAAGGACGAGTTCTACGAGTCTTGGGAACTAGTTTAGCAAGAAACACCAATGAAAGGCAACAACCTTGTAAGAAGCATGGAGTAAGTTGGATGTAGGGCGATCGGTAGGCAAATAACCTTTTCAATCACCAGTATTGAAGTTGGTAGCAATGAAGATGAGAATCAAGGATGGCTGCCACTTCGTCCTTAGGTTCATCATCATGACCATAAAAGGGGGAGGAGAAGAAGCATGACCAAGAAAAAAAAAAAGGATGATACGGCTCCAACAAAAAGGTGTGAAACACAGAATGAAGTTTCACCGTAGATGGTAACTCGAGTCGAAAATTACAGGATTGACTTTAGCCGCAATCCTGTAAGGGCCCAATCGTTGAAAATCCAACTTTGAAAAGGCATGTTGGTGCAAATATGCCGACGAAGAAGCCACACGAGATCACCAATCTTGTATATAGGTATGGCTGACGTGAGCATCAGCATGACGCTTGTATTGTTCCTGTGCCTGCTGAAGATGAACCCAAAGATCATCCTGTACCTGACGAAGATGCTGAAGACGATCCTGTACTGTAGAGCGGAAGAAGGAGAAGCAGGAGAGCAAAGTCAAAACGTGGATGGTAACCTGTAAGAGCAAAGAAAGGTGTCTGGCCTAGATGCGTGAATGGAGTTGTTGTAGGCAAACTCCGCATTGGAAGAAGGTCCAACCAGTTGTTCCTGTTGGTAACTGATGAAGCAAGAAGTATTGCTCCAAGGTCTGAATTGTGCGTTCTGATGCCCATCAGTTTGTGGATGATATCCTGAAGAAAGATCCGCTTTAACTGTAGAACTGGAGAAGCTCTCGCCAAAACTTGGACATGAATTGTGGACCTCGATCAGAAACAATGCTCTCAGGAAGACCATGATGTCGGAACACTTGCGGATCACCAACTCAGCATTGTTTGGCCTGTAGCATCTTGTTACATGGTAGGAAATGAGCCTGTTTGGTGAAACGGTCAACCACCACAAGAACTGCATCAAATCCACGAGAAGAGGAAGATCTGTGAGGAAATCCATAGAAATGGATCTCCAAGGAGCAAAGGAACAGGAAGAGGACGAAGAAGACCAGAGGGTGCATGATGAGGCATCTTCGACCTATTGCAGTGTCACAACTCCGTACAAACCTTTCCACAAAACCTCGCAACCCAGGCCACCAATAGTTGCGAGTCACCAACTCAACTGTCTTGGCCACACCAAAATGTCCTGTAGCCGGGTATCATGACAATCCTGTACCACACGAGTCCTAAACACCAACAGGAACGTACAGGAGACCTTCCCGGTATAGGAGTCCGTCCTGTATGGTGAACAACTGTAGTCTGAACGGGAACTGGAGGAAGAGGAGCTTGCAATGTCAGGACTAATGTGTGAGACACATTCTTTGCCAAGTCGTCTATAGCCAACTGCAAACGGATGTCTGTAGAAGTGTTGAATTTGCTGGAGCCTGATGAACCTGTAGTGCCGCAAGCCGAAATCGATCAGGACCCAACAACACTTGCCTTTGACAGTCATATGCAGGATCGCCCGGGTCGGTGCAAGGTAAGAGCGCCTAGACAATGCGTCGCCTTGCCATTCCGAAAATGAGGCCTGTAAACAATGACAAATCAAAACGTGATAGGAATTCTCCACCTAGCTGTCGCCAACTAAGAACTCGAGCCATTTGAAAAACTCAGGTTCTTGTAATCCGTAAGAACTTGTACAGGAGCAACACCTTCCAGGAAGTGCCGCCACTCTCGAACGAATCCACAATGGCCTTGAGTTCCTTGTCATGAATCTCGTAATTGATCTCCCATCGAAAGGAACTTACGAGAGTAAAAGGTTACAGGATGGAGTAACTTTCTTCTCAACTTGTGATAGGATAGAACCTACTGCAAAATCCGAGGCATCTGCTTCAACAAAGAAAGGAACGAGAAGGATTAGGATGTGCTAAATCAGAGCTGTCTAAAAGTCCTTGAGTGTTGTGAATGCATGTTCCGCTTGTTGGACCAAGAGAAAACCCTGTGCATTGGTGAGTTCCGTGAGTGGAAGTACACGCTTGGAGAAGTCTTGTATGAACCGCCTGTAGAAGTTTGCAAAGCCAAGGAAACATTGTATGTCTCATATAGACTTGGGCCTCTCCCACTCCACGATGGTCTTCACCTTGTGCATGTCCATGGAAATGCCAGCAGGAGAGACAATGTAGCCCAAGAACTCCACTGAATCCCTGTCAAAAAACACTTCTCCAACTTGTGTATAGGCATGCTCGCGAAGCCACTGTAAACTATGTACATGGTTGTCATGTGCTGGTCCTTGGAAAAAATCAAAATGTCATCGATAGATCACCACAAACTGGTCCAAGAAGTCGCGAAAAATGTCGTTCACCATGTGTTAAACATGGATGGGGCATTGGTAAGTCGAAAGGCATCACCGTGTATTCGAAGTGTCCATACCTTGTATGAAAGGCAGTCTTCCACTCATTCCTAGACGAATCGTACAAGATTGTAGGCCCCTCGTAAGTCGATCTTTGTGAACACCTTTGCTCTCGTAGCCGATCGAGAAGTTCCGGATCAATGGCAAGGTACCGGTTCGATGGTGACTTAATTCAAACCCTATAGTCCACAACCAAACGCAAACTCCCATTTTCTTCTTGACAAAGAAGATAGGTGCTCCTGCAGGGGACTTTGAGTGACGAATGAAGTCAGATGCCAAGTTTCCTCGATGTACTGCAAAGAACCTCCAATTCTGTGACAGTGCATAAATCGATTCGAACGGTGGAGTTAATATTGATAGGACAGTCGTAACTGTGAACAGGAAGAACTGCAGCCTTGTGCTTGTCAAAAACGTCTTGAAAGGAGTGATACTTGGATGGCAGGGAAGAAGAGGAGAAGGAAAGGAGCATGAGAAGGAGATTGAAAAACAGGAAGTCAGATACAGGAAAGGTAAAGAGGACGTAGGAGTTACTTGAAAGGCAAAAAGATAAAAGGAGCAGGATCAGTGGCAAGTTCATGCATGGTAGTGGTAAGAACTCGGAGAGGAGAAGGAGGGAGCTGTGACTGAAAAAGAGGAAGGATCTTGGGGGTGGAACAGAAGCAAGAGTAATGAAAAGAGGCAGGATTGGGAAAACTGTGTGGATGTTGACAAGTGTACAGGATTGGAAGAATCCTGTACAGAAGTCCGTGGATGCACAGGAGTGAGGAAGCCTGTGAGTGTGCTGAAAACCAATAGAGGAGGTGGATCCTGTTGAGGAGGAACCTTCGACACTGATACAGGATTGGAAGAACCCTGTATAGGAATGTGAACTTACAGGAGTGGAGAGAGCCTGCGGATGTGCTGAGGAACTGACATGAGGTGAATCCTGTCGAGGAGGAGTCTTCAACACTGATACAGGAACAGGCATGGTCAATCCTGTAGCTTGTACTGCCTCAGACACTAAGGATGTATCCTGCACGCAGGAAGGTACAGGATTGATCCTGGCGACCGGAGAGGAAAACGTGAGCGTCCTAGACCTCAGTCGATCTGAGGATTTGCAACAACGAACCATGGCATGCCAAAAATGATGGGAGTCGACCGAGTCTTGATCAAGTTGAAGGAAATCAAACAGTTGAATGCCATGACTGCAAGAGAGAGGTGTAGTAGCATGGGTAACTGTGCCAGAAGTAATCAGAGACCATCCACCTCTACAAGAACTGCACGCTTCAACTTCACCACCGAATGCCATGTTGAGTTGCAAAAGTGTCATCCATGAAAGCATGCAGTGTCTAACAGGGCAAACTCCTTGAGCTCTTGATTATTGAGACGAATATGTACAGGAAACTTGAGTGAGGAATGGTATGAGCACCAATGGAGCCTGCACCTACGTCCAACTTCGCGGCTCCTAGACAAAGTGGACATTGAAGTTTTCGACTGAACTTTAGCTTCAACTTCACGCATCTTAAACTTCCTGGCTTTAATAGACATTCTGCCACCTTGTGTCCTACTTCATCACAATACAAGCATAGGTTCTCACTGTGGCAATGTTGCTTCTCAACAACAGAAAGTGAGCCACGCTTACTTCTCAACCTCCATAGGAACTACTCTAGAAGGTGTTGCAGGAATATGTACCACAACTGCATGTTAACTTGCAGGAACTGCTGACGGATTTTTCCTAACGACGCTTGAATAAACGATTGTCGCAGCGAACGGCCTGTTGCATGATCTCCATTAAGGTTTGAGCATTTGGTAACATGAGGAGAGGTCCTTCATTCATCCCTCAACCAAAACGGAAGTGTTGATCAATGCAGTCTCGTCCTATGGAATGTTCGTGCAAAGTTGCTGAAATTCGGATGCATAAACAGAAGCTGGTCGGAATCTTTGTGTGAGCTTCCTTAACTTCGTACATGCGGAACAGTACTTATCGAGATCTCCAAAGTAGACTTCAAAGGCAATCACAAAACCTTCAAAGTCTTCCATCAATGGGTCATCACGCTCCAACAAGGGGTAACCCAAGCCCGTGGAGATCCAATTAGTAAGGATGCTAAAAGGCCAACCTTTTGTGCATCAGTCACGTAGCGGAAGAGCCGAATCTAATTCAAAAAACCTTGGAAATCGGCACGATTGCCACTAAACTTTTCGGCATGCTAATCTTCGGCTCCAAAAAGAGTTCGATGGAGAGGAAATCACGAATGCTTGAGAGAGAGCATGTGAAGCAGCCTTGGAGGATGCATCAGCAACTGCATGCGCCGTGTTGGTGGAACTTGTAGATCTGTGACCACTTGGTGCAAAGTGGCCAGCTCATGAAGCAACAGTTGGTGCTCGCGTTGAAATTGCTCAAAATTGGCCATGATTTATGAAAGGAAAAAGGAGGAAAACGAAAGAGAAGAACCAAGGGAAAAAAAAAAAGATAATTAAAAATCGAAGAGCTATGAAAGCAGTTACTATCAAACTGTTAAGCCATAATCCAGGAACAAGGAAGAGAGCAGGATTCCGAGAACAAGAAGGCTTGACTCAAGAGCAAGACAAGAACTGGAGCAGGATAGGAACTAAGAGCAATATAAGAGTAGGAGGCAAAGATCAAGACAAGAGCAGGAGGCAAGGAGCAAGACAAGAACAAGGAATAAAAATAATCGTAGAATGACTGGTGTTGATAGTAACTGATTGTACAATAATTAGGTCAGAGCTTTTATGCTCACAACTCCAAGAGCTAATCTGGTCATGAGTCTAATCTAGTCATGAGCTAAAATGGTGACCCTTATGCTATAGGCATATCCTATAGCATATCTTGTAGGCATATCCTGTAGGAATATCCTATAGGCATATTCTATAAGTATATCCTATAGGCATATCCTGTATCCCGTATCCTGTATCATGTATCCTATATCTGGAATCATGTATTCAGTATTGGGTCGTGACACCTACAACAGGTTAAAGATGCCTTGTCACGTGCCTTCTGGTCTTCTTCGTCCTCTTCCTGTTCCTTCTACTCCTTGGAGATCCATATATTTATATGGATTTCCTCATAGATCTTCCTTCTTCTCGTGGATTCGTAAAGTTCTTGTGGTGGTTGATCATTTCACCAAACAAGCTTATTCCTACCATGCAACAAGACGGGTACAGGCCAGACAACTGCTGAGTTGGTGATCCAAAAGTGTTCCGATATCATGGTCTTCTTGAGAGCATTATTTCTGATCGAGGCTCACAATTTATGTCCAAATTTTGGCGAGAGCTTCTCCGAAGTCTACAAGTCAAAGCGGATCTTTCTTTTAGATATCATCCATAGACTGATGGGTAGTCCGAATGCACGATTCAGACCTTGGAGCAATATCTTCGCTGCTTCATCAGTTACTTATAAGACAACTAGTTGGACCTTCTTCCAATGGTGGAGTTTGCCTACAACAACTCCGTTCATGCATCTACATGCCAAACACCTTTCTTCGCTCTCACATGATATCATCCACGTTTTGACTTTGCTCCTCTTGCTTCTCCTTCTTCCACTCCTGCAGTACAGGATCGTTTCCAACATCTTCATTATGTACAGGATGATCTCTGGGTTCATCTTTAGTAGGCACAAGAACGGTATAAGCGTCATGCTAATGCTCATTGTCAGTCGACACCTGCATACAAGGTTGGTGATCTCGTGTGGTTTCTTCATCGGCATATTCGCACTAACATGCCTTCTTCAAAGTTGGATTTTCAACGATTAGGATTGCGGTTGAGGACAATCCTGTAGCTTTCCGACTCGAGTTACCATCTATGGTGAAACTTCATCATGTGTTTCACACCTCTTTGTTGGAACCATATTATCCTTCTTCTCTTCTTGGTCGTGCTTCTTCTCCTCCCCCTCCTATGGTCATTGACGATGAACCTGAGTACGAAGTTGCAGCCATCCTTAATTCTCGTCTTCATTGCCGCCAACTTCAATACTTGGTGGATTGGAAAAGTTATTTGCCTACCGATTGCACTTTGGAACTTGCATCCAACTTATTTCATGCTTCTTCCAAGGTTGCTGCCTTTCATCGGTGTTATCTGCTAAACTAGGTCCAAGACTCGTGGAACTCATCCTTAAGGAGGAGGTGCTGTCACGACCCAATACAGAATACAGGATTCCGGATATAGGATACATGATACAAGATACGGGATACAGGGTATGCTTATAGGATATACCTATAGGATATGCCTACATGATATGCTACAGGATATGCCTAGAAGATAAGGGTCACCATTTTTAGCTCATGACTAGATTAGGCTCATGACCAGATTAGCTCTTGGAGTTTGTGAGCATAAAAGCTCCGACGTAATTGTTGTACAATTAGTTACTATCAACACCAGTCTTTCTACGATCAATCTTGTCTTGTCTTGTTCTATCTTGCTCCTTGCCTCTTGCTCTCATCTTGATTCTTAGTTCCTTGTCCTACTCCTGCTCCTGAGTTCCTAGTTCCTTATTTTGTTCCTGAGTTCCTAGTTCATGTCTTACTCCTGAGTTCCTAGTTCATGTCCTGCTTTTAAGTTCCTAATTCCTTGTCTTGCTCCTAAGTTTCTAGTTCTTGTCCTGCTCCTGAGTTCCTAGTTCCTGTCCTGTTCTTTGTCCTACTCCTAGTCAAGCTCCCTTGTCCTATTCCTGACTCTTGAGTTCCTAGTTCATATTTTGCGCCTTGTTTTGCTCCTGAGTTCCTAATTTCTGTCATGCTCCTTATCCTACTCCTGAGTCAAGCTCCTTTGTCCTACTCCTGACTCATGAGTTCCTAATTCCTGTCTTACTCCTTGTCCTGCTCAATGAGTTCCTAATTCTTGTCCCGCTCCTTGTCCTACTCCTGCATCAAGCTCCCTTGTCCTACTCTTGAGTCAAGCTTCCTTGTTCTTGGATCGTGGCTAGTCACTTTGGGGGGAGGAAAATGTATGAGTTGATCAAGAGAAAGTTTTATTAGAGGAATATAAAAACTAATATCATAGAGTACTACAAGACTTATGACAAGTGTCAATAAGTAAAGATACCCATGGAGAAATCAAATGGACTAGTAGTACCATTGTCTATTCCAAACAGGCAATGGAGCAATATCTCTATGAACTTTCTCACTCATTTGCCAAAAACATAGAGGTTTGTGGGCCCGTACTATGTTATGTCTGGATGGTATCAAAGACAACTTTTGAGTTGGGGTTAGTGAGGGGGCTCAAGGTAAAATGGATGAGGAAGTTAAAGATCCGAGTGTTGAGCTTGAGTGTAAGAAGAGCTTATTAAGTTTGCTAATGAGCATAGAAACTTTTAAGAGTTTTAGGTGGAAGATTATGTATATCTCTGAGTAATATTTGCCACACATATAATGCAGAACACTATTGTGGCCTTACGAAAGGGAAACAACAATAAGTTGTTTCTCAGGTATTGAGGTTTGTAAGGTGACATATCAGAAGGAGTGAGGGTACACCCAATGTTTCATGTTAGCCAGTTAAAAGAAAGCACTCGTCAAAAATGAAGCTCAGGTATATTCATTGTGGATGTACAAGGAGGCTAACGGTATGGGACTATATATATATTTCTTATATTTTAAACCCTAAATATATTTCTTATATTTTAAATAAAAATCAAATCTAAAAATAATAAATTAATAAATTTAAAAACCAAAAGAAATAGAAAATTATGCATTAACCTAAAAGGTCTTTTCTGTATATATCTATTACATTTTAAGAAAAATTAAATATAAACATAATATTAAGGCCGTTCGCACCAACCCGTAAACTCCATAAAATAAGATTTTTTTTTGTTTAAAACGAGTCTGCACCAACCAATAAACCCCATAAAATGTACGGTGCCCTTAAACTTCGGAATCTTATTTTTTTTTGTGAGTCCGCACCGTCCCGTAAAGTATGGGGCTTACGGGGAATATTTTTGGTATATACTCTATTTTCACATAAATCTTATGCGTCCTCAAGAGGACCCATAAGATTTACGGGAGGATGACATGGCACTGTCTCATTTCAAATTTTAAGGTTTTTAGCCATAGAGTTTAAGACAAAAATCATGGAGGAAGAAAGGAAGGTGAGGCTTTTGAGAGGGTGATGCAAGAGGACAGCCCATTGGATTTGGAGGGCTTCTCCATCTCTAGAAGTCAAGAGATCCACAGAAGGGATTAATATGGAAATAGGGCAAGGTAGGGCATGCATTAACATGGGATAAGAGCAAGAGCAGAGCAGGGCCGTGGCTTACCATCTTTTAATCGTGGAGCTGGCTTGTTGGATGGAGCTGGCTTCATTCGTGGAGCTACTAGGCCGTGGCATCCAGGTCTTAGTGTCTCCGCATTTGCTGCAAGGCTAAGGGACAACCACTCGACATTTGCTGCAAGGCCAAGGGGCAACCACTCGGCATCTGCTGCAAGGCCAAGGGGCAACAACTCGGCATCTGCTACAAGGTCAAGGGGCAACAACTCGGCATCTGCTACAAGGTCAAGGGGAAGTAGCAAGGCATCTGCTACATGGCCAAGCAGTAACCTGGCATCTACTGCATGGCTAGGCAGTAGCCCAGCATCTGTTGCATATCCTCGTCCAAGCAGCCCGGCATCTGCTATAAGTGCTCGTCCAAGTAGCCCGACATCTGCTGCATGTCCTCGTCCAAGCAACCCGGCATCTGCTATAAGTGCTCATCCAAGCAGCCCGGCATCTACTGCATGTCCTCGTCTAACCAGCCCGGCACCAGGTCCAAGCAACCCGGCATCTACTGCATGGCCAGACAACATCCCGGCATCTCCTGCACGGCCAGACAACAACCTGGCATCTGCTGCATGGCCAGACAATAGCTCAGCATATGTCGCACATCCTAGTCTAAGCAACCCAGCATTTGCTGATGGCTTAAGTAGCTCCATGGATGAAGGTGGTGTTAGGGCTGAGGACATGTGGCCCAGTGGGATTGTATGCAAAATAGGCCAAGGGCTTGAACATGATAAAGGAACTTGTATTTAAAAAAATTTCAATTTGGTAAATTTAAAAAACTTAAATTTTACGTAAATTTATGTGAAAAAGAAGGTGTGGACACTTCTTTAAAAATGACTTTGGTGTGGACTCTTCTCTCGTAAACTCAACCATAAAAAGTATATTCTTAATATTAGTGATTAGCTTTTTCGGGGTTGTGCGGACACACCTTTAAACTTCTTTACATAAACTTTTTATGGGGCCCGTAAAATTTAGGGGCTGGTGCGGACGGCCTTATTAAAAACCTTATTTCATTATGTTCTACGTTCACAAATTAATGATGTGATATTTGATGATGGGGACGGGTATATAACAATTATAATCCTTTATGTACTAAACTTTGTTATGTACTTTGATAAAATACATCACTGGGCTCGCTGGGGGACTAACCCCTGGTGGCTGCCATGTCATGTTCTTGCAATTGCTTGTGTATGTGTCTTCTCCCTCCATGGCCATTCATGGTAACCCATCATTAAAAACACATTGCCCAAATAATACTAGCGACTCATTTTATAAGGGGAGTTTTTCAGGGCCAAGAATTTCCGGCCAAGCGTACCTTAAGTTTTTAAAGTTTGTTAAAGAATATATTCTAGAGAATATTATATAATAAACTACTTTCATATCAAAGAATATACTTTAATTGTTAAGCAAATTGGTAATTTTATTTAGTAAAACTCTCACAAGGGAATGATTTTGTTCTTTAGTCCCACATGGTCATAGTATTTTTCCATGTGGGAACTTATAATATTTAATAATTTAATGTTTTATATGGGCATGTTGTAACCAATGTATTCAAGAAAAGCATAGGTCTTAATCTTTTGGGAATAAGTAACTGTGTCCATAAACACAATTTCCTGGCAATTTTCTGCATGCATTTCATATTAGATTTAGTACGCAAGATGTTTATGTGTGTTATTTATGTTTTCAGCAGCACTAACAATTAAACCAACACACGCACTCGTAGTGGTTCACCACATGTGTATGTAATGGTACAAAGCATTACAATAATCTAAGCACCCACCATATTTACTATTTAATGTTTTGCCACATCCTGATAAGATAATGGCCTCTGCTAATAATATTTCATTTTGGCATATCCAAATACTTTATTTTATCCATATCCCTCTATATATAAAAGCATCCATTTCTTCCCACTCAACTACTAGTCTACTACTACTACTACCATGGCTTTCTTCTGTTTAGCATTTCTTTTCGTTGCTCAGCTGGTTGGGGCAGTTGATCATGTCAAGCTCTGCATTAATGACATGAATAAGGATGCATCCAACTTCCTAAGGCAGTCCGAGAGCGTCAATCCCGAGCTTGACACCATGGATTGGACACAGGAATACACGGCTCCCATGACAGACCCGCCAGAAGTTGCTACTGTTCCTCCAGAGTTTGCTATTGCCACTTCGCAAATGTCCATCCTCCAGGGCTCCTCCCTACACAACGTGAGGATAGACCCCAAGTCTATGTACGGAAGAGCTCAGCTTATCAACCTCGAGTACTTGTTAATGCTGGATCCAGATAACCTTGTGTACAGCTTTCGCAATAACTCAGGATTGCCAACTGCAGGTGTACCTTATGGAGGCTGGGAAGCACCAAACCAGGAGTTAAGAGGGCATTTCGTTGGTAAGTATCTCGTTGTTGGTATCAGAAATGGTGTATTTACATGTTTTTTTTTTATGATAAGGTCACTATTTGAGTGCTTCCGCAAAGATGTGGGCTAGTACACATAATGGGACTCTGAAGCAAAGGATGGATTACATTGTTGATTTGCTAGGAGAATGCCAAAACAAAAGATTGGAACTGGTTATCTCTCTGCTTTTCCAGATAACTTTTTCACACGAGTTGAGACTTATCGTTCGGTGTGGGCTCCATATTACACAATGCATAAGGTAACTTGGTATTCGTGTGTGTGTGTGTGTGTGTGTGTTTACACGTTGTATTTCATAGATCATGGCGGGGTTGCTCGATCAATATGAAATTGCTGGGAACCAAAAGGCTCTAAAGATTGTGGCTTGGATGGTTCAGTATTTTACGAGGAGAATCGAGAATTATGTTTCAAAGTATAGCATTGAGGCCTTTTACCAAGCTCAAAATGAGGAAACTGGTGGGATGAATGACGTACTTTACCAGCTGTATACGATCACAGTAAGCAACCATATTAAGTAAGTTTATTAACACAAATGTGATTACTAATTAGGGAAATCCTGAACACTCGAGATTGGCACACTTGTTTGACAAGCCATGTTTTCTTGGTCCTCTTGCAATACAAGTAAGTTTTTATAGCCTCAAAATGCTAGATATCATGAGTTAATTTCCTTCTTCTTTTAGACGGACACATTATCTAACTTACATGCTAATACTCATCTTCCCATCTTAATTGGAGTTCAAAGGAGATATGAGGTTACTGGAGAGCAAACATACAAGGTATATAACAATGTTTTAATATATTTTCAATAATTTGTTTAATTACAGGATCTAGCCACTTTCTTATTGGACACTGTGAACTCTGCACATAGATATGTGACTGGTGGAACTAGTCACGGTGAGTTTTGGGTTGATCCAAATCGTATGGGAACAACTTTGAATAATGATGTTGAAGAGTCATGTTCGAGTTACAATATGTTAAAGATCACTAGGAATGTCTTCCGTTGGACAAGAAACGCAAGCTATGCCGATCACTACGAGAGGTTGTTATTGAATGGTGTCATGACAATCCAAAGAGGAGAACCAGGTGTGATGATATATATGTTGGCTATGGGTCATGGCATGGCAAAAATTTCAAGTACTTTGGGTTGGGGCTCACCGTTTGATTCATTTTGGTGTTGTTACGGAACAGGTATACATACATGTGTGTGTGTGTGTGTGTGTGCGCGCGCGCGCGTGTATTCATATGAATATATGCAGGTATTGAGTCGTTTTCTAAACTTGGAGACTCAATATACTTTGAAGATAATGGTCACCGAGACAACGATCCAGGTGCTCAACTTCCCATTCCCACGTTATACGTTATTCAGTTTATTCCAAGCACCTTAAGATGGGAGATTAGCGGACTTATTTTGAAGCAATCTGTTCAACAGATGAGTGCTTCCGACCCAAGACTTATTGTTACCATTGATTTCTCAAAGGTATGTCACACTTAGAGTTTAGGCTTAAGCACTGGATTAACATTTACCACACAGGATCCAGATGGTCATCTTAGCACTGCAAGTTCATACAGTGGACAAGTAGCAACTTTAAATGTGAGAGTTCCATCTTGGACTACAAATCAGTCACAAGCATATTATAATGATGATCCTCAAGATATCAGCCCTGGAGAGTTCTTTAGCCTTCAAAAGATATGGAAAGAAGGAGATAGACTGCAGTTCATCTTTCCTGTTACTGTTACTTTGGAACACGTTCAAGGTATGTTTATATGTGTGTGCGTGTGATTGAGTGCACACATCCACACATATGTTTACATTTGTGATTTCCAGATGACAGGCCTGAGTTTGAAAAGCTGAATGCGCTTCTGTTTGGACCTTATGTGCTAGCTGGTATGAGCCACGGAGATTACTCTCTTGGACCAGTAGACACTGATAATGTTGCTGAATGGGTGGTGCCTGTAAACTCAGAGGATAACAAGCAGTTATACTCTTTCACAGTTGCCAGTGGTGAACAATTAGGTCACAGGAATACTTCTTTATTACTAGATAGTTCCACTGTGAGGGGTACTGATTGGGATTTCCAAGCTACTTTCAAGGTGAGTACTCCACCAGTTGTGGGTGCTACAGTCTCCTTTGAGTTAATGGATGAGCCTGAAAGATTAGTGGCACATAATGGGATTAACAGGGATTTAATCATTGTTGATAAGGGTGCATTCGAGGATGGGGAGAATGTTATATCTAAACAGAATGTGTTTTTCAATGTGGTTCCTGGTTTGTGTGGAGAGATGGATATGGTTTCGTTCGAATCAAAGGACAACCCTGGCTGCTACTTATATGCACAAGGCCAGGGTTCCAGCGCAGTTAAGATGTAAGGATGGTGAGAATTCTACATTTAGTATGTTTTCGAGCTTCACCGTGCAGCAAGGGCTTACTACCTACCATCCTATGAGTTTCATTGCAAAGGGATTTACCAGGAACTATTTACTGTTCCCACAGTATGCATACAGAGATGAACATTACAATATCTACTTTGACATGAAGTAACGTTGTTTCGTGTTTAACTTGTGAAATTAATTAATAAAGGTCATCGTTCACTTGGATACAGTTTATTTTAACTTGGTTACACGTAATCATGTTTTATCTCTGGATAAGTTTCTGGTTTTATATGTTAGCTTTGGTCTTTTGTACCGGGAGAGAAATGTACCAAAGCTTTTAAGGTATGGAATTAAGGTTACAATTAACTTTGTATTATTTCAATATTCAAATATTCTATAAAATCTATTAAGATTGAATATCAAAATTTAAACGATGAATTTAAAATATTTATAAATAATGAAATCATTTGATTAAAACTTAGATTAGTTTATTAGATTATTAAGCTCAAGGAGATACGCATCTTTTTCACCACAATATCCTCTTTAGTTTTCATGAAGTTTATAGATTCAGCCATAATTTAGTTCTTATTTGATAACGTTAACTAATTCTTATACTCTAGTTGCAAGTTCTCTACCTTAAGACCTCCAGCTATTCTTTTAAGTATTGTCAATCTTGAGCCGCAAATTAAATCTTTGGTAAGGGAAAGACATGTGGTGCATTTTTAAGAAAAGTGGACAATGAGAAATTCTACTCCTCGTTCCGGTTTGCAATCTGACGAGTCACTCTACAAAAATAAATTCGTGTGTAACTACAACACTGATGTTGATGGGAGAGGATATCTAGAAAAGTGGATATCCAAATTGTTGACAGTGTTCAACTAACAAAAGATGACAATCAAATTATTTACTTACTAAGATTGCACACACAATATTTAACCTTAGTACGCCCGTTAAACCTGATGCATATGTGGAAAAAAATAAATTAAATAAATGTACGGGGAAATCTATTAGGGTTGGGGAGGGGGCTCCAAGGCTTTCAAGCCAGAGTCCTCTACAGATAGCGTGATATTGCGTCTTGAGAAGCTGTATGGTGTGGGAGATCTGCTCGATGCTGAAGGTGACTCGGTTGTAGAGGACAAACTGCATGCGGGGAATTACGTCTACGCTGTTCAAGGTACCTCATTCTTGACGTCTCTTCCATGTCTGCCTCGGTTCTGCGCATGTCGCATTTTCTTGTTTTACATACTGTATGTGTATGTCTGACCTTGCCCATGTGGTGCTTGCTAACAAGACAAATTTCTGTTTGGTTTTTGCAGTCCCTCCGGCGGCGGCGACCGGTCTCTCTGGGAAGCACCAAGTAAGCTTTGATCTTGTTGGGATTTGTTTGTGTTGTCGATTGTAGTTTTTGTTCGCTTTTGAATGCCGATCTGTGTGTTCTCTGTGTGGTTTCTGGGTCTGGCATGACTGGTTAGCTTTGACTTTGAATTCATGAAAATGGGGAAGAGGCTTTAGAGGTTCCACAGGATATCCGAGCTATAATTGCTGACTACGCCCGTGGTATAGTTGGCTTGAAGAAGAATGCCGCTGGCGCGTGACAATGTTCAAAGGCTTCCCCAGTATGCTACTCCATTACAAAGACGTTTCAACAGGGGCACTTGACGTTGAAGTTGCCAAGGCTGCTGCCAACGATATGTATACTGTGGTCCTGGCAGGGGTATCCGGTTGTGGCAAGACAAAACTGCTTTACAGTTACTTGAGCGTAAGTTGTTCACTTTGATCTTTGACCAGTGTTGCTGCTGGCACAGTATTATTCTTGTGTATCCAGAGGTATCCTGGGCTATATTTTACCGTAACAACAGGGGAATGGGGCCCTAACGACCTGACCATCTTTCTTGGCTTTATCCTCAAGCCTCGAGAGTACGGTTATTTGTTCGGCTCCATGTCTTGCTCCTTCTAGCTTGTCGAATGGCCATATACAAACTCGCACAGGCTTCTCCAACAAACAGTGGTTGGTACCACTGAGTCAGGAGGACATCGCGTATATAACAGACACTATCTTTTCCCCAATTTCCCAACTTCCAAGGATATTACATGCCATTTGTGTGCACGGTTGAGCAGATGTTGAATGACTAGCGTTTATCTGTCTAACAGGCAGCAGAATATGTGGAAGAAGCACTTAGTACCAAGGATGGTAAACGAGATGTTTTGGGCAGCCTATACAAAGTGGTGGAGAACCTTTCAAAGCGATCAGCCATGGAATGGGGCATCATCTTGCTTCTTCTACTTTAGAGGACGATTGTGGATTACGTTTGACACATAATAGGATAAGTGCCCCACACTAGCCGCCACACAAACTGGAGCCCTACCTTGTTCGACCTAACTAGTGAGTGGCTAGGTATGCCCCACAACACTCCCCAAACTGAAGCCACTCACCAAACCAAACCTATCATGAAGGAGGTGAAACTGGTGTGGCCCCAATGCCTTGGTAAGAATATTGATTGGCATGTGCTTTGTCCCAAGCTGTTGAATTGCTAGTGTGCCTTCGTCGACCAGCTTTCCCACATAGTGAAATTGAACTTGGATGTGCTTTGAGTGACACGTTGGATGAGGTTCTTGTACATAGCAATGTTGCTCAGCTTGTTGCACCAAGGAGTGGGGCTGTTTTGTGCGCCTTTTAGTTCAGCAAGGGGTCCTTGAGCCCATACCAATTCTCTACTACTAGTAGTGGCTGTGATGTACTTAGCTTCAGCACTAGAGAGCGCCACCACAATTTGTTGCTTAGAGGCCCACACAACGACTCCCTCCAATAGGCAAAGACAGATACCAGAAGTGGATCAATGGCCGTTGTTGTTGGCCAAGATAGCATATGTGTAGCACGTCAATGATGTATCTTCGCATGAATAGCAAATGCCATAATCCATGGTGCCTTGGAGGTGTTTGGCAGCTTGCCAATGTATGGTGGTTGGCAACGCATTGAACTGACTCAAGGCGATAGTTGCATACATGATGTTAGGACAAGCAAAAGGAGCCAAATATGTGAGGCAACCAATGAGACTACAATTGAAAGTTCATGATGGCAAGGGAGTGCTTGACTAATTAGCCGTAAGATCTGGCAATCTCACATGCCAAACTAGTTAAGCAAGACTTCTACCTTTCATTGTTGACTAAGTATGAAGCTACTGAACTCAAGATCACGTGTGTCCACAAAGCCAAGAAAATAGAATACTTGACCAAGGTCCTTCATCTAGAACTGCTGGCCAAGAGCAATTTTTTAGAGCTACAATAGCATTTGGATCATCACCTGTGATGAGCAAGTCATCAACATAAAGAGCAATCATGATCGTGCTCCCTTCATAACCTTTGACGTAGACATTATGATCAAACTTAGCATCAACAAAAACCTTGAGCACATAAGGTAGCATTAAATTTTTGATATTAAGATGTTAGAGTTTTTACCTGGTGCCACAAAGGCGGCTTGCCATGTGCCAACCCTGGAATCCCTTCTCTGGAAACCCCACGAAATCTAGTAAAATAACCCGTATTAGGAACCCAAGTCTTAGGAACTCAAACCCCTAACTGACTAAGCCCACGAATGAGACTCACCTTGTGAATCAGGATACACGGACTAGCCGAGCCTTAGGTGTCGTTCCTAGCTTGGCATGGTTAAGCGGCCGGAGCAAGGCCTTAACCACTAGTTTTACGGAACATAAACTCGGGCAATGCCTTTGAGCTTACGAGCAAGTTTTCAGACCAAGGAATCTGACTAACTCCTTGGAAGTGACGTGCCCCTATCACAAAGGCAAGATCCTGCCAACGATAAGGATAGTCTAACCCTGGGTGAGTTGTACCCCTGCCGTGTGGAAGTTAGAGCGGCACAACGGAAGGTTGCACCTTGACGACACAAGCTTAGTAGGAGGTTAACGAGCTCTCTTTTGAACCCAGGAAGTCTCACTACATATACTCTACCTTATTTATGTGACGGACCCCCCCCCCCTGTTTACCTAAGTGAGTAAGTGGGTTGGCACGGAAATGCCAGCCCTTAGAGAAAACGGTTGTCCTAACCTAACCCTAAACCTAACCCCTAGGGGGTATTAGGGCGTGGGTTAGGGCAACCCTAGGGTTAGGTCAACCCTAACCTTTTTGACAAGCTATATTTAACAGAAAACCTATCTTTTATAACGTCAAATTGGGGGAGAGTTTTCTAGAGGGTAAGTACTACCTTCGCCTAGAGTTTCTCGAGGTACTTAGTGACAGCCGGCCGGACTACCCCTAAACACTTAAGTGCACTAAGCGGGCTGTTTCTCACTATAACTAGGGTTTGCCACACAACTCGGTAGGTAACAACAGTCAAACCCAAAGTAAAGGGTCGAGTCATAGTAAAAACTATGACATAAGATGTGGGAACTTTGTTCCAAACCATACAAAGCTTGCCATACAACTTCACTAGGCACAAGATCATCCTCAAACGCAGGAGGTATTCAAGTCTCCATTCAGAAGCGGACTTGCCATTTGCAATAGTGTAAGAGCAAAGAGGGTACAAAGGCTAGTCATTCTGACAACAAGGGAGAACATTTCATCATAGTTGACTCGACAAAAGCCATGAACAACTAGCCATACCTTGTAGTGTACCACCTAGCCATTTTTTTCATACTTTTTGGAAAAGATCCATTTGGGATTCAATATGTGACATCCATTTGGTGCAGAATCCACTTGTGCATAAGTGCCATTAACCCAAATGGAAGCAACTTCTTTCATCTAGAGTTGAGCTTTAGGCCAGAGACTACCTCATCATAAGTTAGGGGAATGTCGGCATCCACAATCCATAAGTCATCAAAATTTGCAGCATCTTTTAGTGAGGGCTGACGCTCTCAAAGATGATAAGAATAGGCATGGGATCAGGTAGGCCATGGCATTGACGAGGTTGAGGCCGAACATCAACTTAAGAGGCATCTTGATTAGTCAAGTTCGAAGGTGCAAATTCTTTGAAAGGGGTTTTGGATGCATATGTTGAATGGGATTTAATGCTGAGTAACCGCTACATTAACATGAGTATGTGTAACATTGTACATTAAGCTTAACCAAGTTAAAAAACAAGTGAAATATGAACTTTATTCAAACAAACTTCAAAGTAAATATATAATGCTCATATGTATGCCTAATGTGGGAAAACCTAAATAGTTCTTAGTAGATCCATTTGCAATGAAAGTCATAGATGGTAAGTATTATGTCCTTGTTACAACAATGAAACTCAAGAAAATTTAAAGGTAGAATTTTCAAAATGTTCCCCATTCTCCAACGCACCTGTCAAAAATAATTAAATTTATGTTGATCCCCTTATGTGGCACTAATCTTTTAGGATTGTCCATTAATTCAAAGGAGACTATAGCACCCACAATTGCTTTCAAGTAGCTTAGAGTACCCTTCATACTTGAACTATCTAGCAATAAAGACCCATTCATGTAACCCAATTGTTCACCACTCGCAATTGTGAAGGAATATAACCATTTGTTATCCTTTAGGTTCACAACTACCACCCGTTCAGCAACACTATATGTCTACTTGTCCAAGAGAGTAATCTGTGTGGCTCATACCCATAAGGTCTAAACAGAAGGGCTTGTCAAACTCTGGTATGTCATTCTTTAAGTCACAAATGTACACATGAATTTGTGTGTATGTATAATATACACATACACTTACACGTGCATCAATCACACATTATGCACACACACGCACACATGGTGCACATACACAAACACATAGTTTGAATGTGCTCCAAAGTAATAATAACGGGAAAGATGAATTGCAACCTATTTCCTTTTTTCCAAATCTTTTAAAGGCTAAAGAACTCTATAGAGCTAATATCTTGAGGTTGACCACTGTAATATATTGTGACTTGTATGTTCAAAGTTGCTACTTGTGCTTGCAATGTTAAGATGACCATCTAGACCTTTGAGAAATTAATAAGTCTTGAATCAATAATATTATTTGAATGAGAAGTTGCGCCCCTGAATCATTGTCTCTATGGTTATTATTCTCTAAATATATTGAGTCTCCAAGCTTAAAAATGATTCAATACTTGCATAAATCCATATGAATGCACACGTATACATGAACACACACCAAGTATTTATACTTATTTTGTAACAACACCAAAGTTGAGCCCTAAAGCTTTGCCATGTCATGACCCATAATTAACATACATATCATTATACATTATTGTCCTTTTTGAATTGTTATTACACCACTCAATAACAATCTTTATTGGATATGTATAATATTGTGTGTGTGAAAGCGAGAGAGTTATAAACTTTGCTTGTATATATTTATATATTTTCATGTATCATGTATGTTCCCAATCCAACATGTCAAGTTTACAATTGGTCACATTATATAAAAATTGACCCTCTACATCTTAAATTTTTAAATCACTCAAAATTTGAAGTAATTACTGTGTTATAAAGAATTAATATTTTACACTAAAAATGTAAAATTGCATTTATATTAGTATATGTTATAATTATGCTAAACCTATTTTATATTAAAATAGATTTAGCATATATTAAATATAATGCAGTTTTACATTTTTAATTCATTAGGTACTAATTTTCATCTAGTACCTAATGAATTAATAACTTAAATCCATATAAAATACAATATTATATTCCTACATGCACAAATAATGTATGTATTTTTTATATTTAAATAATTGTTTTAATACACAAACTACTAAAGTTGGAACGCGAGAAAAGAATTTAAATGTTTCTTGAGAACAAATTAAACATATGTATTTGCATTATCATACATATGTATGCATGTATATGTGATCTATCTATTTACATACTTTTTCATATTAAATTATATTTGATATTTTAAGTAGTTTAATGGCTTTTATCAATCATACCTTTATAACCTTGTTTTATATGTAAGTGAGATATCTAATGTAATAAATATTAAGAAATTCTAATTAAACTAGTACACATGTCCACTAAAACAATGGTGGGCTTAATTATTTAATCCAATTATTATATTAACATGGTGAGTTTATCTCTAATATGAATCTTTAACCTAATTATTATTTTTACTTTTGTGAGTTTATCTCTAATCTAAATCCTTAACTATTCAATTACCCTTAACTTAGTTGTTATTCTTAATTTATTCTTAAGTTGAACTTTTAACCTAATTATTATTCTTAATTTGATAAGTTTATGTCCCTTAACCTAGTTATTTATCCTTACCATAGTGAGTTTATCCTTAATTTTCTATGCTTGGGCTTATATTTAATGACCCTTAACTCAATTATTATTTTAATCTAATCTCTAAGCACCCATGCCATGTATGATCATGCATGATCCATGCTCAATCTAACGACTTGATAATGTCATGTGGGTTTAGAATATAGAATGGTCGTTAGTGAACTTAACTATTTAATAATAATTTACTATTTACTCAATTATTATTCTTAACCTGATGAATAATGCGGTTAGTAATGTACTTAACATGATGAATTTATCCTTAAAGTCTTAGGTTTACCAATGTATATGCTTAACTATTTAATGACTCTTAACCTCCTTAACATGGTAATTTAATTCTTAAGTTGGACCTTTAACCAAGTTATTATCCTTAAGCTAAACTTGTTATTCTTAACTTAGTGAGTGTATCCCTAAAATGGTTATCTTATCTATGAGCTATAACCCTTAACCCAATTGTTAGCCCAATAAGTTTATCATTAAGTTCTCTATGTTTAATTATTATCCTTAAATTGATAAGTTTATTCTTAAGTTCTTAGATTTGTTCATGCTTGGGCTTAACCCTTTAATTTAGTTGTTATTTTTGACATAGTTTATTCTTAATTGGATTCTTAACTCAATTATTATTTTTAACATGAGTCTTAACCTAATTGTTATCCTTAATATGGTAAGCTTATTCCTAATTTGGACCCTTAATCCACCTTAAACATTGTGAATTTAGAATAACTATCGAAAAAAAATGAAAATAATTATTAAATGAAATTATGATAACTATTGATGGAATATTTATAACACACGTTTAATATTTAGAATGACTATTGAATAATATTTAAAATGATCATTGTTGGGGTGTTAATGATACATCTTTAAAATTTAACATGACCATTGGATAAGATTTAGATGGTCATTAATGGGGCATTGATGACAGATAGACACACACTAAATAATATTATTATATAATATATATAATGTAATATTATAAACACACACACATATATACATATATATTATTTTGTATATTATATTACTTAATAGAATAATACATAGAATTTTAATAATGTAAAATATCTTAATATTATCTATTTTTTGAGATTGACAATGTAATATATATCTTTGAATATATTTTTCTATCAAATGCCTTAAATTTTATTTAAGTGGTAATTATAAAAAGTAAATTACATTACAAAATTTACAATATAGTTAAACATATATATTAATTGGATGATGTGTATTTTAAATTCCTTTTTAAGAATATTATAGTGTATAAAACAAAATGCATTAATAATATCTCATATGCAAATTATTTTTGAATTGGATGGCTTAGAATTTATTTGTCTTTTAAACCCTAAAATCTATTTAGAAATTATATTCAAAATTACATATCTATTATATATATTAAATTAAATTATATATTAAATATTATTAAATTAAATATATTTATTAAATTAAATTAATTAAATTACATTAAAATATATAAAATATATAAATATTAATAATGCATAATAATTATTAATAAATATAATAAATAAATAATTATAACTAATTATTATTAATTAATTATTAATAATAATATAAATAATTTAAAATAAATTTAAATTAAATTAATTAAATATATATTATTATATTAAATAAATTAGAATATAATTCAAACTTACATATTTATCGTGTTTTAATTTAAGCTCTTCGGATAACATCTTTGCCTATGCAAGTTGTTACCCACATGTTATATAACTTTTATAATGACATCTTATGTCTCACAGAGCTGTTGGTCAACCCATATTTGTATATGTACACCTATATTTATTATGTATTTACACATACATATAAATATAAAATTTAAATATAGTTTTAAGTTACATTATTAATTCTTAAATTAGATTTGATTATTAACTTGTGAGAGTGATTACAATAAAATATTCATATAATAAATGTTGTAATAATTAAATTTAATTTAAATCATTTTCTTTTATATCAAGCAATGGTAGTAGCTCCTAGACCTAGTGGGAAATTCTCATCATATAGATCATGGACCTTAATCCCTTGGTAAATTCGCTCTCTTCAAGCTTCTTCTCATTTTTACCATTTGTCATATTATATAGGAGTGTACACTTAAGTGTGTGGGTGTGCATACATGTGTTGTACATGGTCCTCATTTATAGCTTTAAAGCCATTTGAAGCTCATTGAGTGTAACCAAGGGATCATAAATTCTACAACATCCTTAGTTCATCTTCCTTTGTAGCTCATGGATTGAACTGTATGTCATAAACCTTGCACTTTTAAGATCCTAACATATCCATTTTTTCATGTTCGAGGCATAATAATACTTATGTGACTTCTATTCTATGTTTCTATACTTTACTCTAGATATCTCAACTTCTTATGCAATCTTTGTCTCTATAAGCACCAAGGAACACATGGTAACTTCCTTACATAATCTCTTCCGTACATAAACAAGCTACTTCATGCAGAAGCCTGAATTAAGCAGGTCCACGTACATGATAACCATACACCTATCGTATACTTGAACAGAGCAACATACATTCCATTACACATTCGATGTCTTCACCTATACATATGTTCGAATACGCGTGCGTGCTTGACCCGGTCTAACTTGTACCATATACAATATACCGTACCACATACATATATACGTATATATATATATCTATCTTCAAATTTAGTACATATGTATTATTAATATATATTATATAACTTTAGCTAACAGTGAGTCACTAGCACCTAAATGATAATGTCGTGTGAACATATAAATTAAATACAAAGATGGCTTTACATATATAATAGATGTGTGCATGTATATATATATTATAGAAACATCAGATATGTCTATTATATACAAGTATATATTATCTATAATCGAAGAACTTTATTCTAGATATATATTTGTGTTTGTCTATGATACCTTCCCTATAAAGCAATTATAACATTAAAATTCCAAAAAGTTATATATACAAATACTTCATATGAATGTGCATATATATTTAGTTTATTTTGACATTTTTATATACATACATGCATATATATATGTAAGAGATGAGTTCTTTAGAATTAAATGTAAATATTTTTTTTTTGTGAATGTTGGAATATAGGCCCTTGGATAAAGCTGTGTGAAATATCCTATATATGTTTATATAGATTTATACAAATATATGTAAGTATTTTAAATGTATATATACCTCAAAGATGATCTTTGACAATTAACAAAAACCAACTTTAACTTACAAACATGAATAATGTGCATATGCATGCAAACGTACACGTATATAACATCATATTACAGAGTATGTGTATATATAATTAAATCTAAAAGATTTAAAAACTCCAATTTAATTTAAAAGATTGTAAACACTAAAGTGTAAACAAGGACAATAATAAGTGTGTGTTATTTGCTAGAGTTTATATATGTATATTATAAACATAAATGCTATTGTTTGTGTTAATTGTATAAAATTATTTATCTTATATTAATAGAACATGAAGAGCATTATATATTTAAAACCTAAAGACAAGACTATATACTTAAAGAGTTTGATTGGTAGGTTCTCCTTTCTCTCTCTCACACACACACAAGTTGATAGAAAGAACATGGCATATTATATGTGTCATTATATAATGAATGTATATCAATTAATTACAGAGGTATCACTTTTGTACAAAGCTTGAAGATAGCTAGGGAATAAATCACTAGATAATTGTCAATGTAGTTAATGCAAGTTCCTTATATGTTTATAACATAATAGAACTTTCACCACCTAGAACTCTTCCTTGAAATCACACAATTAACAAAATTGAATATACTAAATATTCTAGATATTATGTTAAAATATGCTAGTTGGGAATTCTTGACCTAAAGAAGAACATACTCATTTTATAAACATTTAATTATTCTTGGCCCTAATTAATATTAGCAACTTGATTTATAAACACTTGTTCTTACTCTTGTGCTTTACAACTTGCAAACACTTGTTACTCTTGTGATTCTTTTATGAATGTTATGGAAAAAATGAAGGTAAGCTCCTCAATTTTTCTTTTTTCCCCATTCATGTGTTATTTTGCAAAAAGGAAAACTTTCATAAAAGAAAATTCAAATGATTGATAAAGCTATTTCTATGCTAAAACTTTGAATTGGAAAGATTATAACATTGGTTTGAGTTGTACAAGATCTTAAAAATATATATTTTATCCATTATAACAAGTTTTGTTCTTTTCTAGAAGAAGATCTTATGTCATACATAAATTTTAATAAAATTTTTATAAAATTGATAATGATTTAATGAAGACGAAATAGCTTAAGTTATTTTTCTCACACAAGGATATAATTATATTGTTTATTTTATTAAATTAAAACTAAGTATAATTATATATAGATATCCTTGTGCTTATGAACAGGTTGATATGAGGAAATTTCCTTAAAAAGTAGTTGATTACAATTTTAGGCCTAACAAAGGACTCGGGAGTAGCCTTGTAAAAGAATGATCATACAAGCATAAGTGTCAATATTTCTTTTTTTAAAGCGATAAGCACCTTTAAACAAAAATAGAAATCTTTATAGTCCCAATCGGTAATAATTAACAATTTTAACTATTTATTTAGCATTTATTGATAATTATATAATTTAATATAAGAATATTCTTTGGAATATTTTGTTTTAAATAAATAATATGTAGAATCCATTTAATTCTAAGGAATTATAGTAATTATATATTTTTTTTATTATTTTTAACCTCAGAATATATGCATTCTCTTGCAGCTTTACTAATTATGACGCTTTCAACACTTTTGGTCATCCACTCATATCGAATGGATTTAACATGTATGATGCATGCCGGCTCTTTTCGATTAAGAGATCATGTTTTGTCTAGGCATTCATTATATCTTTAGCTCTCCTGTTCGTATCACATAACCTTTACCTTATTATTTTTGTAATGTCTTTAGGTGTGTCGATAACTTAATCTATATAAATGGTTTACACTTCCACACATCGTTGGCTTCTACATCATATGCACTTATTGGCATGGTTTCAATCTCTTCCCATCACCTTGTTTAGGCCAAAAAGAGTGTTGTAATTTTATATGCACGATAATAGCCCTATAACTCTTGAACAACAGTTTCTCAATAGTCTAATATATTTTTAAGTAGCCAATTATAAGGATTCTTTGGTATCAGCTTTTAAATCACAACTTTGATATAGTTAATAATGACTTCACTTTAATATACTCCTTCAAGAACTCTTTGAAGTTTGACACCTCAATCACGAGAATGACTAACATTTGCAATTTTCAAAAAGCTCCATTATATGGAACAATGTAAGTGACAATTTGCTAACATATTCAACAAGTAAAAAGCCACAACATTACCTTTGCATCATTCTTATGAATGTACTATCAACTCGATTGAAGGGAAGCAACCATCATTTTGTCTAATTTATGGGTTATCATTAAAGAAGTTAGAGACGTTACAACAATACATTAAAGAAAACTTAACGGGATTTATCTACCATTCTTGCTCTCCAATTGGTGCTCCTATATTCTTCATTTCTAAGGAGGACAACTATTGTTTGATGGTAGATTACAAAGGTCTTAACAAGATTATTATGCCCAATAGGTATCCACTTCCACTCATTTCTGATATACTAGAACATTTGTCTAGAGCATACCACTTTAGAAAACTTATGGAGTGTATAACTTGATTCCACATGTCAGGGTGACAAATGGAAAACAATGTTTTGTACTCATTATGGACAATTTAAGTATACATTAATGCCATTTATATTAACAAATTCTCCAATGATTTTTTAACACATGGGTAACAACATTTTTTGAGACTTTTTAAATTGCTTGTTGTTATGTACCTCAATGACATTTTAATCTTTTTCAAGTCTTAAAATGAATATAAGCAACTTGTCTGACAAGTTCTTCAACGACTTCAAGAATATGGGTTGTTCACTAAGTTGAAAAAGTGTTCTTTTGATCAATCCACCATTGAGTTTATTGAATATTATATTTTCTCGTGGGATTACATATGGATTCTACAAAAGTCTGAACTGTCCTTGAATGGGAGCATCCAAGATTTCACTCATGCTCACCAAATTCACAAATACACTTTTTTAGCGAATGACAAAAGTCAACATCGCCTTTGAAACATTAAAACATGCCTTCATTATAGCTCCAATTCTTACGCATCCCAATCCCATTAAATTGTATATCATGAAAGCAAACGCATTCAACCTTACATTTGTCCCAAGTGGATTCTGACAAACATCTACACCCTATTGCCTTCCACTCTTGCAAGTTAATTGTTGTAAAAATCAACTACGATATAATAAGGAGCTATTAACAATCACAGATTCATTTAAGAAGTGGCAACGATTTCTCAATACAAATTATGACCATCTACAATAACAAAAAAACCCGATGAATTTCGGGTACTCAACTCGCTATAGGCATGGTGAGTTTATCTCTCTCACATTTTTGTTTCATTATTGTTCATTAGTCTAGACAACTCAATGAGAAAGTTAACATGCTTTATGGGGAAAGGTGCAACATAACAATCCTTTTTGTCATAGTTTTTACTATGACTCCTCTTTATTTTGGACGTTGACTGTTGTTACCTACTGAGTCCGTTGACAAACCCTAAAGGGTGTAAAAAACAGGCTCGCTTAGTGCACTTGGGTATCTAGTGATGGTCCGGTCGGGTGTCACTAGGTATTTGCAAGAAACTCTAGGCGAAGCTAGCACTTACCTTCTAAAAAGCCCCCTCTCGACGATTTGTGTCCCAGTTGGATTTCTGGTTGGCTTCAGTGAGTTCGGCGTGTCAAATATGTTTAAAAACACTCGTAGGGTTGACTCAACCCTAGGCCCTAAACCCCTTGGGGTAGGGTTTAGGGGTTGATGGGGTCGATTGAGTAAACTCACCGTCTCTTTTGCATTGGATAGATTTCCGTGCTAGCCCACTTATTAGAATGGCATTTTAAGGGGGGTGGCTCCGTCATAGAAATAAGGTAGAGTAGGTGTGGGGCAAGCAGCCAGAGACTGAGAGGTCTCTGGTTCCTTCCTCCCCGCCGGCATGGGTTCGTCTCATGTCGTCAAGGCATACTCGCTATCTGCCGTGTCCCACTCGCCCACGGGTACGTCACACGTTAGGGGTAGCCTACCCTTATCATTGGCAAATCTGCACTGCTATGCCCGGGTACGCCATCCAGGGAGTTAGCCAACTCCTTTCGTTTGGTAACCTGCTCGCACATCTGGGTAATCGTTAAGACTCTGTTTCAGGGGATGAGCTCTCAGCAGACATGTTCCCAAAGGGGTATCTGAGTGTGGGCTCTAAGAGTTGGCATCTGGTGAGCCACGATCATGGTACCGGGTCTAACTCTTGTCTCTAAGGGGGGGCTATGAAGATAGCCTTGTCCTATGAAACGGTGCCACACACACATGTGACACTAGGATGGGTTTTACAACAACACTCAGGGCATGACCCACGGGGTCGTGTCTCGAGCCTAAGGCCGAGGGGTTGGTGAACCTGACAAGCACATGTTCGTGTTCTAGGACTAGGGCCAAGCCTTGGGCACATGCCCAAGGGAGGTTAGGTCTCTTTGCCAAGTGTGCTTACTGGCACACATGGTTAAGGGTGTTCGTTCTCAGGATGTGGGAGCATGTTGAGGGTTGAACAACCTAAGCTCCTTAGCAGGGTCTTCTTAGACATAGGCATGGTTCCCTCTGGGGAATAAGGGTTAGGGTTTTCCAACCTTAGCCTCTAAGGAATGCTTAGGGGATCACTCGTGCCGCTGACTACGGACACTCGTGTGTTCTCTAGGTACTAACCCTAGAGCCAGGGTGACTTGACCACTCAGACCCTTAGGGGTTAGTTGTGGGTCAAGATACCCCTCGTCTTTTAGGGGTTGTACTTAATTGAGGGTGATTCCTCAAGATGTAGGGTGATGCTTTAACCCTATTGAGGGTATGTGTGGAACACACGTCTCCTTGATGGGGGTTAGGGCATGAGCATGTCTAGGTCTTCTAGGGCAGGACCCTAAGTCAACTAGGGTTATCCCTCAAGGTTTTGGGGGCAGACACTCTAGGGAGACTTAGGCTAAACCCTAAGTCAACTAGGGTTATCCCTGAAGGGTTTTGGGGCAGACACTCTAGGGAGACTTAGGCTAAACCCTAAGTCAACTAGGGTTATCCTTCAAGGGTTCTGGGGGCAGACATTCTAGGGAACTTAGGCTAAACCCTAAGTCTCCTGTCCACTTGGGCATTAAAGTCTAACCCTAGGGGTCATTGGGGTAGTTCTGGGAGACTTAGAGTTGCTTATATAGGATTATGACACCAGATGGTCACCTAATAGCCACGTGTTGCCATGTGGTGGCCCTTCGGGTAAAAACTCTAACACTTTTCTATTTGTGGCCACCAAAATATTTGTTAAACCATCTATAATATTTTTGCACATATCGAAGTGTCCAATCAATGGCTAGTGTATCATGACATGATTGGATGACACCAAGACAAACATCTCTATTATGGACATAAAGTTGTGCATATTGAAATAGCAACCTATCCTAAAGATGAAAACTAGTAGTTTACTAAACTTCCATGTGCCCAATTAGACTTCTTCAATTTCTTCAATTTCTTCAATTTGCAAAACATGCATTATCATCGATCTTGATGGATTTTCTCACCAATCTTTCTTCATCTCACAGTTTTGATACTATTCTTGTAGTGGTTAATAAGTTTATGAAGATGACATTTCTTTCTCTATTGTAAGACCATTACATGATTAGGTATTATAGATTTGGTTTATTATAAAATTTAAGATAAGTTTAAACTCATCTTTATTATTTGGTCAACTAGGTTGGTGGTTCTCCAAATGATTGTACTTGGAATCCAACATTCAATGTTTTTCATGTTTAAGATTTGGTTAATGTTTTTCATTAATGTTATGCATCCAAAATTTATCATACTCCAATGCCCTATATATACGATGCTTGAATTCACTACATTGACTTACTATGGCACAAAAAGACAGTGAGTGCTATCATTATGGAGTACCTGTGATAGTTAGAGTGCGCTGGCTTCAAGTTATGGAGTACCTAACTATCACTCTAAGTTATGGAGTACGTGCTTCAGAAAAACAACACCATATATACACACACATACATGTATATATGTGTGTAATAAAAACACATAAAGTACCTGTGATAGTTAGAGTGCGCTGGCTTCAAGTTTAGCAGCTGAATAAGTTCTGCAGATTCTTCAATCAGCACTTCTATCTCAGCTGTTTCTCGACTGAGTTCATCCGTAATTATATAAGAAACCTCCAGTAAGAAGAGCTTGTCCACTAATGCTTGCCACTGTTAAAGTTTAATTACTCCATATCATGCATGTACATGTGTATGTTAGCGTATATATGTAAAATCTGTTAATGCAAAAATGTGTGTATATATTTTTTAAGTATTAAATACACCTCAGCAAGCATGGAATCCCTAAGTATATCAGGTAAACAATGCCTTGCATGGTACCTACCCAGAGCCACAGCCTTCACTGCTTGCCAGTGTCTTACCAAAATCTCGGCCTCGCGAGTATCCATTGGCTTACATATCCGTATATCCGACCCGTATGTCTCGTAGTTTTAAGTAATTTTGAGCTTAACTTGTTACAGTAACATTCCTTGTCATGTGTATGGAGATGGAGAGCCAAAGCAGATGTAAATACGAAAACTCCAGCGACCAAAAGCTTTGTAAGATTGTCTTCCAGTGTCCGTCAGTTTTTGGAATCCTGTGTTGGTATATTCTGTAAATATCCACCGGCACTGCTGTCTAAGTGTAATGTGAAAGGTTGATTTCCCGTCCTTGCAAGTTTAATTCCTCCTCTCTCCTTTATGTAAGACTCTAGTACCTTTGGATCACTATAGTAACCTGACTGAAATTTGAGAACATCATATGTGTTGTGCGTGCGTGTGTCCCTCTCTCTCTTTTTATATATTATATATATATAATCATACAAGTGAAGCCTTAAAAGTCCGAATATCCTGAAAATGCCTCAAAACTCGGTCCCTTAACCATGTTTCCTGAATACAAGCTATTAAATATTAATGAATATGACGTCAACAGAGTGCATAAAATGTGATAACAACATACCATCCCCAGCTTGTGAACCATTATATATTACTCTATTCCTAAGCTCACAATGTATAAACACACACACACACACATTATGTATATATATTATCATACTGTGAATGAGCATAAACCACGTAATTTGCCTCCATTTTCCGATATAATAATTTTCAAAGCTTCCCGTGCTGGATCATGGGTGTATTTGAGTCAGACCTACTTTCCTTAAGGCACCTGAAAGCTTTATCAGCCTGCATATACAAATAAAACAATGAATATCATACACAACTACATCATACATTATACATATACATACCGTGTGTGTGTGGATTATGTCATATACATTTATTAGGTGACTTACCTGTCCAAGGAGAGCAGCACAAACAGCCCTTTCAAGACGAAGATCAATACCGTCAGCTTCAGATAACAAATTAGCCAATGCTTCTGCCTCTTCAACCTGTTCAAACACATGCTAGTAGTCTGTATATATATATACAAAGAGGAAGTGCTTGTGTTATACAATGTGTTTGTATGTGTGTGTGTGTACAGAGAGATCCTTGTGTACTAGCGTGGGAAATACACACATATATACGGCAACAAAGAAAGCGCGCGCTCACACACACACACTTATTAGCGTGTGAAATCCACATATAAGTACATACAAACGGGGAACACAAAAAATAGCGCACACAGACACAGACGCCCACACACACACACTTGTGCTTGTGTATCCTTGTCAATTAGTGTGAAAAAATATACATAGATACATACAGACGGGCAACACAATGAAGAAGTGCACACGCACGCACGCAACAACTGATGGTTGCCTGTTACAGAATCCGAGGGCAGTATACAAACCATCTGAGTTGAAAACTACTCTTTGGTGCATGGATTCTGTAGCATTACGAATCCTGTTCAGGAAAAGACTGTTCCAAGAAAGAAGACGGCATATCTCCTCTGTTGTAAGCTTTGCCATCGCTCGTGTTAGAATGTTGTCCCAGTTTTTGATGCTGGATGCGCTTGCAGTCCTTGTTGTATTAACTATTCGAGTGCTGCAAGTGCATTTGATCTTATCTCCTTGTTGTTCTCTATGTGTGTGTGAAGAAAAAGCAATGGTTGGTCACCTCCGCCCCTGATACTAATGGGGGGCGCCGCCCAAATATAGGGGTGCCCTAAGTACAATGAAGATGAAATATTAAGATAATATACACGTGGGCAGGACAATATATGTGTATGTTATATATATATACACACATACACATTAGAGATTAATTATGAACTTTTAATTTGAAAAAAACGATTACACACATACAAATTAGGAACCGTCATATTTGGGCGGCGCCCCCAAATTATCAAATAATTAGAGAGGAGGCGGTATTATGCATTCTAGCCGTGATTGAAACATGGTTTTTAATTTTAAAATTTATATACGTGCTTTATTTACTTTATTTTAATTTTAAAAGTTTATATACGTGTTTTAGATACACATACATATGAGTGTATGGGATTCTGCATGGAATCACACGTTTACCTTCATTACAAAGTCTCTCACGTCCTTTATAATTTGTTTTTTGTAAAATTTCAATAATTTTTTTACTCTTTTTAAAGTTTAGTTTGATTACTTTTTATTAAGAGTGTCTTGAATCATCAACATCATCAGTTCATTTCTTTTAATAATCATTTTTTAATTTATTAATAATTTTATAATCCTGTCTAAACCGAAATTTTAAATAGACTCATTGTCTATAAGGATTTTACAGTATTTAAAAAAAAATATTTATTACAAACTTCCTTTTTACCAAATTTTTTCAAGGTTCAGATTTAAATTTTTAACTTAGTTTGTTCAATAAAAGTAATGTACATCACTGGGAATGTGGATTAATCATAATAAAAATGAAATTCCAAAAAGTACGTGTTTGATTATCTAAAAACAGCGTTTCAAGTATCTTATTGTTGAATCCCAAGATGCCATAATGTTAATAATGTTAATAATGTTAAATACAATAAGAGAACGTATAGAAGTGGTATTTATAAATTTCCATATGTTTTCTTAAAATAAATAAAAAGGTAAATTTATACTTCTTAGAAAAATTAAAACAATTTTGTTACTCTAAGAACATTTTAGTAACTTTCCGATGTGGTAAATTAAAATATTTTTTTTATTATAAGACAATATATGACATTGTCTAAAAGAAAATATGTCTAGTAGTTGGGATTTTTTTACACCAGTAGTTGGTCAATTGACACGGCAATTGCTATTACTTAAGTTAAGGATGTACCAAGTTCATATTTGAAAAAGCGATGGAAATGAGATCATCTCTTTTACTTCTCCTACTACTTTGGAGCGTTCACATAGGTAAGTATAAAAAAAACATTTTGTTCCTAATATTATAGTTGAAAATGTCCTAATATAGTTCTTATGCAGCATTAGGAAATGAATTTAATTTAAACATCATTGAAATGGCTGAAAGAAAAATGAAGAGTATTAATTATGGTACAATAAAAGGAAATTGATGGCTGCGTCTCATCGAACCTGGCCAAAAGACAGAACACCATTAGTGTGATCAAAGTCACTAAATACTATGGCTTGTTGAGAGTAAAATGTATTGTTTTCAATCAAACTCTCTTCTTGAATTGTTAAAATAAATAATGTTCAAACCAACTTGTGTGTGAGAGAGAAAGAGAGAGAGAGATTATATGAAATAAACACTTAATTCGGAGTAATC
Source organism: Selaginella tamariscina (assembly GCA_003024785.1). Taxonomy (NCBI): domain Eukaryota; kingdom Viridiplantae; phylum Streptophyta; class Lycopodiopsida; order Selaginellales; family Selaginellaceae; genus Selaginella; species Selaginella tamariscina. Next base: position 50,237 of record PUQB01000687.1, read on the forward strand.
CTAGTTGACATAAATTTATAACTTAATATTTTTAAAAATAAAATAAAAAATTTTTTTATATACATAACATAAAACTATTATGTTATATATCCTTAACATAAAAGTATCATTTATGATTTTATTAATTTACTCCAATTATAATTATCTTTAAAAACTTATTCTTTGTGAATTCTTATTTTTTATTAGATAAATAATCTAGTTTTATGAAGCTAATGTTTATATATAAAACTCTGAATCCTTTTGATATATATAATATATATATATATAAATTCTACAATGATTCATCCCAAGTGCCAACATCATTGTTGGCACTTCATATGTCTCAACTCCTTAATATGGTACATTATCATAACATAACAAGATGTAATAAGACATTTTGTGTTTGTTTTACATAAGTTGTGGAGAATACTCCATCATTTACACGAGACACCAAACTCCTTTGCCCTAATTACCTTCCTCTCTTTTCCCAAGTGGCCAAGCTTATAACGATTAATTTATATACCTCGATTTCACATCAACATGATATTTGGAGCATCTCTAATATGACATGGAAAATTTGAGCAATATTTAACATCAAACTTCATTTTAATATACCTAAGAACTTGCTTTATGAAAACCTTAGTTACTCTTACTCTTAGCTACAATCTCACTTCAACCACGTTTATATGCCTAATGCATATTCATGAGTTATCCTCGTTATTTCATAATTCTACATTTAATATCACCCCAAAATGTAACATCCTTAAATTTCTCACCACACTTGCATTTTAAAGGTAAGACTTTTTCTCCATGTGCTTTCACTTTATATATAATCATATTTTAGTTTCATATGAGGAGCACTCACCTTAATTTGGGTGTTTCCCATTCCTTTTGTATTCCCTTTAAAATTATTAACCAATCCATTAATTTAATAACTGATTCAATATGTATGGTGTGTAATAATTAAGCTTTCACATAATATAAATTTTGTTTATTATTTGTATTTTGAATGTTTAGTTATGGTAAAAAATTATTTAATAAATATTATGTACCTAATGAAGATAAACAATAAACTTATATATAGCATGTTTCACTCGCTAAATAGTAATAATAGTAAGGAAAATTCATATAATTCTATATATGTGCACATGTATATGTAAATAATATTAAAGCTCATATAACTATATTAATGCATGCACTAAACTACACACACATGCATTACACGCCATTATTTTAATTATGTTAGCTTCTATTGTGTGGAAAGGATTGCATTATTAAACATGGAGGACCTCCACGCATATATGATATTGTCAGGGAAAAAAAGTTACAAATGTGTTCCTTGATGCTTATAGAGACAAAGATTGCATAAAAAGTTGAGATATCTAGAGTAAAGTATAGAAACATAGAATAGAAGTCACATAAGCAACTATTGTGCCTTGAACATAAAAAGTGGATATGTTGGGATCTTAAAAGTGCAAGGTTTATGACATACAAAATGTACAATTCAATCCATGAGCTACAAAGGAAGATGAACTAAGGATGTTGTAGAATTTATGATCCCTTGGTTACACTCAATGAGCTTCAAATGGCTTTAAAGCTACAAATGAGGACTATGCACAACACATGTAAGCACACCCACACACTTAAGTGTACACACGTATATAAATTTGAAGGCAAATGGTAAAAATGAGAAGAAGCTTGAAGAGAGCGAATTTACCAAGGGATTAAGGCCCATGATCTATATGATTGAGAATTTCCCACTTTAGGTCTAGGAGCTACTACCATTGCTTAATAAAAAAAATGATTTAAAGTAAATTTAATTATTAAACATTTATTATATGAATATTTTATTGTAATCACTCTCACAAGTTAATAATCAAATCTAATTTAAGAATTAATAATGTAACTTAAAACTATATTTAAATTTTATATTTATAATGTATCTGTAATACATAATAAATATAGGTTACATATACAAATATGGGTTGACCAAAAGCTATGTGAGACATAAGATGTCATTATAAAAGTTATATAACATGTGGGTAATAACTGCATAGGCAAAGATGTTATTAAAAGAGCTTAAATTAAAACACGATAGATATGTAAGTTTGAATTATATTCTAGTTTATTTAATATAATAATTTAATTTAATAATATGTATTTAAATTAATTTAATTTAAATATATTTTAAATTATTTATATTTATTATTAATTAATTAATTAATAATAAATTAATTATTATTTATTTATTTATTTATATTTATTAATAATTATATGCATTATTAATATTTATATATTTTATATATTTTAATGTAATTTAATTAATTTAATTTAATAATATTTAATATAATAATTTAATTTATTTAATATATAATAATAGATATGTAATTTTGAATATAATTTCTAAATAGTTTTTAGGGTTTAAAAGACAAATAAATTCTAAGCCATCCATGAGATATTATTAATGCATTTTGTTTTATACACTATAATATTCTTAAAAAGGAATTTAAAATACACATCATCCAATTAATATATATGTTTAAACTATATTGTAACATATTTGTAATGTAATTTACTTTTATATAATTACCACTTAAATAAAATTTAAGGCATTTGATAGAAAAAATATTCAAAGATATATTACATTGTCAATCTCAAAAATATAATATTAAGATATTTTACATTATTAAAATTCTATGTATTATTCTATTAAGTAATATAATATACAAAATAACATATAGTATATATGTGTGTATGTTTATAATATTACATATATATAATTATATATAATAATGTTATTTAGTGTGTGTCTATTTGTCATCAATGCCTCATTAATGACTATTTAAATCTTATCCAATGGTCATGTTAAATTCTAAAGATGTATCATTAACACCCCAACAATGATCATTTTAAATATTACTTAATATTCATTTTAAATTTTAAACGTGTGTTATAATATCCCATCAATAGTTATCCTAAATTTCATTTAACAATTATTTTAATTTTTTTTCGACAATTATTCTAAATTCATAATGTTTAAGGTGGATTAAGGGTCCAAATTAGGAATAAGCTTACCATATTAAGGATAACAATTGGATTAAGACTCATGTTAAAGATAATAATTGGGTTAAGAATCCAATTAAGAATAAATTATGTCAAAATAACAACTAAGTTAAAGGGTTAAGCCAACAAATTTAAGAACTTAAGAATAAACTCATCAGGTTAAGGATAATAATTAAACATAGAGAACTTAATGATAAACTTATTGGGCTAAGAATAACAATTGGGTTAAGGGTTATAACTCATACATAAGATAACCATTTTAGGGATAAACTCACTAAGTTAAGAATAATAAGTTAGCTCAAGGATAATAACTTGGTTAGAGTTTAAGGATAAATTCATCATATTAAGTACATTAACAACCGCATTATTCATCAGGTTAAGAATAATAATTGAGTAAATAGTAAATTATTATTAAATAGTTAAGTTCACTAACGACCATTTTATATTCTAAACCCACATAGCATTATCATGTCGTTAGATTGAGCATGGATCATGCATGATCATACATGGCATGGGTGCTTAGAAATTAGATTAAGAATAATAATTGGGTTAAGGGTCATTAAATAGTTAAGCCCAAGCATAGAAAATTAAGGATAAACTCACTATGGTAAGGATAATAACTAGGTTAAGGGACATAAACTTATCAAATTAAGAATAACAATTGAGTTAAAAGTTCAACTTAAGACTAAGTTAAGAATAACAATTAAGTTAAGAGTAATTGAATAGTTAAGGATTTAGATTAAAGATAAACTCACAAAATTAAAAATAATAATTAGGTTAAATATTTATATAAAAGATAAACTCACCATGTTAAGAATAACAATTGGATTAAATAATTAGGCCGACCGTTGTTTAGTGGGCATGTGTACTAGTTTAATTAGAATTTCTTAATATTTATTACATTAGATATCTCACTTACATATAAAACAAGGTTATAAAGGTATGATTGATAAAAGCCATTAAACTACTTAAAATATCAAATATAATTTAATATGAAAAAGTATGTAAATAGATAGATCACATATACATGCATACATATGTATGTATAATGCAAATACATATGTTTAATTTGTTCTCAAGAAAACATTTAAATTCTTTTCTCATGTTCCAACTTTAGTAGTTTGTGTATTAAAACAATTATTTACAAATATAAAAAATGCATACATTATGTGTGTATGTAGGGATATTTGTATTTATATAGTATTGTATTTTATATGGATTTAAGTTATTAATTCATTAGGTACTAGATGAAAATTAGTACCTAATGAATAAAAATGTAAAACTGCATTTATATTAATATATGCTATAATTATGTTAAATCTATTTTAATATAAAATAGATTTAGCATAATTATAACATATACTAATATAAATGCAATTTTACATGTTTAGTGTAAAATATTAATTCTTTATAACACAATAATTACTTCAAATTTTCAGTGATTTAAAAATTTAAGATGTAAAGGGTCAATTTTTATATAATGTGACCAATTATAAACTTGACATGCATTCATGTCAGTTGGATTGGGAACATACATGATACATGAAATATATATATATACAAGCAAAGTTTATAACTCTCTCTTTCATACACACAATATATTATCCAATAAAGATTGTTATTGAGTGGTGTAATAACAATTCAAAAAGGACAATAATGTGTAATGATATATATGTTAATTATGGGCCATGGCATGGCAAAAGCTTTAGGGCTCAACGTTGGTGTTGTTACAAAACAAGTACAAATACTTGGTGTGTGTTCATGTATGCATGTGCATTCATATGGATTTATGCAAGTATTGAGTCATTTTTTAAGCTTGGAGACTTAATATATTTAAAGAATAATAACCATAGAGACAACGATTCAGGGGCCCAACTTCTCATTCCTTTCCCTTGTATTGAGTTTATTTCAAGCACCTTAACATGACAAGCTAACAAACTTATTTTGAAGCAATTTGCTCAGCAAATGACTATTATTGATCCAAGACTTATTAATTTCTCAAAGGTCTAGATGGTCATCTTAGCATTGTAAGCACAAGTAGCAACTTTGAACATACAAGTCACAAGTATATTATAATGGTCAACCTCAAGATATTAGCTCTATAGAGTTCTTTAGCCTTCAAAAGATTTTAAAAAAAGGAAATAAGTTGCAATTCATCTTTCTCGTTATTATTACTTTGGAGCACATTCAAACTATGTGTTTGTGTATGTGCACCACGTGTGCGTGTGTGTGCATATACGTGTGATTGATGCACGTGTAAGTGTAAGTGTATATTACATACATACACACAACATTATTCATGTGTACATTTGTGACTTAAAGAATGACATACCAAAGTTTGACAAGCCCTTCTGTTTAGACCTTACGCAATTACTCTCTTGGACAAGTAGACACTTATAGTGTTGCTGAACGGGTGGTAGTTGTGAACCTAAAGGATAATAAACAGTTATATTTCTTCACAGTTGCGAGTGGTGAACAATTGGGTTACATGAATGCTAAATAGTTCAAGTATGAGGGGTACTCTAAGCTACTTCGAAACCAATTGTGGTTGCTATAGTCTCCTTTGAATTAATGGACAATCCTAAAAGATTAGTGCCACATAAGGGGATCAACATAAATTTAATTATTTTTGACAAAAGTGCATTGGAGAATGGGGAACATTTTGAAAATTCTACCTTTAACATATTCTTGAATTTCATTGTGTAACAAGGACATAATACTTACCATCTATGACTATTTATGCAAATGGATCTACTAAGAACTATTTAGGTTTCCCACATTATGCATACATATGAGCATTATATATTTACTTTGAAGTTTGTTTTGCATAAAGTTCATATTTCACTTAGATAAAACTTGTTTTAACTTGGTTAAGCTTAATGTACAATGTTACACATACTCATGTTAATGTAACGGTTACTTAGCATTAAATCCCATTCAACATATGCATCCAAAACCCCTTTCAAAGAATTTGCAGCCTTCGAACCTAACTAATCAAGATGCCTTTTAAGTTGATGTTCGGCCTCAACCTCGTCAATGCCATGGCCTACCTGATCCCATGCCTATTCTTGATCATCTTTGGGAGCGTCAGCCCTCACTAAAAGATGCTGCAAATTTTGATGACTTATGTGGAATTGTGGATGCCGACATTCCCCGACTTATGATGAGGTAGTCTCTAGGCCTAAAGCTCAACTCTAGATGAAAGCCATTGTGAAAGAAGTTGCTTCATTTGGGTTAATGGCACTTATGCACAAGTGGATTCCGCACCAAATGGATGTCACATATTGAATCCCAAATGGATCTTTTTCAAAAAGGGCTAGGTGGTACACTACAAGGTATGGCTAGTTGTTCATGGTTTTTGTCGAGTCAACTATGATGAAACGTTCTCCCTTGTTGTCAAAATGACTAGCCTTTGTACCCTCTTTGCTCTTGCACTACTTGCAAATGACAAGTCCACTTCTGAATGAAGACTTGAATACCTCCTGCGTTTGAGGATGATCTTGTGCCTAGTGAAGTTGTATGGCAAGCTTTGTATGGTTTGAAACAAAGTTCCCACATCTTATATCAAAAATTTGATGCTACCTTATGTGCTCAAGGTTTTTATTGATGCTAAGTTGATCATAATGTCTATGTCAAAGGTTATGAAGGGAGCACGATTATGATTACTCTTTATGTTGATGACTTGCTCATCACAGGTGATGATCCAAACGCTATTGTAGTTCTAAAAATTGCTCTTGGCCAGCAGTTCTAGATGAAGGACCTTGGTCAAGTATTCTATTTTCTTGGCTTTGTGGACACACATGATCTTGAGTTCGGTAGCTTCATACTTAGTCAACAATGAAAGGTAGAAGTCTTGCTTAACTAGTTTGGCATGTGAGATTGCCAGATCTCACGGCTAATCAGTCAAGCACTCCCTTGCCATCATGGACTTTCAATTGTAGTCTCATTGGTTGCCTCACATATTTGGCTCCCTTTACTTGTCATGACATCATGTATGCAACTATCGCCTTGAGTCAGTTCAATGCGTTGCCAACCATCACACATTGGCAAGCTGCCAAACACCTCCAAGGCACCATGGATTATGGCATTTGCTATTCATGCGAAGATACATCATTGACGTATACACATATGCTAGCTTGGCCAACAACAACGGCCATTGATCCACTTCTGGTATCTGTCTTTGCCTATTGGAGGGAGTCGTTGTGTGGGCCTCTAAGCAACAAATTGTGGTGGTGCTCTCTAGTGCTGAAGCTAAGTACATCACAGTCACTACTAGTAGTAGAGAATTGGTATGGGCTCAAGGACCCCTTGCTGAACTAAAAGGCGCACAAAACGGCCCCACTCCTTGGTGCAACAAGCTGAGCAACATTGCTATGTACAAGAACCCCGTCCAACGTGTCACTCAAAGCACATCCAAGTTCAATTTCACTATGTGGGAAAGCTGGTTGACGAAGGCACACTAAAAATTCAACAACTTGGGACAAAGCACATGCCAACAATATTCTTACCAAGGCATTGGGGCCACACCAGTTTCACCTCCTTCATGATAGGTTTGGTTTGGTGAGTGGCTTCAGTTTGGGGAGTGTTGTGGGGCATACCTAGCCACTCACTAGTTAGGTCGAACAAGGTAGGGCTCCAGTTTGTGTGGCCGCTAGTGTGGGGCACTTATCCTGTTATGTGTCAAACGTAATCCACAATCGTCCTCTAAAGTAGAAGAAGCAAGATGATGCCCCATTCCATGGCTGATCGCTTTGAAAGGTTCTCCACCACTTTGTATAGGCTGCCCAAAACACCTCGTTTACCATCCTTGGTACTAAGTGCTTCTTCCACGTATTCTGCTGCCTGTTAGACAGATAAACGCTAGTCATTCAACATCTGCTCAACCGTGCACACAAATGGCATGTAATGTCCTTGGAAGTTGGGAAATTGGGGAAAAGATAGTGTCTGTTATATACGCGATGTCCTCCTGACTCAGTGGTACCACTGAAGTAACCACTGTTTGTTGGAGAAGCCTGTGCGAGTTTGTATATGGCCATTCGACAAGCTAGAAGGAGCAAGACATGGAGCCGAACAAATAACCGTACTCTCGAGGCTTGAGGATAAAGCCAAGAAAGATGGTCAGGTCGTTAGGGCCCCATTCCCCTGTTGTTACGGTAAAATATAGCCCAGGATACCTCTGGATACACAAGAATAATACTGTGCCAGCAGCAACACTGGTCAAAGATCAAAGTGAACAACTTACGCTCAAGTAACTGTAAAGCAGTTTTGTCTTGCCGCAACCGGATACCCCTGCCAGGACCACAGTATACATATCGTTGGCAGCAGCCTTGGCAACTTCAACGTCAAGTGCCCTGTTGGAACGTCTTTGTAATGGAGTAGCATACTGGGGAAGCCTTTGAACATTGTCACGCCAGCGGCATTCTTCTTCAAGCCAACTATACCACGGGCGTAGTCAGCAATTATAGCTCGGATATCCTGTGGAACCTCTAAAGCCTCTTCCCATTTCATGAATTAAAGTCAAAGCTAACCAGTCATGCCAGACCCAGAAACCACACAGAGAACACACAGATCGGCATTCAAAAGCGAACAAAAACTAAATCGACAACACAAACAAATCCCAACAAGATCAAAGCTTACTTGGTGCTTCCCAGAGAGACCGGTCGCCGCCGCCGGAGGGACTGCAAAAACCAAACAGAAATTTGTCTTGTTAGCAAGCAACCACATGGGCAAGGTCAGACATACACATACAGTATGTAAAACAAGAAAATGCGACATGCGCAGAACCGAGGGCAGACATGGAAGAGACGTCAAGAATGAGGTACCTTGAACAGCGTAGACGTAATTCCCCATGCAGTTTGTCCTCTACAACCGAGTCACCTTCAGCATCGAGCAGATCTCCCACACCATACAGCTTCTCAAGACGCAATATCACGCTATCTGTCGAGGACTCTGGCTTGAAAGCCTTGGAGCCCCTCCTGGTACACCTTCCCAACCCTAATAGATTTCCCGTACATTTATTTAATTTATTTTTTTCCACATATGCATCAGGTTTAACGTACTAAGGTTAAATATTGTGTGTGCAATCTTAGTAAGTAAATAATTTGATTGTCATCTTTTGTTAGTTCAACACTGTCAACAATTTGGATATCCACTTTTCTAGATATCCTCTCCCATCAACATCAATGTTGTAGTTACACACGAATGTTACGACCCATATAACGAATCAAAGAATATTCCCTAGAAAGGTATAAGCTAGAATATTCCTAAAGAGCTATACCTAGATCTAAGAGAATTAAGGGCACATTAATATTGGAAGCCTTTTTGGAGAGCAGCGTGTGGAGACTAGAGACAGCTCGGGGGAGGTCGGGTGGTCTTGTGAGGGTCTCTAGTTTGTACGTAGTGGTGCCTAACAATTGGTATCGGAGGAAGGTTCGAGATGAGTGCCTAGTGGGAAGGATAATACCACCTGTGTGGAGACGTTGGACACTAAAAGGCAAATTGTCCAAGGAGAAGCAAGCCAAGGGCAAAAGTTTCAATGGCAACAAGGACAAGAAGACGCCCTAAGAAGCTTTAGGAGATGGAGTGTGGAGAGGAGCACAAAGGAGACTTCTCTAAACCACAAGGTAAATTTCTATTTGTTCTTGCTCAATAGGTAAATACATGGCAGCCACACACACATGCTATTGTGGTGGAGGGACAACTTTGTGAGCGTTCAGTGTGAGTCCTTGTGGATAGCATGAGTAGCGATAACTTTGTGTCAACAAAGTTAGTGGAGGAGTGCAGCTTGCCCACGAAGACTGTGCCTCAATGGGAATTTGAAGGCTCAGCTATCACATAGAGCTACATTGCTTGTGTGGAGGAGTTACAGCTGTAGGTTGGCAAAACCCAGCTGGTAGAGCTGAATGAAGACTGTGCTCAATACAAGATTGAGGGCTTAATTGTCACACAAAGCTAAATTGCTTGTGTGGAGGAGTTACAACTAGAGGTTGGCAAAACCCAGCTGGTGGAGACTTTCTTTCTTGCGAAGCTAGTGCGTGTGGATCCTAAGATCTAGTGGAGCACCAAGCACATGAAGCTTGAGTATAGTGAAGTGAAAGACACTTGGTTTGGAACAAAGCTTGAGTCTCCAAACAAGTTCTTTTACTGTCACCTTGAGCAAAGCTGTTGTGCGAGGAGTTTGCTGACGTCTTCCCTGAGCTACCTCATGGCTACCACATGCAAGAGGTGTGGAGCTGGAATAGGGTACGAAAGCCATTTACCGTAAGCCATTCCGACTGAGCCATGCTAAGGAGCAAGAGGTTAAGAGACAAGTGATGGAGCTATTGGAATATGGCTTCATACAACTGAGCAAGTCTCCATTTGGTGCACCAGTATTGCTTGTCAGGAAGAAAAATGGCACCATGAGGATGTGCATAGACTACAGAGCTCTCAACAAGCAAACAGTGAAGGACAGGATGCCCATGCCATGTGTGGATACTATCATGGATCATCTCGGTGGAGCCAGAGTGTTCACCAAGATAGTTGGGCATTTCGAGTTCACTGTTATGCCATTCGGCTTAACAAATGCCCCAGTCACATTCACTCGGTTGACGACTGAGGTGTTTGGTGACTACTTGCACGACTTTGTGGAGATCTTCCTCAACGATATTCTTATTTACAGTAAGAATATGAAGGAGCATGTGCAGCATTTGCGAAGAGTTCTTCAGTTGTTGAGGGAGAACAAGCTCTATGCAAAGAAGAGCAAATGTGCATTTGCTCAGTGCAAAGTGGAGTATTTGGGTCACATTGTGACGCCAAGTGGAGTGAAGACTGATCCACAGAAGGTGGCAGTGGTGGAGCAATGGCCAGTTCCTAGCAATACAGAAGAGTTACGGAGTTTCTTGGGCATGGCTGGTTATTACCGGGTATGTCAAGGATTATGCCAAGAAAGCTTCTCCGTTAACTAGGTTGCTGAGGAAGGACGTTCCCTTTGCATGAAGTGCTTCAGAGAAGAGCAGTTTCCAAGCTTTGAAACAAGCTTTGGTACGTGCACCAGTTTTATGTATTGCAGATCCCTCTAAGCCTTATGAGGTATCGTGTGATGCAAGTGGAGTGGCCATTGGAGTTGTACTTATGCAAGAGGGAAGGCCTATTGCTTATAAGAGTCGTACTTGAATCCTGCAGAGCAACAATACTCAACGTATGAGCAAGAACTACTGGCTATTGTTAATGCATTATGAGTTTGGAGGCACTATCTTTATGGTGCAAGTTTCAAAGTGTTTACAGATCACAAGACTTTGGTGTATCTGTTCAAACAGAAAGAGTTAAACTCTCAGCAAGCTCGCTGGATGGTTAAGCTCATGGAGTTTGGCAAATTTCCTATTGAGCATTGCGTGGGAAAGGCTAACGTGGTGGTATATGCTTTGTCACGCGTTAGGAGAGCCACAGTGGTTAGAGAATTCCAAACACGCTTATGTAATGCATTAACAAGGACGGTCAGTGAGTTTAGCCAGGTAGTTCAACATGCTCAAGCACAAGACGCTGAGGTGCAGGAGCTCAGAGGACAGCTAGAGCCACCATTCTCATTTTAGGATGGAGTTTTGTACTACAATGGCCGTGTGTATCTTCCTCGTGTGGACCATTTGATCAACCAGGTACTATATTTCCATCATGATCACCCGGAGGCTGGTCATTTTGGGGGGAGGAAAACGTATGAGTTGATCAAGAGAAGGTTCTATTGGAGGAATATGAAAATAATATCATAGAGTACTGCAGGACTTGTGACAAGTGTCAGCAAGTAAAGGTGCCCAGGGAAAAACCAAGTGGGCTATTAGTACCATTGCCTATTCCAGACAGGATGGGGCAGTATCTCTATGGACTTTGTCACCCATTTGCCAAGGACACAGTGGCATTGGAATGAGTCCATATTATGCTATGTTTGGACGGCATTCCAAGACAGCTTTTGAGCTGGGTTTAGCAAGTAAGAAAGCTCAAGGCAACATGGATGAGGAAGCTAAAGATTGAGTGTTGAGCTTAGAAACATTCAAAGTTTGTGCAAGAAGAACTTACAAGTAGCTCAGAGCCGAGCTATCAAGTTTGTTAATGAGCACAGAAGCTTCCAAGAGTTCCAGGTGGGAGATTATGTATATCTCTGAGTGGTATTTGCCACACATGTAAGGAGAACACTATTGTGGCCTTACGGAAGGGACACAATGATAAGTTGTCTCTAGTACAGGTCCTTATGAGATTCTGGAGCGTATCGATAAGGTGACATATCGACTACGGCTGCCAGAAGGAGTGAGGGTGCACCCAGTGTTTCATGTTAGCCAGTTAAAGAGAGTACTCACAAGGAACGAGTCCCGGGTAGATTCTTTGTGGATGTACAAGGCTAATGATACAGGACCAGTTGAGTAAGTTATACTGCCCTTGAGGACAAGGACTTGCTAATGGGGGAGGATTGTTACGACCCGTATAACGAATCAAAGAATATTCCCAGAAAGGTATAAGCTAGAATATTCCTAAAGAGCTATACCTAGATCTAAGAGAATTAAGGGCACCTAATATGGAAGCCTTTTTGGAGAGCAGTGTGGAGACTAGAGACAGCTCGGGGGAGGTCGGGTGGTTTTGTGAGGGTCTCTAGTTTGTACGTAGTGGTGCCTAACAACGAATTTATTTTTTGTAGAGTGACTCGTTCAGATTGCAAACCGGAACGAGGAGTAGAATTCTCATGTCCACTTTTCTTAAAAATGCACCACATGTCTTCCCTTACCAAATATTTAATTTGCGGCTCAAGATTGACAATACTTAAAAGAATAGCTGGAGGTCTTAAGGTAGAGAACTTGCAACTAGAGTATAAGAATTAGTTAACGTTATCATAAGAACTAAATTATGGCTGAATCTATAAACTTCATGAAAACTAAAGAGGATATTGTGGTGAAAAAGATGCGTATCTCCTTGAGCTTAATAATCTAATAAACTAATCTAAGTTTTAATCAAATGATTTTATTATTTATAAATATTTTAAATTCATCGTTTAAATTTTGATATTCAATCTTAATAGATTTTATAGAATATTTGAATATTGAAATAATACAAAGTTAATTGTAGCCTTAATTCCGTACCTTAAAAGCTTTGGTACATTTTCTCCCGGTACAAAAGACAAAGCTAACATATAAAACCAGTTATCTTTAGAGATAAAACATGATTACGTGTAAACCAAGTTAAAATAATATGTGAACGATGACCTTTATTAATTAATTTCACAAGTTAAACACGAAACACGTTACTTCATGTCAAAGTAGATATTGTAATGTTCATCTCTGTATGCATACTGTGGGAACAGTAAATAGTTCCTGGTAAATCCCTTTGCAATGAAACTCATAGGATGGTAGGTAGTAAGCCCTTGCTGCACGGTGAAGCTCGAAAACATACTAAATGTAGAATTCTCACCATCCTTACATCTTAACTGCGCTGGAACCCTCTGGCCTTGTGCATATAAGTAGCAGCCAGGGTTGTCCTTTGATTCGAACGAAACCATATCCATCTCTCCACACAAACCAGGAACCACATTGAAAAAACATTCTGTTTAGATATAACATTCTCCCCATCCTCGAATGCACCCTTATCAACAATGATTAAATCCCTGTTAATCCCATTATGTGCCACTAATCTTTCAGGCTCATCCATTAACTCAAAGGAGACTGTAGCACCCACAACTGGTGGAGTACTCACCTTGAAAGTAGCTTGGAAATCCCAATCAGTACCCTCACAGTGGAACTATCTAGTAATAAAGAAGTATTCCTGTGACCTAATTGTTCACCACTGGCAACTGTGAAAGAGTATAACTGCTTGTTATCCTCTGAGTTTACAGGCACCACCCATTCAGCAACATTATCAGTGTCTACTGGTCCAAGAGAGTAATCTCCGTGGCTCATACCAGCTAGCACATAAGGTCCAAACAGAAGCGCATTCAGCTTTTCAAACTCAGGCCTGTCATCTGGAAATCACAAATGTAAACATATGTGTGGATGTGTGCACTCAATCACAACGCACACACATATAAACATACCTTGAACGTGTTCCAAAGTAACAGTAACAGGAAAGATGAACTGCAGTCTATCTCCTTCTTTCCATATCTTTTGAAGGCTAAAGAACTCTCCAGGGCTGATATCTTGAGGATCATCATTATAATATGCTTGTGACTGATTTGTAGTCCAAGATGGAACTCTCACATTTAAAGTTGCTACTTGTCCACTGTATGGACTTGCAGTGCTAAGATGACCATCTGGATCCTGTGTGGTAAATGTTAATCCAGTGCTTAAGCCTAAACTCTAAGTGTGACATACCTTTGAGAAATCAATGGTAACAATAAGTCTTGGGTCGGAAGCACTCATCTGTTGAACAGATTGCTTCAAAATAAGTCCGCTAATCTCCCATCTTAAGGTGCTTGGAATAAACTGAATAACGTATAACGTGGGAATGGGAAGTTGAGCACCTGGATCGTTGTCTCGGTGACCATTATCTTCAAAGTATATTGAGTCTCCAAGTTTAGAAAACGACTCAATACCTGCATATATTCATATGAATACAGCGCGCGCGCGCACACACACACACACACATGTATGTATACCTGTTCCGTAACAACACCAAAATGAATCAAACGGTGAGCCCCAACCCAAAGTACTTGAAATTTTTGCCATGCCATGACCCATAGCCAACATATATATCATCACACCTGGTTCTCCTCTTTGGATTGTCATGACACCATTCAATAACAACCTCTCGTAGTGATCGGCATAGCTTGCGTTTCTTGTCCAACGGAAGACATTCCTAGTGATCTTTAACATATTGTAACTCGAACATGACTCTTCAACATCATTATTCAAAGTTGTTCCCATACGATTTGGATCAACCCAAAACTCACCGTGACTAGTTCCACCAGTCACATATCTATGTGCAGAGTTCACAGTGTCCAATAAGAAAGTGGCTAGATCCTGTAATTAAACAAATTATTGAAAATATATTAAAACATTGTTATATACCTTGTATGTTTGCTCTCCAGTAACCTCATATCTCCTTTGAACTCCAATTAAGATGGGAAGATGAGTATTAGCATGTAAGTTAGATAATGTGTCCGTCTAAAAGAAGAAGGAAATTAACTCATGATATCTAGCATTTTGAGGCTATAAAAACTTACTTGTATTGCAAGAGGACCAAGAAAACATGGCTTGTCAAACAAGTGTGCCAATCTCAAGTGTTCAGGATTTCCCTAATTAGTAATCACATTTGTGTTAATAAACTTACTTAATATGGTTGCTTACTGTGATCGTATACAGCTGGTAAAGTACGTCATTCATCCCACCAGTTTCCTCATTTTGAGCTTGGTAAAAGGCCTCAATGCTATACTTTGAAACATAATTCTCGATTCTCCTCGTAAAATACTGAACCATCCAAGCCACAATCTTTAGAGCCTTTTGGTTCCCAGCAATTTCATATTGATCGAGCAACCCCGCCATGATCTATGAAATACAACGTGTAAACACACACACACACACACACGAAAAGTTACCTTATGCATTGTGTAATATGGAGCCCACACCGAACGATAAGTCTCAACTCGTGTGAAAAAGTTATCTGGAAAAGCAGAGAGATAACCAGTTCCAATCTTGTTTTGGCATTCTCCTAGCAAATCAACAATGTAATCCATCCTTTGCTTCAGAGTCCCATTATGTGTACTAGCCCACATCTTTGCGGAAGCACTCAAATAGTGACCTTATCATAAAAAACAAACATGTAAATACACCATTTCTGATACCAACAACGAGATACTTACCAACGAAATGCCCTCTTAACTCCTGGTTTGGTGCTTCCCAGCCTCCATAAGGTACACCTGCAGTTGGCAATCCTGAGTTATTGCGAAAGCTGTACACAAGGTTATCTGGATCCAGCATTAACAAGTACTCGAGGTTGATAAGCTGAGCTCTTCCGTACATAGACTTGGGGTCTATCCTCACGTTGTGTAGGGAGGAGCCCTGGAGGATGGACATTTGCGAAGTGGCAATAGCAAACTCTGGAGGAACAGTAGCAACTTCTGGCGGGTCTGTCATGGGAGCCGTGTATTCCTGTGTCCAATCCATGGTGTCAAGCTCGGGATTGACGCTCTCGGACTGCCTTAGGAAGTTGGATGCATCCTTATTCATGTCATTAATGCAGAGCTTGACATGATCAACTGCCCCAACCAGCTGAGCAACGAAAAGAAATGCTAAACAGAAGAAAGCCATGGTAGTAGTAGTAGTAGACTAGTAGTTGAGTGGGAAGAAATGGATGCTTTTATATATAGAGGGATATGGATAAAATAAAGTATTTGGATATGCCAAAATGAAATATTATTAGCAGAGGCCATTATCTTATCAGGATGTGGCAAAACATTAAATAGTAAATATGGTGGGTGCTTAGACTTTGTACCATTACATACACACATGTGGTGAACCACTACGAGTGCGTGTGTTGGTTTAATTGTTAGTGCTGCTGAAAACATAAATAACACACATAAACATCTTGCGTACTAAATCTAATATGAAATGCATGCAGAAAATTGCCACGAAATTGTGTTTATGGACACAGTTACTTATTCCCAAAAGATTAAGACCTATGCTTTTCTTGAATACATTGGTTACAAATGCCCATATAAAACATAGTATTATAAGCTCCCACATGGAAACATACTATGACCATGTGGACAAAATCATTCCCTTGTGGTGTAACTTCCATATTCGTACATTATCAACATTAGCTTATTACTTAGGGAGACACCACCTATACCAAATCTATGTTAAAATATAGATGTGTGTGTGTGCATATTTGTTTACATATGAACCTCACATGGATGTGTTCTTATTATATAATGGAGATAAAAAAAGCCCGTGTTCGACATCCATGCATTATTTTGCACATACATAAAAGCATTGGATTAAAAAAAAATATAATCAATTAATCACCCATTTGACCCACTTAAATATGTATTGGTTTGGAAGTTGGCCATCCATAATTAATATGGCTGTGATAATAATTATTCTTTATATTTCATTTGGAACTATAACTTGAACTTGATGAACACTTTTTAGAAAGTATGTGACACCACACTTCTTTCAAAATACACAAATGTTAGTCTCATCCATGTTTTTAATTTTATCTATAATATAACCTTTTTCATATTCATAATTTAAATTAGTATAGAAATGAACAACTTAAATTAGGGTAATACTTAACATGAGGATATTTAAAATATTACCACCATTCCTAATAAAGTGATTTTATTTTTTTAAAAAAACTTTTTACCTCAACTAATTCTTTGGCCATAAATAATAATTGAGAAAGAGTAACTCCCCATCCTTGTCATTGAATTGACCAATATAATTATTGCTTTTCCTCTTTTGAAAATCATTTATATATATATATATATAAATGTATATAAGAAGTATGAAAATGTTTATATATGTATATGTTTGGATATATATATATACCTTTTCTTCTTGATAACTTTACTTGATATACTAGTCATAAATAGGGTTCATATATAAAAATTTATAGGCTTGTGTAATAGCACGATTGCTAAGGTATTTTCCATTACATTAACAATAACGTGCATAAATTATATTGATTAGTCTCGTTATTTCTTTTTTCGTGGAACAATTAATTATTGTTATGGTAATAAAAAATGCAACATTATTAATTAAAATAGTAGGATAATTTTATTAATTATTGGACTTGCAATGGAAAAGCTTACATCAACCATTAAATTAAAGTATTAATTTTAAATTTAGGGCTACCATCTTCAAGAAAATAAATCTATTAATAAATAATGTATATTATAAAAAATAAATAACAAATTCACTGTTTAATGTGGTAATAACAAAAATAAATATTTTAAGTAAAAAGTCAAGATTATTTTCTTAAAACCTTTAAATTTCAATCCTTTAACTTTATCTATTTTTCTTTGTGGAGCCTAAAAATATTTAATATTAAATTTAAGTATTTTAATGAATAAAAAAAAGTGAAGCTATTTATTAATAAATTTTATATTAATAATAATGTAATTAAAAAAAATATTACCATAAATTAGAAATTATATTGAAACAAAACTTGTATAATTGAAAATATATTTATAACATGTTAAGAATTGTTTGGCCATTTGAAAAATTAAAATGCATGATTTATTATTTATTATTCATTTGAAATTTAAAAGAAGTGATTTAAGGAATATTTATTATTAATTTGAAATGTTATACAATAATTGTAAGTAATATTAATAACTTTTCAAATGAACCACTTTCTTTATTTTATTACAAAGAATTTGAATTCTTTTGGTAATTATTCTTTTAATATTATCTATGCTATAAAATGTGAGTATAAATATTTTGGGTTATTAAATTAGTGTATATCATTTTGAGTATTAACATCCATGCCTTTGTATGTACAAGTGTGCCATGTATTTTTTAATATTATGGATATAATAACTTTTATATTTAAAAATGAATACTATTGAGCATAAGACACGTTGGATTGTTTAAGAGCAAAATCAGTTGACTTAAATTTTTAATTGTCTTAAAAAAAAATGTAACTAATTAATTAAACGTTATATACATATGAATTTCTCTTTCATAACTGGTTTATTATAATATCAGTAGTTATTCTTTAAATTAAAATAATTTTTTACTCTTATTTGAAATATATTTAATTATAATTATTATGTTTTGATAAAACTTACTTATTAATAATAATTAATGGGGCACCTTATAATTTTTTAAAAGTAAAATAAGGTTTTAGTTTAAGCTTAGGGAGGAGGGCAAATATGCATTAAATGAGTGCATGAGCTCATTTTAATAATTTAATTTTTAAAATATGATATTAAAATGTATATTTATAAATATAATTAGAATCATATGTACTTCACCAAGAATCTTGTTTATCAAATAAATTAAATAATTATTAGGAAATTTACTAAAATGTTTTTAAAATTGTCTTGATTGTATTTTATTGATTTTTTAAATTATAAATTAAAATTGCTTATGTGAGCTCATTTCCTGGGTGCTCACTTTGGAGAACTACGTAAAAAAGAAGGGAGATTGTTCGCTGTGACATCACAATACGTATTAATGTTGAAGAACGTGTAATAATTGATAAGAAAACGTGTCTAGTAGTTGGGATTGTCTCATACACCAATACTTAGTCAATTGACACGGCAATTGTTACTCTTTAAGGATGTACCACAAGTTCATACTTGCAAGAGGGACTGAAATGAGATCGTCTATTCTAATTCTCTTACTTACTTTGGAGTGTTCACATAGGTAAGTATAAACAACCATTTTGTTTCTGAAATTTATTATATATAGTTGAAATGTCTAATATAGTTCTTATGCAGTATCAGGACATGAATTTAATTCAAACAACATTGGAATGGCTGGAAGAAAAATCAAGAGTATTGAGTATGGTACAATCCAAAGGAAAACTGATGGACGAGTCTAAACATGGCCGAACTACAGAACCTCACGGGCATAATCACCAACCTCAAAATCGCTAAATACTATGGCTTGCTAAGAGTAATGTACTATTTTCAATCAAAATAAATAAGCTCTCTTCTTGGATTTTTAAAAAATAATTAATGTTTACCCAGCTTGTGTGCGTGTGTGTGTGTGTGAGAGAGAGATTATACGAAGTAAACTTGTACAGCTTTATTTGTTAGAAGTTTGTGTATACGAACGTATTCACCGTTATTGAAAGAGTAAACCTGATGCAAAATCGTCATGAGAGTGTTTCTATTCTCCCACGGGATATCCTCCAATTATTGTCAGAAGCTCTACGAAGTTGGTTTTGCGATGTACGTGCTGCAGAAACAACACCATATATACACACATGTATGTATGTATGTGTAAGTACCTGTGATAGTTAGAGTGCTGGCTTCGAGTTTAGCAGCTGAATAAGTTCTGCAGCTTCTTCAATGAGCTTCTACCTCGCTGTTTCTCGATTGAGTTCATCCGTGATTATATTAGCATTAATTACTGTTAGTCTTAACAAAAGAAACCTCCAGTAAGAAGAGCTTGCTTTGGCCTTGTCCACTAATGCTTGCCACTGTTAAAGTTTACTTATGTTAGTGTATATATAAAACCTGTTAATGCAAAAATGTGTGTGTATATATTTTAAGTATTCAATACATATAATTTACCTCAGCAAGCATGGAATCCGCAAGTATATCAGGTAAACAATGCCTTGCATGGTACCTGCCCAAAGCCACTGCTTTCACTGCCTGCCAGTGTCTTACCAAAATCTCGGCCTCGCGAGTATTCATTGGCTTACGTATACGTATATCCGACCGTACATTACTCCGTATGTCTCGTAGTTTTAACGCTGACTCTCTCATGGTTAAGATAACTTTTGAGCTTAACTTGTTACAGTAACATTCCTTGTCATGTGTATGGAGATGGAGAGCCAAAGCAGATGTAAATACGAAAACTCCAGCGACCAAAAGCTTTGTAAAGATTGTCTTCCAGTGTCCG
The DNA here is from genome assembly GCA_003024785.1 of Selaginella tamariscina. Classification (NCBI taxonomy): domain Eukaryota; kingdom Viridiplantae; phylum Streptophyta; class Lycopodiopsida; order Selaginellales; family Selaginellaceae; genus Selaginella; species Selaginella tamariscina. The sequence continues at coordinate 70,810 of PUQB01000687.1, forward strand.
TCAGGTTTTGGAATATCCTGTGTTGGTATATTCTGTAAATATCCACCGGGACTGCTGTCTAAATGTAATGTGAAAGGTTGATTTCCCGTTCTTGAAAGTTTAAGTCCTCCTCTCTCCTTTATGTAAGACTCTACCTTTGGATCACTATAGTAACCTGACTGAAATTTGAAACATCATATATGTGTTGTGCGTAGGTGCGTGTGTGTGTGTATATATGTGTGACTTTTCACATAATCATACCAGTGAAGCCTTAAATGTCCGAGTATCCTGAAAATGCCTCAAAACCCGGTCCCTTAACCATGTTTCCTGAATACAAGCTATTAAATATTAATGAAATATGATAATAATATTATGAAATATGACATCAACAGAATAACAACATACCATCCCCAGCTTGTGAACCATTATATATTACTTTATTACTAAGCTCACATTGTATAAAACACACACACAAATTATGTATATATATATATATTATCATACTGTGAATGAGCATAAACCACGTAATTTGCCGCCATTGTCCGATATAATTTTCAAAGCTTCCCGTGCTGGATCATGGGGTGTAATTGAGTCAGATCTACTTTCCTTAAGGCACCTGAAAGCTTTATCAGCCTGCATATACAAATAAAACAATGAAATATACACAACTACATCATACATTATATATATATATATATATATATATATATATACATATCGCGTGTGTGTGTGTGTGTGTGTGTGTGTGCATGGATTATGTCATATACATTTACTGGGTGAGTTACCTGTCCAAGGAGAGCAGCACAAACAGCTCTTTCAAGACGAAGATCCACACCGTCGGCTTCAGATAACAAATTAGCCAATGCTTCTGCCTCTTCAATCTGTTCAAACACATACTAGTCTGTATATATATACAAAGAGGAAGTGCCTGTGTTATACAATGTCTCTCTCTCTATATATAGAGAGAGATCCTTGTGTACTAGCGCATGAAATACACACATGCAAACGGGCAACACAAAAATAACGCACACAGACACACACACACACACACACTTGTGCTTGTGTATCCTTGTCAATTAGTGTGTGAAATATACATAAATACATACAGACGGGCAACACGATGAAGAAGCGCACACACACACGCACACGCACACAAGCTTACAACTGATGGTTGCCTGTTACAGAATCCGAGGGCAATATGAGCAGTAATGCAGTATACAAACAGTCTGAGTTGAAAACCACCTTTGATGCATGGATTCTTTAGCATTACGAATCCTGTTCAGGAAAAGACTGTTCCAAGAAAGAAGACGGCATATCTCCTCTGTTGTAAGCTTTGCCATCGCTCGTGTTAAAAAGTTGTCCCAGTCTTTGATGCTACAAGATGGATCCGCTTGCAGTCCTTGTTGTATTAACTGCTCGAGTGCTGCAAGTGCATTTGATCTTATTTCCTTGTTGTTCTCTGTGCGTGGTAAGCTCAAGCGTTCTAACGTACATGCTGGTGCCATCTCCTCCAGCGATGCCTCGATCTGTTCTGGTTATCATGCATGTATATAAAATATATATATATATATACACGTGTGTGTGAAGAAAAGTAATAGATAGTTACCTGTGCGATCAACTTGGTATGACGAAGATAACCTTTACCTCCTTTTAGAAGCATGTGAGCCTCTACTAGTTCCTCAAAGCCATCACTAAATGAAGACCTCTCAAAGAATCTCTTGGCTTTTGAGCACTGTACACATTCATACATACTTATTGATGTGTGTGTGTGTGTTCATGTGTGTGTTAATAATGCTCACCTTTGAGAGTGCGACTGCTAACATTATGTCATTGTGGTAAAAAGAAGTCTTCTTTTCATTCAAAGCCTCTGTTCCCACTTTAATTACCAAGTCATCTTCACCAACCTGAAACAGTTTAGTTAAACAACGCACACATTACAAGTATGGATATTATACTTGTTGAAGAAGGGCGAGTACTCCAGGGAGCAACCAAGTGGAACTGAAATGAGAGTTGCTGAAGACTGCTTCCACTTCACTGTTGGTTTTGCATCGTTGTTTGGACGTTTTCCATCCAGTACAGCCTTCGTCTTAGCCTCCTCCAGCAGTTCCTAACGTTTACATGTGCATATAACTAAGTATACATGTACACACACACATATACACACACCTGTCTTGAAAACACGGCTGTAACAGTGTAAGATTCATCAATTGTCGACTTTCTCAATTTCTCGTAAGCTGCAAGTATCTGCTTTTCAGTTGCTCCCTGGTGAAGCCCAAGTATCTAACAAAACATCATAGCTCTTATCATCGTGTGTGTGTGAGAGAGAGTGAAAGAGATAGAGAAAGCTATCTGTGGGTGATGTAGTTTATTCCTTTGATCTCTCTCTATATATGTGTGTGTGTGTGTACATATGTATGTATGTATATACACACATATATATACACACACGTGTGTGTGTTACATAAATAGTGAAATTGTAAAACTCTATCTGATTGTTCTACATTTTTCTTACCTGGAAGTAATTGAGTGGAATTGTGATGAGCCCACCAGAAAGAGTTGACATCTGCATTGAACCAGTGACGGGTTTCTGAGAATCCGTGCTCAGAGGCTCAGATTTAGCCAGTGCAATCCTTAGAGATGGAGATTTCTTCTTATTAGCGCCTTCTTCTCCCGAGAAATCCCCATCTTTCGCGAAGATCCTTTCCAATTCTTGGGGACTGCTCGAATTTGGCACCATATACCCCGGATGCCCCAGGAATCCCGATACTTCGCAGCTTATAGTGAATGCCATGGATCACATACTGCTCTTCAACATTATTTGTAACACTAATAAATTAAACATATATTCTCAGATGGAATCAGATGATAAAAGTTGACAGAGCCACGTGTTGCCCATTGAGCGTGCCATTCTGTCAAGGAAAAATTTGTTATTAGGCTTGTTCATGTCTTCTTTTCACTGTCCCGTAATTAAGGGTAAATTTGTGATCAGACAGATTAAGGGCAAATCAGGGCACTTTAAGGGTGAATAAGGGCAGGCTCAGTGATTAAGGTGACTGAGGGCGTTTGTTAAATCCCTAATCCAGAATGCGAGGGAGCAAGCGGGAAGGATGGATAAGGAGGCGTCGGGGAGGAATGCAGGAGCGGCGCCGCGGAGGAGAGCAGTACACGCTCAGAGGAATGCAAGTAAGAATGTAGATAGTTCATCAGAGATCGAGGAAGTGAGCCCGGAGCAAGTTCATTCATGGTGTGCAACGGATGAATGTGCTGTCGATGCTATTGATTCGTGGAGGGATTGGAGGACGCAGCAGCAGCAGAAGAAAAGGACAGGGTCCGGCAGCCGCCGCTTGTTTCGTTTCCCCCTCTCGATCGTGCTTCTCTTCGCCCTGGCCATGTCCTTGAGATTGTTGGCCCCAGCGGTTCCGGCAAGACCGAGCTTCTCATAGAGGTATACTCTTCACTTACAGACACCAGACAGTTTAAAGATGTGATAATAATCCGCCTTATATACTCAATCACACACACACACGCAGAGCACGCACACGTTCACATTGATATATACATGAAAGTTTGAAGATGTAACTCTTTCTCTCTCTCTCTCTCTCTCTCTCTCTCTCCCCACACACACACACTTCACAATATATGTGTTGTGTTACAACAATATTATACAACTGCTATGTATTGTTACTTATACCCATCCACTGAGACCAATAGATTAACGACTCCTAGTATACAAACTAAATGATAGTCTCCACATACATGTGTATATGTTAGCAATATATGTGCCTGAAACAATATACAAGTATATATTATTTTACACTAAATTAATATTGCTAGTTTCAGCCTTTACTATAGAAATCCTGAATATATTAGTTCCAGTGCATCGATATAAGTATCTTTTCAGATATTTCCACACGCACACGCACACGAGTGTGTGTGTAAATCTGTATGTTCGTGTGTGTAGTTTACTAACGATTATTATTTCTTCGTTCCTTCAGGCTGCTGTTTCATGCATTCTCCCGACAAAATTTAAGGAAGTTAACTATGGAGGACTACAAGGTCCAGTCTTGATGTTTGATTTGGATGGAAGATTCGACATGTCTCGCTTCGTGGCAGTTCTAGGAGCTCGTATTGATGGTGAATATTATGATTGTCTATTAAATCTAACGATTAAATATTAATATTACTAGCTAAACCATCTATTTCTAGTTTAACATTATTATCATTTCATTTAGTTATTCATTTCCAGAGGCACACTCAAAGGCTATGGATGTAGAGTGTCTTGAAGAGCAGAAGAATGCTGTTTTTGTAGCCAGTCTCAGACGGTTTTATCGAATGCAGTGTTTCAAGAGCTTCGAGTTCCTTGCTGCTCTCAAGGTATATATACGTATAGGATATGTATAGTACGTCTATTATACCTTTCATTTCCAGACTCTACACGTTCAATCAAATAAGATTGCTCAGGAACATCATGGCAAAGCGGTGCAGCTGGTTCTGATTGACGGGTCATAACATAATAGTAATATACACCTGTCTGTGTGTGTAATATGTAGTATATAAATACTTTTGGACTATTACTGTATATGAACATGTCGATATATGAATGACGTGAACAAGCTGCAGAATTGGCACGTTTTACTGGCTGGATTGGATAGCTAGCTGTGCTGCGGCCTACACTAATCGGACGTAAGGATTAATTCACAAACTTCCTAGTTAGTCATTTGATTATTAAGGTAGTAAATACATATATCTATCTATGGATGTATGTGTGTATAATTCTGGTTTTCAGAATGTTAGGGGTTCAGAAGTACTCTGAATTGATTGTCCGGGAGCTTAGACGTCTTCGGAGCACCAAACTTTTCTTAGTTCTTGCAACTAAGTCTCTTCTGTATCCTTCATCAAGGTTGTTTAATTTTGAATATATTAGTAATATATTTTTTCTTGATATAACCTATTGAATTTAAAAGAATATCTGAGTTTTCAATTTTTTTATGTATTTATTAACTATGTTGTTTCTAGTTATTTGACGATTAAAGTTAAGTTATACTTATCAAGTCACCTCGCTTGGATGCAGGTCAAGTAAGACCGAGTCTGGGATCCGGTATCGCGAGTACATGCCAGCTGCTTGGCAGGTGAACTCTCTCTCTCTCTCTCTCTCTCTCTCTCTCTCTCTCTCTCTCTCTCTATATATATATATATATATGTATGTATATATATACTTGCAGGTTTGAGATTTTCATTTTACGTTGTTATATAATAGCTACATAAGTATAGTGTGTGTGTGGTGCGTGTTACATAGACAGACTAATAATACTTGAAGTTTACCTTTGCAGAAGTTTTTAAAACACACAGGCTTTTGCTTCAGCTCCCCTCAAGCTGGAGTATTCACAGCTCAATGGGACAAACCTTCAATTGCAGAACAAGACCGCTTCATAATACAAAGGTAACTTTTATGGCTTTACTTAGTTTATTTTATTTTAACACTTCTTTTATAGCAAGGTCTTGTGATAATAGATAGAGTTAATGAATAATTTGTATGGTGCTACCTTAAATGTGGAAAAAAAAAAATACATAAGAATTTAAAATAACAGAAGATTAAAAACTGATAAATGTTGTATTTTGGGCTTATTCAAATATTATTATTTTATAATATAATTACTTGAATATCTTTAAAATTTCTCATATTTATATATAAATCATTTTAATTCTAATATTACAAAAAAAAAATTAACTAAATACATAAATTCGAAAAATAGATGAAACAAAATTATTTTAGAGACTTTATATAATATTTCTAACAATGTTTAATAGAAATTTTCATTTAAGCAAATTCAAACATTAGTCACTAATTGAAATATTCTTGTTACTATTTATCTGTGTTGGAATTTATAATGAAAAAGAATGAAATATATATATTAATTTATAATAAATTGGAATTAATAAATTAAACAAAAATGTTAGTAAATACCCTAATGATAAATAACTATATTACATTGTAATATATATGTTTAATTGATTGGGTTTTGGAGTTATGAATTTTAATTTAATTATTAACTTTTAATATATTTTTAGAAAATATTCTATTGAAGTACATAAAGTTTCAAATTAAAGGGTATATATGTAAATTTTTTTTAAAAGAAAAAAAAAATAAAATCGATATGATGATTTAGTTTTATAAGATTATATATATATGTAACGGTGATGAAAATAATTTAATTTTCTTTATATAAATTAATAATAAAATAAAATCTAAATAAGTTTATTATTGTATATACAACAAAATAATTATTTTCTTAAAAAAGAAACTTACAAATAAAAATTTACTTTTTAAAAATTTATAAATGGATTAAAAAGTGATATTTATAAAAAATAATATTTTTTTTAAAAACCTAAATGAAAATTTATAATGTCTTAATTCAAAATCACGATTAAGTGGTGTATTATAAACTTTTAAAAAATGGATTAAAGTTTAAAAATGCATAACTATAAATTATACTTAAATGCTGATTAAACAAACTTAATTTCTGTAAAGTTAAATGCAATATACTTTATCATTATTTATGTGTGAATATCTAACGTGATAAAATATAATTTACAAATTGTCAAATGTTAATACAAACAATAACATGACAATTAAATAAACATTAAAAGTTTCTGTTTGGGAAATAAAGACAATATATAACCCATAATATAACTATATATGATTTAATCTTTGGTAAAAGCGTCTTCTCGTGTGTTGTGGTGTGTGTGTGTGTGTGTGGTGTGTTTATATATATATATTTGTGTGTGTTGAGTGTGTGTACATGTATAACATTAGATGTTATTTAAAATACTTTAGTTACTATATATGTGTAAATTATGCACATAACGATTCATACGTACATATATAGTTTGTATATTGTATATAAAGTATTAAGTTTATACTTCTATATTGTCTTCTCTTGTGTCATTTACAGCAATGCAAAGACCATGCATAATGAGATTTATTTATTTATTTTGTATCCGTAGCAAGTGAATGAGTCTACACGCCATATGTGTGGTGTGTGTGTGTGTGTTTAAGTAGATAGCATATATACGAATATTTTGTACTCTACGTACAAATAATCATACTTAAAGACAACTCATTACACTTTATCATATCTTAGACTTAATCTAACACATTACATAATTATGTGCATATATTAAGCTAGATATAATACATAAACATGTCAAAACACATTATACACCTATGTAGTGAACGATCCAACCCTTACCTCTAGAATGAATAACTCTTATATATGAGTTTAAATAAGTAATACTGTAAAGGGGGAGAAAACTGAGTGTCTATTCTTACATAATACACATGAAATGAATAATCCCTATTCAAGTTGGTGGGGGCATTCCAAATATCCTATATCTGTTCCATGATTCTCCTGAACAACAAGTATATACCAACAGAAAGGAGAAGAATCTGGCACACAACAAGAAATCCCCAGCACACAATCTTCCTTTGCCACAGTGAGATATCAAGCAAACAGCTGAAAATATCATCAATAATCTCCAAATGACTGCTATGGTGCTCAAGCAATCTGATATTCCCTCTGCAATAAGCCTTAACTGTGCTGCTATTCTCAATTGGGTCATCACAATATCTTTTTTCCTCACTCCAAATGCAGATCCATCCTCAATTCTGAATCTTTTGTACATTCCTGCTGTGGTTCTACATTACTCTGTTCTTCTAATGGATTATCTAAGATTGTACCTTCTTTGGGCTGCTGCCATGGAATGTCATGTAGTTCCTTGCTGTAATACTCTACTGCTTCAAAGCCCATCTTCAATTTGCCAGCAAGCGACATAAACAGGAATGCATTGAAGAAACCTAGGAAAAACAGGCTCATCTTCAACATACAAGTGGATATATAACACGTAGCCACGTGTACCCACAAGCATATTCTAATGATTAGAATATGCTGAGTGAATATTCCTTGCGTAGATTTGAATTGAGAGTTGAAGAACATCATGATCCATGCAAAGGTTGCCCATGAATCCCATATTTATAGATACTGGAAGCCTGAAGACTCAGGAAAACATGAAGGTTGGCCAAGGATGTGCTTGTCTCATCACAGGAGCTGGCTCTGGAATTGGTACACAAAAGAGAGAGAGAGGGAGAGGGAGAGGGAGAGAGGAGAGAGAGAGAGAGGGAGAGAGAGAGAGGAAGGAAGGGGGAGAGAGGGGGAGAAGGAGAGAGGGCGGGAAGGAGAGAGAGAGGAGAGGAGAGGGAGAGAGAGAGAGAAAAGGAGAGGAGAAGAGAGAGAGGGAGAAAAGAGAGAAAAGGAAGGGAGAGAGAGAGGGGGAGAAAGAGAGAGAAAAAAGAGGGAGAGAGAGAGAGAGGGAGAAAGAGAGAGGGACGGAGAGGGAGAGAGAGAAGGGGTAGGGAGGGAGGGAGAGGGAAGACACTATAAGGACGTTTTACAGGTAGAGTTGTGGCTGTTGAGTTGTCTAAGAAGGATGTCAGTTAACTCTTGTAGATTGAAACTGGATTAGAAACTCTTAAACTTGGAAGAGAGAGAGAGAGAGAGAGGGAGTGAGAGAGAGGGGAGGGAGAGAGAGAGGGAGGAGAAGAGAGAGACACTATATGGGATGTTTTACAGGTAGAGCTTTGGCTGTTGAGTTGGCTAAGAAGGGCGTAAGTTTAACTCTAGTAGATTTCATTAAGGAAAATGGATTAGAAACTCTTAAACATGTAAAGGAGCAGTACGAAAGCCTCCAACAAAGAGCCCAAGCCTGTCTGCATATTCGCCATATGCGATGTGACAAAGCCTGGTATATATATATATCGCTACGTAGTTACGCGTAGTAATATTGGATGTGTATGTATGTACAGAGGACGTATCACATACTTTCGAGAGACACTGTGATACCTTTGGCAAGCTGGATATTTGCATTAACAGTGCTGGGATTAATGAAACCCCTGACTTCGTTAATGATGATTATGGAGCATGGCGTCAAGTGATTAACGTAAACTTGAACGGTGTTATTGAGTGCACAAGTCTAGCAGTAAGTTAATTACTTTATATTTATAGTTAATACGTTTTTCTTTATAGGTAAGAACAATGAGATGCAAATGGGGAGGAGCAATTCTCAACATTGCATCTGCTGGAGCCATGTTCCCTGCTTCAAGCTTTCCTATTTACTCAGCTTCAAAGGGTCTCTCCTCTCTCTCTCTTCCCCTCTCCCTCTCCCTCTCCTCTCCCTCTCCCTCTCTCCCTCCCTCCTCTCTTTCTCTCTCTATCTATGTATATATATATAAATTCTAATAATTATACGAGTGCTAATAAACTTACTTTAGGTGGTGTGGTTACCTTCACAAAGGCACTTGCATATCTGCAAAGGGAGGGAATCAGGGTAAATGCAATTTGTCCTGAGGTAAGTTGATATTATATATATATATACACACACACACACACACACACCTATATATGGCCTGATATTTTGCTTATTTATTTATTCTGTAGTTTATACAAACACCTATGACGGAGAGAGCTGTATCGAAGGAGTTTATCGAGGCCACTGGTGGATATATACCCATGCAGACGTTGATCACAGGTATATAATATATACAGTTAACACTCTGATATGTTATTTATAAATTTTAAAGCTTTAATACTTTCTTATGAGTATTAATATAGATTAATAATTTATACTCGGCAACTTATCGATATAAATTATAAAGAGACCTTGTAAATATATTAAAAAGTTTAAATAATAAAATAAATACTTCATTAAACTTACAAATGTTTTATTAAAGTTAATTCAATTAATATAAAATTTATAATATATTTACATGTTGTTGTATAAATATATTGTTATTGAGCAAATATGAAATATTAGAATGTTAACTATAATACGTGTATGTTATTTATTTCAGCCGCGATCGAGCTTATTGAAGATGAAACTAAAGCTGGTTGCTGTCTGTGGGTATCTAAACGATCTGGTGTTAATTGTTGGCCTAGCTCCGAAGAAATTGCTGCAAAACTTCTGGAATAAATGATAAATTTCTGTCTCACACACACACACACGCACACACATACACACACGTGTTAAGTTTTTAAATATGCAAGCTAACAACGTAGAAAGCAAGAAGAAGCTATGCAGCACACCCGGAGAAACGAGAGCTATTCACCCTCGTCCTCATTCAATCAACACAAACATGGGCAACACGCTAATAGAGAAGTATGGGAAACTGGGAATGCCAAGGAAGCAAGGAAGGTATTCGACAGCCTGGTTTACAAGGAGTCCTTCACTTGGGTGCTCATGATCTCTGCATACTCCCAGAACGGACTTATCAATGAGGCGAGGCAGGTTTTCGATGAAATGCCTGAGAAAGACAGGCTATCACGAACTGCCATGCTATCTGCATATGCACGTTGTGGGCATCTGCATAAGGCCAAGCAGATATTTGATTCTATGCCAGAGTGGGATGTGCATTCATGGAACTCCATGCTATGTGGGTACAAAAAGAAAAACTTTATAAATGAAGCTAGAGAGCTCTTCAACTCCATGAAAGAGAGGAACTTAATCTCTTGGAATGCTTTACTCTCCGCATATGCCCTGCTGGGTCATATGCAATCCGCAGAGAGTGTATATCAACATATGCCAGAGCACGATATGGTTTCCTTCACCACGATGCTAACCGCGTATTCGGTTTCTGGGGATATGGAGCAGTCAAGAAAGTTCTTTAACAGAATGCCGGAGAGGAGCTACATTGCATGGAATGCCTCCTCTCAGCGTATGCGGAGAGAGGGGAAATCCACGAGACCAAGGAACTTTTTGATATCATGCCGATGCGGGATCTCATCTCATGGAACAAGGTGCTTTCTGTACATGCCAGACTCGGGAATGTCGTAGAAGCCAGGAGGATCCTCCAGAGAATGCCGGAATGGAACGAGTCGTGTATGAGTTTGTTGATATCGATGTACGCGCAAAACGGGCATATCGAGGCAGCCAAAGATGTGTTCGACAGACTGCAGGAGCCTGACTTATTCTCGGGTACCGCCATGGTAGCTGCAGCTGGCCAGACGGGTGACATCTCCGAAGCAGAGAATATGTTCGACAGGATGCCCAAGAGGAACGTGGTATCATGGAATGCCTTGCTCTCGGCGTACGCACAGAACGGGTGTATGCACCGAGCGCGGCACTTTTTCTATAACCGGATGCCCGAACATAACGTGATCTCGTGGTGCAGTATGGTGACTGGATACGCAGAGAGTGGAGACGTTCTTGAGGCTGAGAGTTTATTTAGTCGGATGCCTGAGGCAAACATGGCTTCCTGGAATGCACTCTTGTCTGCATATGTTATAAGCGGGCATTTTGAGAGAGCTGAGAGTGTCTTTAAGAGAATGCAGGAGTTTAACCTGGTTTCATTTACTACCATGGTTACAGCCTACGGTCACGCAGGTAGGTTTGGAAAGGCCAGGGAGGTCTTTGACAACATGCCGGAACGGAACCTGGTAACGTGGAACTCACTGTTATCGGTTTATGCACAGAACATGCAGTTAGCAGATGCCGAGTTAGTCTATGAGAGGATGGAGAGATGGGACCAAGTGACAATGAACACGATGTTGTCAGCATATGCCCAAACTGGCAATATCAACCTTGCGAAAGACTTCTTTGAGAAGAGGATGGCGAGCAGGAATGTGGTGTCATGAATGTGATGCTTAGAGGATATGCAAGGAATGGTCTTCTACGCGAAATGAGGAGTGTTTTCAATGGCATGGATGCTCGCGATCTTGCATCGTGGAATCAGTTGTTAACAACTTACTGCCAAGCAGGGAGCGTGCCCGAGGCAGACCGGGTATTTCATCGGCTTCCGGAGAGAAACTTGCTCTCCTGGAACACGGTTTTGGCTGGATATGCGAACAGCAGTTTAAGGAACCCGAAGAGAGCCCTAGAGATGTTCCATGAGATCCTTATGACGGATCTGCCGGACGTTGTCACGTTTACGTCCGTTCTGGTTGCGTGTGCACACCGGTTGTCTCGACGTCGGGTTGTCGTATTTCCGGTGTATGATTACAGATTGCAATCTGACTGCAGAGAAGCAACATTACTGTTGTATGGTGAGCTTGTTGGGGAGGGCAAGACGTTTAGAAGATGCTAAAGAGTTGATCGTAAGCATGCCGTACTTGCCGGATTCAATGGATTTGAATTCGTACATGTCATTACCAACATACACGTAACATAACGTTCATATACTCTAACTTAGCTTAGTTTTAACTTAGTTTTTAAGTTATAACTTAATGTAACTTAAACATGTTTATAATTTACAATAAATAATGGCATTTAATAAAACTCAGTAAGATTATGACTCATTTCTTTTCTATAAGAGGTATAAAATGATGTATCTTTTAACTTATATTATATATACATATTATGTGTTACAATTGGAAAAGTACGCAGTTCTAACGATGTATACCATATTTATTGATGTATTTTGTAAAGCTGCGTATAGCATACTTTGGTGATACTTCGGCAGCGTTTTCAAAGTACCTTTAAAATTACATTATTCGTCCAAACTAGTGTAAATAATGACACCAATACTCTTATGCACAATAAACACACACATGCATAGTGTGTGTATATATGTTAAGTATAATAGTGTCATTTTGTGTGTTTGCGTGCGTGCGTGTTCAATAAACACGATGGGATATGTCTTAAACATCAAAGTGAAAGTGATTTGCATAATTGGCATATATTCCAAAGTAATATATAAATAAAAAACATTAAATACATACGGTGGAAGAAGATTCAACAATTGCAGCACTAACATAGTAAATATTATTTGTGTCTATAAAGAACATTAGAGTTGGAGACATGATGCAGTGCAGGCTGTGTAAGCATGACATATAGATAAAAACATAGTGCTAGTTACATATTAATAATTTATCAGCATTATTTTAATTTAATTTTAGTCTAGCAACATTTATATATATTTTATATTGACATTTCCTCCAAGGTCAAGTATGTTTTAATTGTTATGAAAACTCCCTTTGTATGTGAAACACTTCGCCAGGAGCCCAATGTCAACACTGTAATAATTACAATACAAAAGACAGATGGTTTTTTAAAGTATATTCTACATCAAATAGCTTTTACTGTGGTTCTGTAAAACAACACTAAATTACACACACACATATGCGTATGTGTGTACATATATGAATTTATATACATATCGTGCATGGTGTTGACATATTCCATGGAAAAACTGTCCCTGTTCTGCTCTGGCTGGATTTATACCCAAGACGTGGACGTGATTCCTACCTGACAAAATCGTCTCCAGTTGCAAAATGCAGTGCAGATAAAAGTCTTCCCCATGCATATAATACATACTATGTATATTTATAGCGTATACACACGGACATATACGTATATGGACATGTATGTAATAAATTAAAACATGTTCCTGGACATTGACATTTCCTAAAAAGCATAGACAAGTAGAATCCGTAGATAGTGTTGCTCACCATTACTTAGCTAATGCATTTATGTACATAAAAGATGTAGAATCTCTTTTTCAATGTACAAGATTATATATGTTCGCCATTTGGTCATCGTCATCATGCAATCAAAGCAAATGGCATGAGCACTTTGTATAGTCAATGGACAAGAGATGACATTTCTAACAAACTCCTTGAGAAACACATACGCATAGACATATACACACTGTCTATTTAAATAAACTATACAATCACATATTCTTTGACAAAACAAGGCTATAGTTAGATTGGTGGCAGGCCTGCATTTCCACCAGTGTTGTATAGAAAAACCGAAACAGTACAGTGTTATAACAGTTTGTTATCTGGACACTTGTGATTTTCCCATATAATGCTTTGACATTATCATTTCTCCTGGGTTCTTCCTCCAAGAAGGGAGCAAGCCTCTTACTAGTGTGCTTCTCTCTTAATCCCCTTTGTTTAACTATGCAAGCACTATAGATTGTTTCCTGCCATAGCAATTGAAGAATGGGGTGTGCAATGTCCTCACACAAGAGCTCGAGGACACATAGGAGACAGAAATTGATCTCCCTGAAGAAGAAGGCAAGGCAAGTATGGAGATTTTCGAAGAAGAAGCTACAGATCTTGGGTCTCAAGAATCTCTCAGGTATAGAATGTAGATATCAAAACTGTCTGTATATATGCTTGTCCATAAACACAGGTGGGAAGATATGGACTAAAAGAACGGTCCCGACAAGTAGAACGCAGGATTCTTGCTCAGATATGAATGCATATCCGTTAGAGGAAGAGATTGAACCTCCCACAGGCCATTGGTCCCTTATACCAGGTCTGCCCACGACGTTGCCGTACAGTGCCTAGCAAGAGTTGCAAGAGTGGATCACCCGGTACTGAGAGCCGTATGCAAGACTTGGAGGTGGTTGGTGCAGACAAAGGAGTTTGCCGAGCAGAGAAAGTCCTTGGGGTGTGCAGAAGACTGGCTGTACTTGCATGTGGGAACCTCGCCGCATCTGGACGAGCGTAGAGAGGGGAAGAGATCCTCCAACCCGAAGTGGCAGCTTGTTTGGCGGATTCAGCCTGTGGCATGCTCTCGATCCGTACAACTACAAGTGGCACGCTCTACCGCCGGTACCGTACAACAAGTCGGTCACTGGCGGACAAGTTGTTCTCGGTGCGACTTCCGTTGTCATGAATGGGAATCTCTACGTGATTGGTGGGGCTCCTTTTGGTAAAGCTGCCATCAGGTATGTTCCTTTTCATGTTCTTTTCTGGATTGATTTATCTGCATTTGTCTCTTGCTTAACTGTAAAGTCTGTACGACTTGGCTTGTTAGTGAAGTTTACATTCGTCGTAATCGACATTACATACAGTACTGCTGCTACTACTCCAGATTGTCGTTTAAATAGCACATGCTATCCTCTTAACTAGTTTAAAAGTCTCCCTCAAACACACACCCTCTAATAAAAAGGCGTATGCAGGGATGTGTGGGTGTACAATCCATTAAGAAACATGTGGAGGAGAGCGGCCTCAATGACGACACACAGGTTTGCATGCCTTGCTGCCACGATCAAGGGCAAGCTCTACGTAATAGGTGGGACGGGGATCTGCCATCTCACGAGTTACTCTCTTCCATGCCTCGAAGTATACAACCCAAGACAAACACGTGGAGTTACAAGGCAAGTGCACGTGGTGTAATCACCACGCACCCAGGAAGCTCTCTCAAGTATGTCGCTGTAATAGAGGACAAGCTGTGTGTGATTGGAGCACAGAATGTCAAAGGGAGAACAAATGCAGGTATGTATGATCCAGAAAGTGATACATGGTGCGATATAAGACCTGGCCTAAAAGAGGGATGGGGAAAGGCAAGCACTGTTATGGATGGTTTGCTGTATACATTAGATTTCGGAAGCTACCAACAGTATGTTCCGAGTAGAGATAGGTGGTTAACTGTGCAAGGGAAAAATGCAGACTCTTTACTGGAGTGGGATCCCGGTTGGTTTCGGCGATGGCCGGGAGTAACGGTAAGCTGTACATGGTTGGCACCATGGGACCGGCATTAATTGTCGTGATTGCGCCGGTTAAAGGTGGAAGAGTTAACCAGAATGTCTGCTGGCATACCATGAAACTCCCAAATGGAGTCGACTTTCTTGGTGACCTGGGACACTGTTCTTGTCAAGTTATCACCTTCTGAGTTGTTATCTTGTTGGAAGATTTTGGAGCTGAAAATATGAATCCAACACGATATGTGTGCCAATTTACAAGTTTATATACACAACATTGTCATACATGTTTCAGTTGTTTTGCCTTTGTTTGCAGCCATGGATCCCTCAAAACTTGATCAATGGTGACTCTATACGTAGGATTTCCAGTTGTCATTTTCAATATCAACTCCTCTGCACCATTACTGGACTGCTCAAACTGTAAGTATCTAGCTGCAATATCCACATTTTTCATCGCTTCTCCCCTGAGGAACTCGTTAGTTTCATGCATGTCAGTGGATATGTTTGTGTATGGATAGCTCCTCTCGACTAGAATGAACAGTATAAGTCCCAAGTTGTATACATCCACCTCCTTGCTGTAGCTTCCACGGTAAACTTCAGGAGCAACAAAACCCATTGTTCCTGCGATTTCGCTTAGTTTCTCTCCGGCTTGACAGTAAGTTGCCGTCCCAAAATCAGCCACCTGAAACACACGATATATATGTGTGTGTAGATATGTATACATAAATACACTCACCTTGAACTCCCGGGTCTTTGTGACAAGTACATTCTCTGCCTTTAGATCACGATGAACAATGCCTTGAGAGTGAATTAGTTTGATGGTTCTGGCAAGCTTCAGGATTACTCGTGCTGCTTCATGCTCCCCAGCGGGAATGAGGCCCTTCTTAAGAGCACTTAACAAGTCACATTCACACCTCTCCATAATTAAATAACTTCCTACGCTATCTTCATAATACTCTTGTAATGAAACTACACCTTTGACGCCTTTCAATTTCTTCATGATTTCCGCTTCTCTGCTGTCTTTAGGCCGGGCTTTCAGCACTTTGCAGACGGAAATCTGGCTCGAAGAGAACGGACTGTGTTTCTTTGGTACAATCTCGTAGACTCTTCCATAGTGTCCGCTTCCTAACTTTTCCAATACTCTGTATTTCTCACTCACCCAGCCAGGAACACACGCCATACAGGAAGTTGTACTAATGCATCAACGATGTGTACCATATATAACCATGTACTTTGAAAGGACATGAGAAGTACACAAAGGAATCACAGTGCATGTCCGTGCTGCTTGTGCTGCGTTTGTTTTGTCCACATGCATTCGAAGTGAAGGTTTACGGAGTGCAGTTTGGAATATGTGCCAGGTTGTAAAGTTTTTAGGTGTCATCAAAGAATAATGTTTTTAATGGTGGCATATTCCACATTTAATATACTCTTAGTCATGTGAAGAGAGGACAAAGTATATGTTAATTGGTAAGCTTATTCTGTTTTTGACTTATCAACGTTTATTAAATATAAATTTTTAGTTAACTACTAATCATGTTTATTCAATAATAAGAGAGATTTTCACCTAAATTATATATTGCATATACTGTACATGTCTATTACATTAAATTAATTGTGATTTTTAAGTAGATTAAAAGTTACACTGTGCATTAAGACATTTTAACAAGGCCTTCGTTAACAACCAACTTCGCTCAATTCATATTGTTCTACGGATTTTATAAATATATGTGAAGTTATACAATTAAATTATATATATATATATATATATATATATATATATATATATATATATATATATAAGATTAAACTCCAAACTAAATAATGATAATAAACTTAATATTAATACTTAGTTGTTATTCCAGGTTCAAAGAATGAAGTAAATTTAGATTAATATATAATATAATAACAATTATTATTATAGTTGTAACGAAAGAGGAATAGTAGTTCGTTTGCGGTTGTAAAATAATAAATATGAGATGCATTTGTCTTTTGTTTTTGTATTGACTAATAATATAAAGTAATAAATTTTAGGACACATACTAAAACGATGATGATGTTTTTATAATGACTACATGGTAATTATATAAAAGTATATTTGCTACATATGAAATCTCATTAAAATATTATAAAATATAATTTATTATTAACATCAGTATATTATAGTGGTTTATGGTGAGAAAATAGAATAATATAATTGACATAAAAATTAAAATGATATTGTACTAAATAATAAAAGTGCTTATGATATATGATTTATGAATAGATTTGATAAAAGTGGAAAGTTAAAAAATAAAATAATATTATTGATTTTAATAATGATAATAAATGATCTTAGGCCCATTTTTCATTAGTTAGTGGTTATTTAAACCTTCATAAATTAGAAAAATGCCACATCATTAATAATTAGAAATTGTATATTAGTAGTTTATTTTTAATTCAATTAACCACTTCAATCTAATATTATAATGAGGTTTAATTGAGTGACTTATTCATTAATAAATACAATAGTAAATAACCATAACCATTTTAATATATGTATATATATTTTTAAAAAATGTATTCTTACTAGGGGATTCTCTAAGCAACTAAGCTAATAGTATGTCAATTAATATATATTAAATTAAGAACAATTATGTTATAATTATTCTATTAATCATCATTAAAACATGGAATATATTGCTTCAAGATTTGAATTGTAATTTGTAAATGGTGACTTTGAGAGAAACTTATATTTAATATTGAGAGATGCTTCCATACATAACCTGATTGGGCCTAATGCAGCTAACGTGTGCTGTAGGATAACACGAGCATTTGTGTATATAGCTTGCAATAGTATATTATATACACAATTTAAACAATAGTAGCTTATACATGAAAAGGCTGTGGCAAAAACTTAAACACAAACCATGGACCATATGGGAAGCATGACCAGCATGCAAGAAGCGTGCTAACACACACGAACACACACGCACACACCTGGCGGGTAAAGGGTTAGGTCTAAGAAAAACTTTTTTATATTTGACTTTTGATTCGAATATTCAAAGTTATTTTTAACTAATTAATTCCTTATTAAAAGGTCAAAAATAGCATGCCTTACAAGACCGTGAGTCCGTTGTTTTTTTGAAGTGTTCGAGACACTGATTGCATCCCGGATTTTGTCCACAAATAAGGCATATTATGTGAAATATCACACGCTAGAATACAAAGTTACTACAGTTGCATATAAATTGACAAAAGAGGGCCAATGCCTTCTTCAGCAGAGATGGATTTACTCCCCTCAACACCGTCCAACAAGGTAGTTCATTACTATTTATATGAAATTCATATAGTAAATGTTTCATTTCTCATTAGATCTGTCAGTATGAAACTCACAGTGACGTTGTTCAGGGAAATATGCGGCTTATTTCATGTGCTGGTTGCTGGGTTTGGGGTCATTGTTTACATGGAACAGTATGCTCACTGTTATGGATTACTACAGCAAGTTTTCCCAGTAAGTGCATCTCAATTTTGGTTTGTTCATGTCAATGTGTGTGTTGTAATTGTTGTGTGCGCTCTCTTCCTCCACGTGGAGTGAGACAGCAAGAGACACGGACGTGCATATATGTTATGCAAACGTGAACGCAAATCCAGTCTGTAATTATAACAACATGCGATGTACCACTTCTTACTCTCACCAGATTAGGAAATATATAAACAATGTTTATTAAACATGGATTGGTGGCAGACACTAATTACATACAATGATGTTCAACTGTGCGTGTGTGTGTGTGTATAGAGAGAGAGAGAGAGAGAGAGAGTTTGATACGTTATAAAGTACTAAGCGAAGTGCGATTCCAACTTACGCGCTTGTAATCATGCGTTTTAACACGTTGGTCTGCAGGATTATCACCCGTCACGTGTACTTACACTGGTCTATCAACCCTTTGCTGTGATAACTACGGGAATCTTAGCGTACTATGAAGCTAAAGTCAATACACGCTTCCGCATTGTGTTTGGCTACGCACTTTTCTTTGTCTCTTCGACACTTGTACCCATTGTAAGTTACATGTGCGTGCGTGTGCGTGTGTGTTATACTTCATGTGAATGCAGCTGGACTTGGCTACTTCAGGACGTGGTGGCATTGGAACATATATTGGTGTATGCGTGTTAAGTGCCTGTTTCGGTCTAGCAGATGCATTTGTCCAAGGTGGAATTGTTGGAGACTTGTCTTACATGAATCCCAACTTCCTTCAGGTCAACTCACACGCGCACACACACATGCACACGCACGCATATGCATATAGAAGTTTTCTTGTGCCTGCAGTCATTCTCAGCAGGATTGGCTGCTTCTGGTGCTACTACTTCTGGCTTGAGATTGATCACGAAAGCAGCCTTCCCAGATACCAGGAGTGGGTTCCGCAAAGGAGCTCGTAAGTTCATATATTATATGTATATCACACACACAAACCAGTGTATATAACTATTTTTTAATGTTTCAGTTACTTTCTTCTTCATATCTGCCTTCTTTGAGCTCATCTGCGTTTAATGTACGCATATATCTTCCCAAATCTAGAAATGGTAAAGCACTACCGTAAAGCCGCTGCACTCGAGGGTGCAACCACAGTTACTGCAGATCTTGCCGCCGGTGGCGTTTGAAATTACAAAAATGGACCAGGTATATGATATGCATATAATATATATTCTGGTAAACTTTTTATATATTATACTATAGGACACAGAGAAGCAAAACACAAGGCTGTCCAACTTGGAACTTCTCTCACAGAATGCGGACTATGCATTCGATCTGTTTGCCATCTACGTGCTCACACTGTCTATATTTCCTGGATTCTTAGCTGAAGACACTGGCACACACAGTTTAGGATCATGGTAATGAGTGTGTGTAATAATACTTTGATATTTATATTTATTAATTACAGGTATGTGGTGGTTGATTGCAATGTACAACGTTAGGAGACCTCATTGGACGATATTTACCATTGATTAAAGCAATTAACATTAAGTCTAGGCCATTGTTACTCATACTAATTATTGGAAGATTCGCGTTTATTCCTGCTTTCTATTTTACCGCCAAGTATGGTGACCAAGGCTGGATGCTCATGCTCTGTATCTTGCTGGGCATTACAAATGGACATCTTACCGTCTGTGTTTCTTGTTCAGGCACCAACGGGTTACAAGGTTAGATAACACACACACACACACGCACACATACACTTTTGATTATTGTAGGGACCGGAGCAAAATGCATTGGGAAATATTCTGGTGTTTTTCCTGCTTGGGGGCATTTTTGCAGGTGTAACTTTGGATTGGTTATGGCTCATTGGTAAGGGCTGGTAGTACTGTGTTTAGTTCACCATTGTATATTCTCTTTTTTATCATACACTATATACAAGAGAAAGTTGTTACATTACAAAGGCATATGTTACATGATAGAACAAGCTGCATTAGGATTCTCATCACTAAACATGGTGGTGACCTTGTCATCATGGAGGGGCTTGTACTTGGTTTGCATTCCGTAGTCATGGTTGTACGCCATAGTCTCCTCGACCTCGTCAAAGCGGGCATATGTGGCGAGTGTCGGATCAAATTGATGCTGTGGCCAAAGCTCCACAGGCTTCCCTGTCTTGCTCAGCCTCTTCATCAACTTCTTTGGATCGACATTGCCCGTAACTGTTACCTTTTGTAACTTCCTATCAATGTCCAATGTACTTATGCCTGCACACATACAAAATTTACTATATGCATGTTTCATATATATATATATATATATATATATAGAGAGAGAGAGAGAGAGAGAGAGAGAGAGAGAGAGATAAAGTAAGTGAATGCATTATCTATGCCACAGATTTTACTATATACATGTTTCATACACACACAAGTATTTCACTTGGAAGGACACACGGGACTACTCGAATGTGTCGTATATTAAGTATGTACGTCTATGAACACGTGCAGAGAGAGAGAGGTTATAAAGACCTCTCTCTCTCTCTCTCTCTCTCTCTCTCTCTCTTCTCTCTCTCTCTCTCTCTCTCTCTCTCTAATATATATATATATATATATATATTTATTTATATATGAGAGAGCGTATAGTATGTACGTCTATGAAGACACATGCAAAGAGAGAAAGTAGCTTTACGGCTAAGTGAATGCATATATACATGTGCATAGCTATTATATTATATGTGTGTGCGTGTGGGGCCTTTACACGCACACACACAGACATACATATGTATGTATGTCTGTATATGTATATGTATATCTACCAAGGCTAAGTGGGAGTGGAAATTAAATAATGTATTAAACCATAAACTAGATCCTGAATCTCAGGAACTAAAAGATATAACTGATAAGATCAGCAACAATTAAGAAATCCTGAATCGAAGGATCTCTAAGATAAAGAAACAGAATATTCTGGTTACATAATTTCTTAGATATATACTGAAAGAGAGCCTCTTCAAATTGTTACAAACCATGTCATATATGATTATATATTTAACAAGATTGAACATGTAAAGTTAAATAATTACCTGGAAGCATAGCTAGAGCTCTTCTTATTTTACGTTCGCATTTTTCATGACGCATTGGAATCAGAAGCTCGATAACCTGAAGAAGAACACAAGAAAATGGTTAAGATTTTGAAAATTTACTACACAACAAGCATAAAACTTACTCCCATTTGGATAAAAGCTGACAATTATGATTATCTATAGTCTTTTGGAGAATCTGTGTGGCCACACAAAGGTTATTTCACAGCATTTAAATCCAGACAGACTGGCAGTTGCCGGTTAAAGCCGCCTTGATCCAGCCGTGAACTCTTGGACGCTTGCGATGTACACACGGGATCGTACAATTGCGCCGGAGTCTGCTGGACATATCTACGCGGTGATTGCTGATTGGCTCTAGCGTTGACCTTCATCCTCTGTACTTGGGCCACGTGTGTCATTCTCTTTCAGGATTCACTCTGTCCAACGGAACACTACAAGGCGGGACAGCCGTACACGTGGCACGTATGATGATAAAACTAGGTTTATACCACTTTTTAGGGCTTTTGTCATACAGGTAAGATAGTGGAGGAATTCGCTAACAAAGGGAGTGCTTGATCGGACTTCTGTGGTAAGCGCCTCTCTTTCTTCATGAAAAAGAATGAATTTCTTGATAAATACGCAGGTCTCGGTCTTGTGTTCAAAGAATCTGCATTGGAAGAACGAGAATCGCTACAAAATGTGTGATTGATCGTATTTGCCTGATGCAGCTAGGAAGATCGGTAAGCGCCTGTTGATAAAGCTTCAAAATGCGTGTTTGAGCACATCTTTATGATGCAGGTAGGAAAAGCTCGCGGCTTCGACAAAATTCATTCTTTGCTTGGATTTCTACCGCAAAGGCGATATTTGATTGGTCGCCTTAACTACAGGTAAGCTGTTTTCCGTTTTTCTCACGATGAGAATGACCATTTAGCGTTTTGTAGCGGTTTCTTTCCGCCTACTTGTTCTGGAAGATCTTTCCAACTTGTTCTGGAAGATCTTTCCAGGTAGGTATTGCTCACACGCCGCCGTTTTCGGAAATTCATGCTTGATCTTATTTTGTGGAACAGAAATGACAGACACAACAGACGATATAGCGGAGGAGATTTCTTTTCAGGCAATTAACATCTCCTCGGCAATCTGCTCAACGATTATTTACAGAGAGAAGTAGGTGCTCAGAAGGTTGAATAGTTACGAACGTGAACACAGAACATGAATACGAGTTTCAGATTGCAGGAACCCGTAGAACACGAATCACGGTTCACCTTGGCTCATGAATATTCTAATGAATATTTTAAGAATATGTTATTTTTAAATTATATTATTCTAAAATATGTTATTTTTTATTATATTATTTTTAATTTTGATTTGCACATAAACTCTATAAATTACTCAAATATCTCAAAGAAGGATGTTGGATTCTGTGCCCTGAATGGCTGTGTGACGTCGTGCGCCCTAAAAGAATATTCTATGAGTATATTTAGCAAGAATATTTTGAACAGTGTTTCATGTTCCGAACACGAGCCGTGTTCGTAACATGAAACATTGTTCACAAACACGCCCGTGGAAACACGACCCATGGCCGTGTTCGTGAAACACGGTGAACACAGCCGGAATCCCAGCTGTGTTCGTAACTATTGAACGAGCTCAGGTATGTTTTGCGTGCTCTTCAAATAGTCAAATATATTCAATTACATAACATCACACACACACACAAACATCTGATTAGTATATGCATTTTGATAAGCAGTTGTGGGTCTATATGGAACATACTGCATCCTTTTTCCATTGGAATGTGTACTTAAAACTCTCTCTCTCTCTCTCTCCACCTTATCTATCTATATGTATGTGTAACACGCACACGCACACATCTTACGTGAAGTTTGGTCACCAAGAGGTTTTTTACTTTTACGTACATATATAATATCCATGTTTGTGTATGTACCTCTGTGTGTGTGTGTGTGTGTGTGATAGAGAGATAAGGGGAGGCAGGTTGGTCTTGGCCGTTAAACTGCAGTGTGGCGGAGAATGGCTTTGCAGCCATCAAAATCCTGTGACGACGACAACATACACAAACTACATAAAAACACACTTCAAAGCTCCAAAACTAACAAGCGGTACAAGACCTAGATGTGTGTGCGTGTGTGCGTGCGTGTGTGTTTATGACCAATGTCATTGAGTATAAATATTTCTTATAATAATTTAATATACTTTAGTAATTATTATAAATATAACACCATACAATTTAATAGAACTATATATGTTTAAATAGTTAGAAGCTAAAAATTAATTATAAATATTATTAATTTTTATAAACTATACTGATTTTTTTACTTTAATTTTTATATGAAGTTTATATATGTAATTGAACCTCTGGGGTTAAATACGTAAATACATCAAAATTTTAAAGGTATATATGTAACATATAGTAATATGTAACATATAGTAACCATTTGATTTAATGAAAAAAGAAATTAAAAGTTAAAGGAAAAAGAATGTTTAAAGGTCTTCTTGATTTATTTCTCCAAAAATACATATAAAATTAATAAATAATTAATAATATTGGGACTTGACATGTGTTTTATACTACGATTTCTATTAGTTATATCTTGTGAAGATTGTTTTAGTTATATTCAATATATATGTTAAAAATCAGTAGTTAAATGTTTATTCAATATAGAAAAAGTTACCTCTAGCTTTTTTCAAATTACCCTCTAGTTTTGAAACAATTATCAATACTTTTGAATTAATACACATACATAGGCACATATAATATATTGTTAATGTTAAAATATATAACATTGCATGTGTGTGTATGTTTGTGTATTATTAAGTTCATTGAATATATACAACTTCAAATAAACTAGTCGTCTCTTTCACTTTCATTTAAATTATTATGCTAACTCACTATACTAATTCACAATGTTAGAGACATAAATTTATTTTAATACTAATACACATGCTCACTATTGATGGACTTAATTATTTAATAATAATTAATTAATTAATTATAAATTTTATTTTTAACTTAGTGAATTTATTTTTAAATTAAACACTTAAGTTAACTTAATTATTATTTTGAATTTAGTAAGTTTATTTCTTAACCTAGATATTATTTTCATTTAATGAGTTTATCTTTAAGTTTATAGGTTTACCTATGGTTGGAATTAATTATTTAATGACTATTAATTTATTTATTCTTAACTTGGTGAACTTATTCATAAGTTAGAATTTTAAATAAATTATTATTTTTAACCTAATGAATTTACTACATCATACATAATCTATACATACTCCAACTATTTGATAATGCCATGTGTGTTTATGATTTAATATGGATAGGATAATATTAAGACAGTGTTAATGAAAATTTAGTTAACTTAATTATTATTAACTTAAATTAAATTCTTATCTAATGAGTTATTTTAGGTTTACTCATCCATATTTAATAGCTTTTTAACTTTTTGTGAGTTTTATTCACATATGCCTTCACCTTTAATAATCTTTTTACTATTATAAAGTCATTTTTATCCTCACCTTTAGGAGGGTCTAGACTCTACAAGGCAAATTTCCTTACCCTTATCACATGTTAGGTTTAAATAAAAAATTTGAAAATATATTAAAATAAATAGTTAAAGTTTTTAAATTTATTTAACTTATATAAATAAATTTAAGAAATATATAATTTTAATATATTTATTTTATTTTTAAAAATAAAATTTATTAAATTTAAATTAATAACATAAGAATAAATAAGGGTGAATACATTGTTTCAAGTTGGACTCTTAATTCAAATTCTTAATTACTTTTAACTTAAATATTATTTTTAATATGACATTTGTATGTCATATACAATGCACGATCGTTCATGACACATACTTAATTTAACGTCATGACACATACCCAATCTAACGGTGTGACAATGCCAGACGGATATTAATGGCATTTACTAACCCAGATACTGTCACAGACTTTAAGATTTGATTTAAAATAAACATGAATGGCGCATGGATATAAGTGTGTACTATATGACACACACACGTTATCATAATAAAAAAATTACATTTGACACAATTATCTAAACTTAGACAGGAAACTCAAGAAATCATTAATATAATTATTATTATACCTTATTTTACACTTATTACTTTTTAAATTTTATATTTATCTTAATAACATTTTTAAGTAAACCAAATGTGTGCACAGTATATTCATATATTATTATTATTAAAATAAGAAAATGTTATAATGACACGATGATTTACTAAAATGACTTAACACATCGGTAACCATCATTGGTGAGTACACCTCTCTTTATATATATAAATAAAAAATCATTGTTACCATTAGCTACTTCACTGTATCTATGGGACATGCAAAGCAAGAAGGGAAAAAAGTGCATTACACACAATCAAAACGAGCTCTTGTAGTAACTGTCCCAGCCATTGTAGCAAGCATTACTGCCCCAACAAGTTTTGGCACCATAAGAGTATAAACAACAGTTGTGTAGAAAGTGCAATCAACCTGATCACAATCAGTGACTTGTCCCAGCTGGCTAACAATGAATAGACTTTTTGTTCAGTTGGACGTGATGTTGCAAGAGAGAGCTCATTCTAATTGTGTACAGTGGGCTTTTCTTCCTTCCTATCTTGTCTGCCCCATAGATGCAGTGTGAAATAACTGATGTTACAAAGATTCTTTATTTATATATATATTAGGAGATGTATACTCATTACGTGGCAAAATTCACTATATAACTGACAATGTGTTAAGTCATTGTAGTAAATCACCATGTCGTTATAACATTTCCCTTAAAATAATTCCAAAATCACATATGCACGTGGATATATTATATATACCAGTATATTAGTAAATATTCGTATTAAAGCTATACGGATACACAGTATACCTTGAGGGTGGAGAAGTAAATGCGCTTTGGAACAAGACCGTCTAAGTTCAGGCTGTTTTCAGAGCTGGTAAGTGGGAAAGCTTCAGTCAGGAGTGAACAAAAGCAAGTTTCTACCGTAGTCGCCGAATTAAAAAGCATGCAGTAACTCAAGAGACGTAGAGCATGGGAAATCAATCCATGCCGTGGCCACTGCATTCTCAGACAAGTTCAACATGTACATAGCAAGCTCGCTAATCAACATGTATATGAAATGTGGTCGAGTGCATGAAGCTCAAAACATCTTCAACAGCCTACAACAACCGGATGTCGTGTGTTGGAACGGCCTCATCTCGGGTTTGACATTTCCTCGCGCAGTTTGCCGAGCGTACGGATTTCCGTCATACCGGAATATTCCATTCCGTACAGAATATTCATTTTCATATAAAGAAATATTCTGGGTGCGGCGGCGGGCAATCATGGCGGCACGGTAATGTGTCAAAGTTTCACAAATTTGGGGGTTAATCTGACATATATATTTATATATTATATTTATATTTATGTTTTTATTTTTTTAATATTTATATTTATAACTATAATTATATTTTTATATAAATACCGCATCAAACTAAATAAAAATTACAATAAAAACATAACTCAATCATGAAGACTCGTTTCCACCAGCCAGTGCCTCGTCGTTAATGAATGCATTGTTACGGTGTCGTGAACGTTTCTCCAAAATCTGTCTGTCGTAAACTTCGAACTCTTCAACCATTTTCTTTGCCATCTGATTAGCGTAGTCTGGTAGAACAATACTGAAAACATATTAAAGTTTAAAACCAAAGAAATGATAAAACAAATCTCACTCATCATCTGATGACTCGTATGATCTCTCTTCTGCTGACTCATCTGATGACTCGTCGTTGTGCTCCACGGACTTCTCCGTAACAACATCCTTGTCGTTTCGAGAAGGCGGATCCTGGTCTCCATCGTTGTCGCTAGCCAAAGGCAAATCCTTCTGTTTCCATGGCCCTCTTCCACTCATCAAAAGGAGTAATCATGGAAACAACTTGATCATCCCCACCACCTTCAGCTGCTGTAACACTTGGAATGACCTTCCTGAAGACATCTCTGGCTGCTAAAACCAGATCCTTGTTGATGTCGATTCCATAACCATGTCTCCCTGTGTGAAAAGCTGCAAGAATACTAGCACCGGTTCCCACTGTTAGATCCACAACAGTTCCACCAGGCTTTGTGAGCTTCTCCACTAGCATCGCAAACAACTTGGGAGATTTCGGGCCAATTGAAATCCTGAAAGTTACAATATTAGAACATGAGAAATAACAAACAACATTATACCATGGGAGCTGGAAATCTTCTGGCTCATCAAAAAGAAGAGTGTAGCGAGTGTCCAAGATCTCCTTGTTCTTGGCAACCTTAGAGTAGGGGGAACCAAAAATACACATGGCAATGATGCTTTCCTGAAAAAATAAACATTAAAAAATGACATTCTCAAAAAGAAGAATTACCTTTCTAGAGAAACGGTATCCCCATGACTTTGTCGTGTGCACATAACTCATCTGCAGAAACTTTAGCTTGCAAGTTTCTGCAGTGTTCTTCAAAGCTAGAACATCATCCGGTAGCACAAACACTACCACATGGCCAGCTCTGTCTAATATCCCGAAAGCAAGGTTCACCAAGTTCTTCAGCAAAGCATCCGAGAACTTCGTGTATTGATCCACCATCCCGCCTGCCTCAGCAACGCATCCGGTAGGCGGGTCGATGACAACGAGATCAACAGCTCCCTGGATGCATTTTGGTGGAGGCTTCGCACCAAACACATGAATAGTCCAACTTGACTTGTGACTCACGATCCAATCCTCAAGCTCCTTCAATCCTGACGGAAAAGGCCTTCCGGCTTTGAAGTACTGGACTGCAAGGTTCTCTGAATCTGCATGAATGATTTCCCAGCTTCCATTTCCCTTCTCAGGCATACCATCCTCAACATATCATCTTCTTCCAATCCAGCCGAGATGAAGGATGGGGCTGAAGAAGAAGCTTGTCCCTTGCTGACCTTGCTCGCCGATCTAGCATACCTGATATCCATCTTCACATGGAGCTTCCTTGCAGCATTGTCGTTCTTCCATAATAGCTCTCGCCGATCATCCTTGTGTATCTTATAGCTGGCCATCTCCCATTCGGGACAGTCACCAGGAAGGAAATCCAGCCAGAAAGGACAGTGTTCCACTTTCGTAATCACTGATATCACGTAACAACCGGCTCCACATGCTAGAATCCTTGGTAACATCCATCCACTCTTTGAAATCTTCAGGGAGTGCATCGTTTTTCCATTTTAAAAACCTGTAAAAATAGATAAAAATCTGTAAAGAAACAAAAAAAAAAACTTGCCTGAATGCCATTCTTTTTGCAGATTTTTCCAGCTCAAATAGTCGAGGAGGTGGAATTGTCGCACCGAACTCCTTGTTCTCGAGCATGTTCTGGTACATATCCAACTTAATTTCATTGTGCATCTTCATATACCATGTCATGAACTCCTCTACATGCTCGACCAAAAGCTCTTTAGCTGCCTCCGCGACCTGGCACGATAAAACGAATAAAAATGAAAAATATAAATATTAAATTACCTGGAACCAGTAAGTAAAGATGTGCAAAAACTTGATGAAGTCCTTGTCAGGCCAGCCGGTGACACCTTCCTTCTTGTCTTTCTCCGTCATGTTCACCAGCTTCTCAAGAACGCCACGTTCTTGAATGTGCACAAGCTTTCCAAGGATATCAACCTTGACGTTGGAAGGAAGCTGGGACTTCGCGAGCATTTGAAGCTTCTCCAGAGTTATTTGCTTCGTTGATGGTTTGATAGTGATATCTGTGATCGCCTTGAACCAATCTTCACCGACCGCCGGATCAGCAATGGTGAGGAATTTGTTCATCCGAACTGTGAATGTCTTGTAAACGCTGGAGAGGATCTGAGATTCTGTCTGGTTTGGTTTTCTTTCGCAAGTTTTGTTAGCGATTGTCGCTTCAGTTGATTCTGCAAAAGAAACCGAAAATCAAAAAACAGTCAAAAGAAGAAGAAAAGATTACCTCCCAAAAAATCTTCTCGCGAAGAACATGATCGGTAGAAAGATCTGCAGACTTCACACAACAATTCCGTAAGAACTGCAAGGTGTGAATGATTGTTGTAGGAACCACACGAGCAGTTGCTCTGCAAAACAAAACAACATTTATTTAGTATTTAAATAATGAAACAAACAAGTCACTTACTCATTCAACGATTGCAAGCAGCGATTAGTCTCTTCTGCACGTGATGCTATGAGTGTTGCACGTACACGCAAAGTCCATTTCAAACCTGGCTCTTCAGCAAGCAAAAGTGTTCAAAGCAACCCGACGATGATTCCCATCCCACACCAGAAACTTTGCATCTTTCAGAAATCGATACCATGCAGAAAATGCTGGCTTATGCAAATCCGCTTCAAACTCTCTATCGACCTGTGCTTCTGACTCATTCCAACTTCGGCGTTCGTCTGCACTCAGCTGTGGTCCGAAAGATAAGGTGAACACTGACGTCTCCTGGTAAAAGCCTATCCAACCAAGGTCTTTCACGCCGTCCTTAGTGACATTCCTCAAACGTTGGTGTGGAGCAACCTGTGAACCGGGATACGCGGAGGCTCACCAAGCTCAACTGGAACGTAGTGGTCTCGTCCTTGTAGCGGTGTGTCAATATCTGTGTCATACCGAATAACAAGATCCCGAAGAAGCTTGGATGGAGCCTCAAGTGTCAGCCGCTCCGGAATTGCATATGATTCGGCAACATCCTCAGGAGCATCCAGTTTCCTCTTAAATTAAATACCAAGATCAATATAATTACCGTGTTCTGCAGAGCTTCCTGCAATCTCTTATTTTTAGGCATCCATTCACTCACCACAGTATGTTCATCAATGACTTGCAAACTATCCACATTGTTTCGGCATCATCTCTTTGTGTTGCAGTTGTTGCTTGGCGCCTCGGCCCCTTTCTTGCCACGAGGTTTGAAGCCATATCTACAAGAGCTTCTTGGACGATATGTTTTTGAAGTGTCAAAGTCTTGTATTTATCTCGTAGTCTCTTACTCTGCCTTTGTCTCATTCTGCAATTACAACAACTGATAAGTGTGTGTGTGTGAGTTGTTTTAATTTATGGACACACATTTACTATATATGTTACCTATCAATATATATAACACACACGCACACACACACATATTTATACGTGTAATGTTGTTTGTGTGTGTGCTCACTATATAATGTTCCTTGTGTATGTGTGTAATGTTGATTATGTGTGTGTGTGTGCAATGTTGTTTGTGGTGATGTGTCTGTGTGAGAGAATATGGGTATATTCATATCTCTTCACATGTATATACAGACGAAAAAGCATCATCTCATATAAAGTCTTAAATTCATATACTTATACATACATACATACATACATATAATATATATATATATATATATATATATTATATATATATATAAGTCTTTAAGTATGTATTTAATATATATATATACACACACACATGTATACAAGTCTAATGTTGTATAATCATACGTGTGTAAAATGTTATTTATGTGTGTGCGCAAACACACACACACACACACACACACACACACACACACGGATTTCCTGCCCGAATTGGCAGGAAATGTGTGTGTGTGTGTGTGTGTTTGCCGAAATCGGCAATAACTCATGCGTCGGAGGTGTGTGTGTGTGCACACGCGCGTGCGTTTGTGAATACAAAGAAATCCTACTGAATTTGCACATACATTCACAGAAATTACTATACACATATAAGATTTTACCTGTAGCCATGTCGCCGTGACGCTCACACTAGCCTCTTGTCGCCGCAAAAAAAAGAACAAAAGTGCCCTCTCTCAACAATGGAGAATGGAGAAGAAGAATGGGTAGTCCTGAACCTTTACCCTAAAATCTAACACTTAACCCTTTGACCCTTAACTATAAAACTGTGTTTAATTAAACCATACAACAGTATATATAATACTTACGATAAATAACATACTATATAAAAGGATACAAATACAAACACATATTTAAGTAAAAATTTGTATGTTAAAAAATATTATTATATAATTAAATAAATATTCGTGTAAAAATATGTATTTATAATTGACAATTGGTAGCGGAGCAAGTATTAATCAACATCTACATTTGATAAAATACTGGATCAAATAACTATATAATTATAATAAATAAATTAACAGAATATAAACAAGTCATAAATAAATATGTCAGATGAATGTAGATTAGACACACATTTATTTAAAAGACAATAAAGATTGCTCTATCTCTACGTGAAGTGCTATACTATATTAGCATCTAAGATCTATACGTTTCCTTGAATTAAATATTCGCCCACGTTGAGTCATGATTGTGAATTTTTGAAATGGTAATATCCGATATTTACCAAAAGATGATTAAGTAATGCTGTTGTTTTTCTGTCACGTTTGTGGTAACTGCTTGCAAAATGGCCAGGATTGTTTACGGCAATTTGGATCACGATGTTCCTGTGATAGATGGTGTTGGAATCATTCTTACTAATCAGATTAGAACGTTCTTTGGCATTTTTGATTGGCAAAGTGTTCGTCTTTTTAAACTTCTTCATGGGCAATCTGCTTTACAGATCGAAATAAACGAGGACCAAGATGCTGGAGGGAAGGATAATCCAGGATATGTTTTGTTACCGGATGAAGGACCATTGTTTAAGCTTGTCGTTGCTTCTGACTCTGAATACTCAACGTTGAAGAACCTTTTCACTTCTAATACCTGCAAAAAGGGAAGAATTCTTATCGAGGGTTCCACGATCATTCATACAAATGAATTGCCTATTGCGTATGATGGGGATGTCATTTTTGAGCTCCCTCCTTCCGAATACAAATACAAAGGAATGAATCGGAAAGAGGATGGACATACCTGGACAGCAGGAACGACCAGCAACTGGAATTTTCAAGCGAGGGTGTCCAGGAGCAAATGTGTTGGGAGCCTTTGCTGTATCAACCCGGACTGCCCTGCTTCTAAGGCAGGATTTCCGAACTGCACTAAATGGAAAGGATGTATTGTTTCCCCACCTTCAATCGACAAACTGGCAAAAGGATTGACATGTTTTTTCTGTAAAGAAAATCCATTGTGCCTTGAAGTTTGTCATGCTGTGGCGTTTTGCGTTTTCCCAGACGACATAACCAAGACTAGATTGTTTATCCACCAGGGAAAACATTCACATCCAGTGGGTGATGGTGTTTCTGCATCGAACAAAGAAGAAATGCATATGGCGGTCCAGAATGCAACAGAAAGAACTCCCAGAGCTAGTCCAAGAGTCATCGAAATGGCAGCATGTAAAGATGCTATCTTTGGTTTTCTATTAGATAATTCTGAGCCTGGAAGTTGGGATAAGCTCATGGATCATTTGCAACCATTATCAAACAATCGAAGGTACAATTAGAGTTTTACTTTGTGCTGAGCATTCTTTGATAATACCTTTGATGCAGAGTTCGTCAATGGGTAGCGTCCGCAAAGAGAACTGCTGCTGAAATGCCAGAGAATATTGATGGATTATTGGAGCTGAAACGAAGGTTGTCTATCCCATTCATCCACGTGATTCACTATCCTGGGATGAATTTCCGTGGTTCAGACGACCAGGCATTAGTTTTTAAGATGACGGTTTCAGGGCCAGGTTCTGGAATCGATTATGTAAGGATGTGCCAACCTCCTCTTGGCCCTTTGCAGAAGAGTTGGGTTCTACTTGATCACACACACCGTGTTGTTGATAAGTGGATCACTCTGGCATTGCATGTTTACGACCCAAAGTAAGATGTTATCTTTTTGTTGTTTGCTTAACTCTTTGATTATTTTATAGTGTGCGCCGATTATCCACCATTGCTTATGGTGACATGAAGAGACAAACGGCTGGAGCTGTGGAGAAGTTTTTTCGTGCTATGTTGGATGTCTGTTCCGAGAAGGGAATCTACAATGTGCAGTTCGCTGGGTTTATGTCCGATGAAGCAGGAGCGATCTGGCAAGCAATTAGGAATGTGTTCTTTAATGGCCAAGAAATTCCTGGACGTGAACGGAGCTGTATCTTTCACTATGAACAAGCCATACAACGTGTGACAAGGAAGTGGGTCCCTCTTGAACATCAACAACAACATCTTCAACTTTTGAGATCATGGCCAACAGCCACATCAACAACTGATCGTGAAGAAATTGAAAATAATCTTTTCCGCTTTTGGAATGAAAATGTGAAGGATGTTGGAGTTATGCAGACGTGGTTTTCATGGTGGGAAAGACAGAAGAATCATATTTCAAATGTTGTTCTTGAAAGCATGCCGGAGAATGCTGCAAGGGTTGTGCCCATGACAAACCAGTCGGAGTCTGTTCACGGAAGATGGAGGAGGGCTAGAGATTCAAAATACATTTCATTGTACCAAGCTACAATCCACGACCTGACTGAATCAGTGCGACAATGTGCTCTTGTGAAGGCTTTTAGAGATGGAAGGTATAGTGGTTCCGGGCCGACTTCAGAGGAGCTCTCAGCAAGGTTCGAGAGAAGAATGTCAAATGCTAACTCAACAACACCTACAGCAAAGGTTATCATCGACTTAGTTGAAGATGTTGCTCCATCAAGCATGCAGGATACTGCTTTTGTGGCTGCCACGAATGTTGAACATCGCACTGTGCAAAGAAATATGGGGTCAGAGGCTGAACGATCCCACCGACCGGACATCTTCTATAGTGAACAGGTTATTCCAACACAGTGTAGACGGAAGCGACGATTGGATTTTCAACTTGCAGAAGAACATGAAGAATATGTTCTGGTTGAAGAACAAGATGTTACACCTGGACAATGGGCGATTAGAAGATGTGGTGAAAGAAGTTCTGTGAAATGTCTGGCAGGCTTTCCCTCTTCAGGAGGTCAGTGGAGTGCTTGTGACAAAAAGATCAGTCCTAGTGGTAATCGAGTGGCTGCTCCTTGTTTTTTTGGAAGGATCAGATACAATGACAAAGAAACTGGTGAAGAATGCTTTCGCTCACAAATGATGTATTTTTGTCCAACAAACATGCTTTGCAACAGACATCCAAGACCAACTATTGTTTCTCCGCCAGCTTCTACCTCGGTTTGGAAAGTTCAAGTGGGCACGAAGCTGATAGCAATGGAGATCAATGATCTGGCAAGATCAGGTTTTATGCTAGCTGGGCTTCCTTCAGCTCATGCAGGAGTGCCAGGTTTTTCAACACCTCATGTTCCTTCAGTTCCTGTTGGAGTCACTGGATTTTCAACACCCCCTGCACAATTTCGTGGACCTCCTGTTCCTGCAAGTGGTCGTGCAACAAGAACACCTTTAGGGATGTCTAAGAAACAACAGGTAAGTTTTGAAGCATGTTTGACGTTGGGAGCATATGTCGCAGAAGTTGACGTGGTTGATCCTCCAACATGCATTCGCTTCAGAGTATGTGACAACGACCATACATCTGCTTGGGTTGTCATTTGTAGCGCACCATCTTGTTCATGCTCGGAGTTCTGCAATGGTCGTCAGTGGGTGCCTTGCAAACATATGTATTTTGTTTACAAGCGTGTACTGGGAGCTGATCCTCGAGTTGTCAAGCATTTGCAACGTCGTACACTTGCACCCCGTGAACTAAGTTCTTTATTGATGCTACCAAGGAACCTCCATCCTCCACCATCTATTTAGTGTGTTTGGTTTGTTTTCAAACAGCTTCGGTTTTATATTTGTTATTTCAAACTTATAATTTTCAATATAAATTTTAATGGTAATTTTATGTTTAGCATATTTTTAAGTAATTTAACATATATTTTCTTTAAATACAACAAAAATATACTACCATATTTTGTATGCGGCCGCCGCACTAGAATATTCTAGAATATTCTTGAAAATTTTGGAAGGTCCAATTGTGTGTACACTTGGCAGTACGAAAAATTTCCGTACAGAATATTCGAGGATATCTAGACGGAAATCGTACGGAACAACGGAATATTCAAGAATATTCGGAAATCTAGGTCAAGCTCGTTGACCTGCGCTCGAATTTCGCCGTGCCCCCCTCATCTCGGGGTACGCAGAGAACGGGTTGGGAGAGTTCGCTTTGGAACACTTCAAGCTAATGCAGCCTGCGGACTGTCCACCCACTGCCAGGACCTTCGTTGCTGCACTCAAGGCATGTACAAACAATTCACTTGCAGAGAGTTTACATGCAAAATCTATAGAGTGCGGCTTCGGATTTGACATGTACTTAGCAAACAGCCTGATATATACATTCTGCAAATGCAGAAGCCTAGTGAAAGCCCGTCTTTTGTTCGACACAATGCCATTGCGAGATCTGGTGACATGGAATGTGTTGTTACAGGGATACGTGGAGAATGAGGAAGGCAAAGAGGCTCTGTATCTCTTTACTCGAATGCAAGCCGAAGGATGTAAACCCGATTCCTTGACGTTTGTTGCAGTACTCAAGGCTTGCTGTGAACGTCCACTTGAGAGTGTTGTGTTAACTCCGTGGCTTTGGAGAGAGGCTTTTGTATACATTCTTAAGCAGTTGAGAGTGGCTGCGTGGGTAATATATACCTCGAGTGTGGGTTGATCAATATGTACGCGAGCAACGGGAGCTTGTTTCATGCTCGCACAGTGTTCGATCAGATGAGAAACCATGATATAGTTTCATGGAACTCAAAGCTTGCGGGGTGTGTGGAGAATCACGAAGAAGGTTTAGCTTTGGATTTAATACCTTGCATGAAACCGCACGGCTTTGTCCCAGATAGTTCAACATTTGTAGCTGCCTTCAACGCTTGTGCAAAGCTAGCAGCTTTAGAGGATGCCAATGAAATGCAGTCTCTCCAAACTGCGGTAGCTCTCCATAACGACGCAGCTAGAGACCAGTGTGATCTGGATCCTTATGTGAGAAGGGCCCTCATCAACATGTATGGAAAGTGTGGGAGCCTTGTAGACGCTCGCAGGCAGGTAGACATACAGGACTTATCTTCGTGTACATCTCTAATGCTTGCATATATAGAGAATGGGGCACCTGGTTTGGCATTAGACTTGTTCAATATGCTCCGATACGATGAACATTACACGGTTGATGAGCCACGGACGTTTGTTGCTGCAGTGAAGGCCTGCACTAGCCTAGCAGCGAAAGAGCTTGGGAGGAAATTTAACGGCAGCGTGGTAAAGCTAGAGTCGCTGGAGAAAGGGATGGATATTCACGCTCTTGCTGAGAAGAATCTACATTGCTGCCTGGGAACCTTTGTAGAGAACTCGCTCGTGGACATGTACGTGAAGGCTGGGAGCTTGTGGGATGCACGTAGAGCGTTGGACAGGATGCAGTTTCATACAGTCGTGTCGTGGAATGCATTGCTTATGGGATATGGTGAAAACGGTGAAGGAGAGCTTGCTTCCACGTGTTTGAGTGTATCCCGTGTTCCCCAGACTCGATCACATATGTTGCTGCACTCAAGGCATGTGCTGAAAGTGCAAAGCTAGTGATTCCTTCCCCTTTAACTAAGGAGGATGACACAAGGAACAGGCGGTTAGAGTTTGTGGAGAATTGTATGAAGATACACTCACGAGCAGGCCGGGAGGTAGGGACTCTTGTTGGAAACACATTGGTGGATACATACTCTAAATGCGGTAGCATGCTGGATGCTCGAGCTGTTTTCGACACGATGCCATTTCGGACCCTTGTGTCATGGAATGCACTCAAGGGATACGTAGATAATGAGGAAGACGAGATGGCCTTGAGTCTTTTCTCCTTGTTACACATTCAAGGCCATGTACCAGACTCTCAAAGCTACGCGCAAGCACTCAAAGCCTGCGGAGCCATTGCTGCATTGGAGAGCATAAAAGCAATTCACTCGGAGATATGTCAATGTGGACTGGAACAACACGAGGACACGCTTATTGCATCTCTTGTTGATGTATATGGGAAATGTGGGAACATGGAGTTTGCAAAGCATGTGTTTTGATTCGTGGTGCGTCCAATATGGGGACTGCACGGTTTGGACTTCACTCATAGCGGGTTACAGTCGAGCAGGGGATGCAGCCAAGGTGTTTGAGACGTTACATGAAATGCACACTCAAGGTTTTCAAGCAGATAGTGTTACGTTTCTATGTGTTCTCTCTGCATGTAGTCACGCTGGCCTTGTTGAGAAGTGCAAGGAGTACATGAAGAAGATGCGCGAGAGAGACCATATGGATATGGGGATTGGGCATGTTACGTGCCTTGTCGATGCACTTGGAAGGTTGAACAGTTTAGAAGATGCAGTTGAGGTAGCAAAGAGCGTGGCCTGCGTGGCAAGCGTGTGGAGAGCTCTTCTTGGGGCTTGTTTAAAATGGAGGAATGCGGAGGTTGGTAGAATAGCTTATGATAATCTGATCAAGCTGGATGCCAAAGATGCTTCAGCGTACGTACTCATGGCAAATATATGTGAAAGCCAATGAGATGTGTATAGAATATAGCATATAGGCAGCATAATATGATCACTAAATGTAACGGAAGATTGGGCTGTATCCAAATAGAGCACCCCTCTGCAATGCGGCAGCACTCTTCGGGATTCGACGGAAAAAACTTGTACACGGGGACGACCATCGGATTCCTGCCGGAGAGTACATTTCTGTTCCTTGAAATTAGTTTCTCATAAACTTGCTCGCTGTTTTTTTTCACTGCAGGGAGTGAGCGAGGAGTCCTGAACGAGTATTTCAACTCATGAAGTCCTTCCCAGACTGAAACTGGGCTGATTGGAGCGATTACAGCGCAGATGCTCTTCTTCCAGCCATCTTGGAGTACATGAGCACACCCGAGGAGCTTCTACACCTCCCGGGTGTGCTTATGTACTCAGCATGGCTGGAAGCTGTGCTCAAGAGCGGGTACCAGGATCAGTGGACTGGGTTGACAAGCTTCTCGAGTGTCAAAATAGAGGATTGCGTTTATGAACCCCTTGGTAGACAGCTGACATATTGTTCTCAACTTTCCCCACCCGGAGCTCTGTATGATGGCGGTCTGCATAATATGCACCATTGACGCGCAAGGTTGCAACATAGCCCTCTAGCACCTCGTAAACGTAGTCCTACTTTGAAACTCAAGCAAGTTCACGTGGTCTTACGCTTCCTTCCTCATTCTGGGGAGGTCAGGGCTTCACAAGCGAATCCCACGTATTGAAGGTCAATGACCCACGCTGTGTTGTGGCATGGATTTTCGCTATGCTTTTGGAGCTCTCAAATGGAGATTCAAAGTCCTGAGGTGTGGCTATGGAGGAGTGGGTGGGAATCCAGATGAACGACAAACAAGAAGTCGTGTCAGGTTTCTATTTGGTGTCGTAAAGGCGATTTGTTAAATGTTAAACCTGAAATCCTATTTGAAAAAACTTCATAAAATCTGATAAAGTAATCCATGTTAAGAACGTGTCTTGTAGGAATTAATTAATCAAGTCCATAATGAATGCTTACATTATGAGTTAGAAAGAATGGGTTAGCCAAACTCCAAGTATCCTTCTTAATTTGGCATGGATAGGGTGGCTAAAGTAAGGTCTCATCCAATATTGTCGGGGATGTGAATTTGAGTAATCTTTTATAGATTTGTGAACATGTTAACAAATCTGTGATGTAAAACCTTACCAACATGTTAATTCAAAAGTGGAACGTATACGTATGATATGAAAATTAAGACGGTACAATAGAAAGTTGTGCTTTACCAACACAAGTTTAGATTCCATTAGTAAGAGAATAGGAACTCTCACTACATATACTCTATTTTATTTATGTGACAAAACCCTCCTCTTGTTTTATATGTGTAAGTGGACTAGCACGGAATGCTAATCACTTAGTTAATGTGATGAGTTTTTAACACAAGTTTAACTTGCATTAGTAAGAGAATAACAAATTCTTTTTTAAATTCATGAACTCTCACTACATATATTTTACCTTATTTATGTGATGGAGCCCCCTCTTTTCTTATACGTGTAAGTGGGTTGGCACAAAATGCCAACAACTTAGTTAATGTGATGAGTTTTTAACCTAACCTAACTCATACCCTAGCCTTACCTAAGGGGAGGGCAACCCTAGGGTTAGGTCAACCCTAGGGCCAATATGCCGAACTCAGAGGGGAGAACTTTTAAAAGGTAAGTGCTATCTTTGCCTAGAGTTTCTCGAGGTATTTAGTGCTAAATACCTAAATATTTAGGGTTCATCATATAATTTAGTAAATAATAATAATCACCTCCAAAGTAAAGAGTGGAATCATAGTAAAATTTATGACACCTCTTTACCTTTAAAAATGTCAACGTCCTTGTTGATGTCCAATTCCAAGACTATACTAGATTAGAAAAAATTAATCAAAAACTAACGTTAATCACTCTATGTGGAGTCAATAAAAAATTCACAAGTTTTATTATCTCTCTTGCATTACCCAAACCAAGTTTTAAAACCGTTGTTCACTGAGTTATAACTCAGCTGCCGAAGGCACCACAATGCAACATGAAGTCACTTAATAAAGATCTTTACACATATGCAAAGTTTATTATTCAAACAAATAACAAAATAATTAATTTCTTTATTTTAACTAGAATTTATATTGGAGGCCTTTAGTTAATATTATTTGTCAGTTCTAGGTTAATTAAGAAATAAAGTCCACTTTATTTCTCAACATCATAATAAACAACTTGAGACCTTATCGTGAATTCATTCATTAACTTCATCGCATTTTGTAGATTCTTCAATGGTTTCCATGTCAACTTTGCATACCGGATAACCTTTTCATTTAAAAAGATATTCCTACTTATGTCTCCCCGACCTTCGACATTTAATATTCTTTACATCCAAAATTGACTCAACTTCAAACTTTTTTATATCGCTGACCAACTTAGGAAGCGAATGTAAGTTTTTATATCTCTCAGGTGTTCCTCATCCTTGTGGAATGGTTCGGGCAAATTGACATGAAACACATTATGTATTTCTCTCAACTTTGGAGAAAGATCTAACCCATAAGCCACCTTTCTTACTCGCTTTACCACCTTGTATAGACTTATATAGTGCAATAGAAACTTCCTTAAAAGAGTCGCAAGAGCCTTCAAGTTTCTGGTACTCAACAATATCATATTTTCACATGATATTCTACATCCTGTTGATGCTTATCGTATTGTTGACGATACTTTTCTTGTGTTGCAGTCATCGTTTGACGAGTAACATCCCATGTACGATACAATTGTCCAGTGAACTCTATTACAAAGGCAACTCAATTGACATTGTCTTTCAACAACACCATGCTCTGAGAAATACCATTCTTATTCCTAGTTAATACCTTCATCGGGCTACATCCAATCACAGTGTGTGTTGAGTTATTGTAGCATATCTTAACCATATCCAAGTGTTCAACCCAATCAAGTTGATCACCTTGAACATAGTACCTAAGATAATCTTCAAATTGTCGGTTCACCCTCTCTATTTAACCATTTATTTGCGATTAGCAAAACATACTAAACTTCAACATCATACCAAATTATTTAAATAACGTTCCCAAAATTTGCTGTAAACTAAGGATCATGAACTGAATCATCGTTTTTGGTATTCTACATACTCTTACACCTTTGTAGAAGAATGACTTTTCATCGTCTTTACAGTTGGAATGAAATGAGTAACCTTTGAAAACCAATCGACCACCGCCATAAGGGCATTGAAACCATAAAATTTTGGCAATCCCATGATAAAGTTCAAAGTAATACTTTGAAATGACCGCTCTAGAATTAGTATATATTATAACTTCCCAGCTCATTTTTGCAATCAACTCTTCACTTATTGACATGTGGGACATGTCTTAACTATTCAACAATGTTGTATATCATTCCCAACAATAAAATTCATGTTTCAGTAGAACCAACGTTTATGCCTTTCACCATGTCTTAGCAAAAAACATTGTGATGTTCTCTTAACAGCCTTTGCCTATATGTCCCTTTTGGGGCATAAAGTCTCTTTTATTTATAATAGAGAACCTTATCAAAATGCGCTCGCTTCAGTGCATCCATTTGACTTGTTATTTCTACTAGAAAATCAAATCTTTTCGTAATTGATGAACATATTTCCTCTTTGCTACTAGGTTCAAGGCTTCCTTAGCAAACTCATCTTGAAGATATGCTATCACAAACTCATCTACTAAAGTTGACACTAGTGCCAATATACGAAGATGACCTTTCCTATTGAGGTCATCAGCACCACATTTGTCTTTTCCAGCTTTGTGTCTGATTTCAGGCTAAATTTAAACTAACTTTTCTTGCCATTTAACATAGTTTGGTGATACCTTCGGCTGCATTTTAAAGTATCTATAGTTACACTATTTGTCCAAACCACAATGCCATGACTTTGGAAAATAATGACACTAATACTCCAAGGAAACAACAATAGCATATATCTCTTTTTCGTGAGTAGGCCATCAAATTTTGTGTGGCGTCCAACTTCTTTGAGAAAAAGGGCATTAGATGTCCTCTCTACTGCAATACCACACCAATTGTAAGGTCAAAAGCATCACACTCTATCTCAAATGGATTTTCTAAAATTAACAACTGCAAAACTAGCTTAGAAGAGATAGCTTCTTTGAATTTGACTTGGCACTCTAGAGTCCAATGCCAAGGAATGTTCTTCATGAAATCTGTTAATGGTGTTGTTATCTTTGAGTAATCTTTTCGAATTTACGGTAATACCTATCAAACCAATAAATGATTT
Organism: Selaginella tamariscina; assembly: GCA_003024785.1. Classification (NCBI taxonomy): domain Eukaryota; kingdom Viridiplantae; phylum Streptophyta; class Lycopodiopsida; order Selaginellales; family Selaginellaceae; genus Selaginella; species Selaginella tamariscina. Next base: position 113,458 of record PUQB01000687.1, read on the forward strand.
AACTTCAATACACGTTTTGCAGTTATAAAACTTAAATTTTTCTGGATTCATGACAACCTTCCCACTTGAAATGGAGTAATCCTAAGAAACAACCTTTGACCAAATGCACATTTATTTTCCTTAGCATAAATTGATTCTCTCTCAATTTCTAAAACACTTTCCTCTAAAGTGTTTTACATATTCCTCAATTGTTGAATTAAAGATCAAAATGTCATTAATATACACCACTATGAATTCATCTAGATAGTCTCTAAACACATCATCCATCATTATACAAAAAGTTGCTAAAACATTGCACAATTCGAATGGCAAGATTAGAAATTTAAATGATCCATAATGCGTTCGAAAAGTAGTCTTCTCAATGTCATTTTCTACTACTTGAATTTGATGATACCCAAATCTCAAATTTATTCTAAAAAAATACCTTACTTTCAATAGTTTATTAAATAAGTCATCCACTCGCAAAAGAGAATACATAATTATTACATTTAGCACTTGATAATCCACACACATCCGCATTGTACCATTTTTTTTATTACAAATTGGATCGATATACCATACAATGATCTACTAAGTTGAATATGTTCTTGACCAATCAATTCTATCAAATGTCTCTTCAATTTCATCAACTCTTGAGGATTTAACCAGTAAGGGGCTTTATGTCATAATTCTAACCTGGTGGGATGACTATTTGGGTAAGATTATAGGATATGTAGGCTAAAAGACTCAAGCATAACTAGGTCATCATGACTAGGGGTCCTCTCATAAATATTAATTGGCCCTTTACTTAGTTGGCTTAAGAGGAGAGGGAAAGGTTGTGACATTTGGTATCAAAATGGTCTCAGGTTCAATTTTCATTAGGGATGAATTTTGAGTAAAGCTCAAGCCACTAAAGTTGGCGCACTTGTCCTTGTCTAACTAAAAACGCCTCCATCACATGTGTACATCACAATGTGGAGAGTGTGACACTTTTTAGTTAGACGCCTTCATCACATGTGTACATCTACACACACTTGTCCTTGTCTAACTAAAAACGCCTCTATCACATGTGTACATCACAATGTGAAGAGTGTGACACTTTTTTAGTTAGACGCCTTCATCACATGTGTACATCACAATGTGGAGAGTGTGACACTTTGGCTGGAGGAGATGAACCTAACATAATCTTTATCATGTGAGGGTAGTTTGAGTGGTAAGTCTTCTAACAACATGTTCTTAAACATGTTTAAGACTTTCAAAATAGGATTGGCAACAAACGGTCACACAATGTTGGGGATTGCCAAGTTGGCTTAAGGGGAAAGGGAAAGGTTGTGACACTTTGGCCATAGGGGATGAACCTGACAGAATCTTTATCATGTGAGGGTAGTTTGAGTGGTAAGTCTTTTAACAACATGTTCTTAAACATGTTTAAGATTCCAAAATAGGATTGGGAATAAGTAGTCACACAATGTGGGGATCACCTTTGAGCTAGGTGCAAGCCACGTGTAGCATCTTTGGGACCGCCTCTGAGCTCCACCTTTTGGAGGAATGCATAGTTTAGCAAACCCTTGAATTTGTGGATGAGGCATCCACTTTCTCAAATGGATGGAGAGTGTCATAGTTCTAACCTAGTGGGTTGACTACCTGGGTAAAGATTGTGGTTAAGAAGAGAGGAAAAGGTTGTGACACTTTGGCCAGAGGAGATGAACTTGACAGAATCTTTATCATGTGAGGGTAGCTTAAGTAATAAGTCTTCTAACAACATGTTCTTAAACATGTTTAAGACTTCCAAAATAGGATTGGGAATAGGTTTTTGACCATCCCCTATCTTAACTTCATTAGTATTTAAAACCATTACAAGAAATACATGTTCCTAATGTTTAACCTTCTTACACAATTGAGTTAAGATAAAAAAAAATAAAGGATTTTAATTCTTATTTGTTAGTTTTTCCATCATGACCACGTTTTTTTAATATCCTTTTTATTTTTACAAGCCCAGATTCCCTCATTTTGACTACATGTTTATGAAACCATTCTATACCAACATAAAGTCAAACATCATCATATTCAAAACAACTAAGTCTAACTTAGCTTTCCAACTTTTGATTTGAACATAAAATGCCCTTGATATATTATTAGTCTTTTTGAAAACCTTTGCTAAAATTGATTTTTATTTCACTCATTTTAGTTACATCTAAATTCAATCGACGAGTTAGATTAATTGATATGAAGTTGTATGTTGCTCTAGTATTGATCATCATTTAGACTCGGTCCCTTGTATCCTTCCTGTTAAATATAGCAAAAAGTCAATTTTATCTTAAATAGCAAATAAGGCAGGTTGTGTTTGTCACAACATTACCTTTTTTGACTTATCTTATGGATTTTCAAGCATTTCAAGTTTAACAACTTCCTCTTCTATCATTGCCTTGAAATATTTTGATTGTTGTGATGGTGCTCGATATTTTTTAGCAAAATGACAAGACTTATTACAATTATAACATTTTAGAGCTCCGCTTGTAAATTGCAGAGGAACAAACTTTGAAGTCAGACCCTTGGCCTATTGAGGTGGTGATAACAATAATAATTTCTGAGATCTAATGGTCTTAATGTGTCCAAAAACTTTAAACTACCGACAAAGGGATTTGCACTTTGAATTGATGGTGACTGAGTTGATCGTTTGTCGAACCTTCTCCACTCAAATGTTGGAGGATAACTTTGCTGTTTAGGTTTTGATTCATCGCTTTTATTGTACAAGTTTTTTAATGACATGTTGTAAGCAACCTTTTGAGCTACTTCTTAACATTCCTAATAACTTGTTGACTTGTAACTTAGAATCTCTTTTCATTCAAGTTAGTCCAAGTTATTAAATCAACACGCAATTGTTACAACCCGATACGAGATACAGGATACAGGATACGAGTTACAGAATATGCTTATAGGATATACCTACAGGATATGCCTGCAGGATATTCTTACAAGATATTCCTACAGGATATGCCTATAGGATATACTACAGGATATGCCTAAAGGATAAGGGTCACTATTTTTAGCTCATGACCATATTAGACTCATGACCAGATTAGCTTGGAGTTGTGAGTATAAAAGCTCTGACCTAATTGTTGTACAATCAGTTATAATCATTCTTGTCTTGTTCCTTATTCTTCTCTTGTTCCTTGTTCTTGTCTTGTTCCTTGCTCTTGCCTTGTTTCTTAAGTCAAGCCTTCTTATTGTTATCTTGCTCTTGGGTCGTGGCTTGACAGTTTGATAATAATTGCTTTCATAGCTTTTCGATTTTCAATTACTTTTTTTCCTTGATTCTTCTCCTTTGTTTTTCTCCTTTTTTTTTTCTTTCATAGATCATGGCCGATTTTGAGCAATTTCAACACGAGCACCAAATATTGCTTCATGAGCTAGCCACTTTGCGCCAAGTGGTCACAGATCTGCAAGGTTCCACCAACGCAGCGCATGCAGCTGCTGATGCATCTTCCAAGGCTGCTACATAGGCTCTCTCTCAAGCATCCGTGATTTCCTCTACATCGAACACTTCTTCGGAGCTGAAGATTAGCATGCCAGAAAAGTTCAATGACAATCATGCCGATTTTCAAGGGTTCCTGAATTAGATTAGGCTTTTGATCCGCATGCAACCACGCCACTACTCAACTGATGCACAAAATGTTGGTCTTTTGGCATCCCTACTATTTGGATCTCCACGGGCTTGGGTTGCCCCTTTGCTGGAACGTGATGACCCATTGATGGAAGACTTTGAAGGTTTCGTGGCTGCCTTTGAAGCTTGCTTTGGAGATCCCGATAAGTACCGTTCTGCATGCACGAAGTTACGAAAGCTCACACAAGGATTTCGACCAGCTTCCGTTTATGCATCCGAATTTCAGCAACTTTGCACGAACATTCCATGGGACGAGACTGCATTGATTGAACACTTCCATTTTGGGTTGAGGGATGATGTGAAGGACCTTCTCCTTTTGTTACCGGATGCCCAAACATTAGCGGAAATCATGCAACAGGCCGTTTGCTGCGACAACTGCTTGTTCGAGCGTCGTCAGAAAAAATCCCGTCAACAGTTCCTGCAAACCAATCCTGCAGCTGTGGTACATACTTCTGCAACACCTTCTGGAGTAGTTCCTATGGAGGTTGAGAAATACAAGCGTGGCCCACTTTTCGCTGCTGAGAAGCAACGTCGCCGCAGTGAGAATCTATGTTTGTATTGTGGTGAAGCAGGACACAAGGCGGCGGAATGTCCTTTAAAACCAGGAAGTTCAAGACGCGTGAAGTTGAAGTTGAAGTTCAGTCGGAAAACTTCAATGTTCACTTTGTTTAGGAGCCACGAAGTTGGACGTAGGTGCAGGCTCCATTGGTGTTGCTCATACCATTCCATCACTCAAGTTTTCGGTACACATTCAATCTCAATAATCGAGAGCTCAAGGAGTTTTGCCCTGTTAGACACTGGTGCAAAATGCATGCTTCATGTGACACTTTTGCAACTCAACATGGCATTCCGATGGTGAAGTTGAAGCGTGCAGTTCCTATAGAGGTGGCCGATGGTCGTCTAATTGCTTCTGGCGCAGTTACCCATGCTACCAAACCTCTCTCTTGCAGTCATGGCACATTCAACTGTTCAATTTCCTTCAACTTGATCAAGACTCGGTCGACTCCCATCATTTTGGGCATGCCATGGTTCGTTGTTGCAAATCCTCAGATCAACTGGAGGTCTAGGACGTTCACATTTTCCTCTCCGGCAACCAGGACCAATCCTGTACCTTCCTGTGTGCAGAATACATCCTTAGTGTCTGAGGCAGTACAAGCTACAGGATTGACCGTGCCAGTGTTGAAGACTCCTCCTCGACAGGATCCACCTCCTATTGGTTCGTCAGCACACTCACAAGTTCTTCTCACTCCTGTGCATCCACGGACTTCTGTACAGGATTCTTCCAATCCTGTACACTTGTCAACATCCACACATGTTTATCTCAATCCTGCCTCTTTTCATTACTCTTCTTCTATTCCACCCCCAAGATCCTTCCTCTTTTTCAATCACAGCTCCTTCCTTCTCCTCTTCGAGTTCTTACCACTACCATACATGAACTTGTCACTGATCCTACTCCTTTTCATCTTTTTGCCTTCCAAGTAACTCCTACGTCCTCTCTACCTTTCCTGTATCTAATTCCCCTGTTTTCAATTTCCTTCTCCTGTTCCTTCTTCTTTTCCTCCTTCTTCCTTACCATCCAAGTATCACTCCTTTCAGAACGTTTTTTACAAGCAACAAGGCTACAGTTCTTCCTGTTCACAGGTCCTACGACTGTCCTATCGATCTTGTGGAAGGAAAGACTCCACCGTTCGGACCGATTTATGCACTGTCACCTACAGAATTGGAGGTTTTTCGTCAGTACATCAAGGAAAACTTGGCCTCCGGCTTCATTCGTCACTTAAAGTCCCTTGCAGGAGCACCTATCTTCTTTGTCAAGAAGAAAGATGGAAGTTTACGTTTGGTTGTGGACTACAGAGGTTTGAATCAAAGTCACCATTCGGAACTGGTACCCGTTGCCATTGATCCCGGAACTTCTCGATCGACTGCAAGAGCAAAAAGTGTTCACGAAGATTGACTTACGAGGGGCTTACAATCTTGTACGGATTCGTCCAGGCGATGAGTGGAAGACTGCCTTTCGTACAAGGTATGGACACTTCGAGTATACGGTGATGCCTTTCGGACTTACCAATGCCCCAGCCGTGTTCCAACACATGGTGAACGACATCTTTCGTGACTTCTTGGACCAGTTTGTGGTAATCTACCTCGATGACATTTTGATTTTCTCCAAGGACCAGGCGGCTCATGACAAGCATGTACGACTAGTCTTACAGAGGCTTCGCGAGCATGGCCTGTATGCGAAGTTGGAGAAGTGTTTCTTCGACAGGGATACTGTAGAGTTCTTGGGCTACATCGTCTCTCCTGCTGGCGTTTCCATGGACATGCACAAGGTGAAGACTATCGGAGTGGGAGAGGCCCAAGTCTGTACGAGATGTACAATGTTTCCTTGGCTTTGCAAACTTCTACAGGCGTTTCATACAGGACTTCTCCAAGCGTGTACTTCCACTCACGGAACTCACCAAGCGCACAGGAGTGTTCTCTTGGTCCGACAAGGCAGAACATGCATTCACAACACTCAAGAACATCTTCACGACAGCTCCGATTTTAGCACATCCTGATCCTTCTCGTCCCTTCTTCGTTGAAGCAGATGCCTCGGATTTTGCAGTAGGATCTGTTCTATCACAAGTTGGAGAAGATAAGTTGCTTCATCCTGTAGCTTTTCACTCTCGTAAGTTCCTTTCGGCGGAGATCAATTACGAGATTCATGACAAGGAACTCAAGGCCATTGTGGATTCGTTCGAGGAGTGGCGGCATTTCCTGGAAGGTGCTGCGCATCCTGTACAAGTTCTTACGGATCACAAGAACCTGGAGTATTTTCAAACGGCTCGAGTTCTCAGTCGGCGACAGGCTAGGTGGGCGGAGTTCCTATCACGTTTTGATTTCGTCATCATCTACAGGCCTGGTTTTCGAAATGGCAAGGCGGATGCATTGTCTAGGCGCTCTTACCTTGCACCGACCCCGGGCGATCCTGCATATGACTGTCAAAAGCAAGTGTTGTTGGGTCCTGATCGACTTCGGCTTGCAGCACTACAAGTTCATCAGGCTCCAGCAGATTCCACACTCCTACAGGACATCCGTTTGCAGTTGGCTACAGACGACTTGGCAAGGAATGTGTTTTCACACATTAGTCCTGACATCGCAAGTTCCTCTTCCTCCAGTTCCCGTACAGACTACAAGTTGTTTACCATACAGGACGGACTCCTGTATCGGGAAGGTCCTGTATGTTCCTGTTGGTGTTTGCAGGACTCGTGTGGTACAGGATTGTCATGATACCCCGGCTACAGGACATTTTGGTGTGGCCAAGACAGTTGAGTTGGTGACTCGCAACTATTGGTGGCCTGGGTTGCGAGGTTTTGTGGACAAGTTTGTACGGAGTTGTGACACCTGCAATAGGTCGAAGATGCCTCGTCACGCGCCCTCTGGTCTTCTTCGTCCTCTTCCTGTTCCTTCTGCTCCTTGGAGATCCATTTCTATGGATTTCCTCACAGATCTTCCTCCTTCTCGTGGATTTGATGCAGTTCTTGTCGTGGTTGACCGTTTCACCAAACAAGCTCATTTCCTACCATGTCACAAGACTGCTACAGGCCAGACAACTGCTGAGTTGGTGATCCGCGAAGTATTCCGACATCATGGTCTTCCTGAGAGCATTGTTTCTGATCGAGGCCCACAATTCATGTCCAAGTTTTGGCGAGAACTTCTCCGGAGTCTACAGGTTAAAGCGGACCTTTCTTCAGGATACCATCCACAAACTGATGGGCAGTCAGAACGCACGATTCAGACCTTGGAGCAATATCTTCGCTGCTTCATCAGTTACCAACAGGACAACTGGTTGGACCTTCTTCCAATGGCGGAGTTTGCCTACAACAACTCCGTTCACGCATCTACAGGCCAGACACCTTTCTTTGCTCTTACAGGCTACCATCCACGTTTTGACTTTGCTCCTCTGCTTCTCCTTCTTCTGCTCCTGCAGTACAGGATCGTCTCCAGCATCTTCGTCAGGTACATGAGGATCTCCGGGTTCATCTTCAGCAGGCACAGGAACGGTACAAGCATTATGCTGATGCTCATCGTCAACCGGCACCTACATACAAGATTGGTGATCTCGTGTGGCTTCTTCGTCGGCATATTCGCACCAACAGGCCTTCTTCTAAGTTGGATTTTCAACGATTGGGCCCTTACAGGATTGCGGCTGAGGTCAATCCTGTAGCTTTCCGACTCGAGTTACCATCTACGGTGAAACTTCATCCTGTGTTTCACACTTCTTTGTTGGAGCCGTATCATCCTTCTTCTCTTCTTGGTCGTGCTTCTTCTCCTCCCCCTCCTGTGGTCATTGGTGAACCTGAGTATGAAGTTGCAGCCATCCTTGATTCTCGTCTTCATGCCGCCAACTTCAATACTTGGTGGATTGGAAAGGTTATTTGCCTACCGATCGCACTTGGGAACCTGCATCCAACTTACTCCATGCTTTTCCAAAGTTGCTGCTTTCCATCGGCGTTATCCTGCTAAACCAGGTCCAAGACTCGTGGAACTCGTCCTTAGGGAGGAGGTGCTGTCACGACCCGATACAGGATACAGATACAGGATACGAGTTACAGGATATGCCTATAGGATATACCTACAGGATATGCCTGAAGGATATCCTACAGGATATGCCTATAGGATATACTACAGGATATGCCTAAAGGATAAGGGTCACTATTTTTAGCTCATGACCATATTAGACTCGTGACCAGATTAGCTTGGAGTTGTGAGTATAAAAGCTCTGACCTAATTGTTGTACAATTAGTTACTATCAACACTAGTCATTCTATGATTATTCTTGTCTTGTTCCTTGTTCTTGCCTTGTTCTTGAGTCAAGCCTTTTGTTGTTATCTTGCTCTTGGGTCGTGGCTTGACAGCAATTGCAATCCAAGGTCATTTGGCATATGTTGTTTTTTGATCTTCTTTTTCATGTGTTTCGAACTGTTTCGGTATCTATGTTCACCTTCAACAATTTGCCACTAAGTTTTAGCTTCTCTTTTGAGAAACTAATTGGCATATGCAATATTTTCTGCCTTTCTTACAGAAGTGGCCTCAAAATAACTTTCCATATCATATAACCAATCATTCAGAACTTTGTAGTCTTTTGAACCTATAACATCCAAAGGCTTGACCTGGCTTGAACTTACTGAGACCACTACCATCGTCATCTGTTAAAGAATATAATTTAAAGGAACCTGACTTTAAATCATGCTTCTTTTTCCTTTTTTTATGTATCCAGTTGCAGAACATCTAGTACTGTGGCAGTCACTAAAATTTGAACGGCAACATTATCGATTCGATTATTCAGCCCTAAAACATTCCCTTGAAGTTTGTTCAGGGCATCCATCATTATTTCTACCAACCAAGTCGATGTTTAACCCTAGGGGGTCGACCTGGGTCAGCTTTATCCATTTCCTCATTTTGATCCTCTACAATAGCGCTCTCTATCTTAGGCTCCGGTTACTTTCTCTTGCTCATTGTATTGTACCTTAGTCTCAACACTTAAAAAATATGCTTAGAATATCCCCAATGAAATTGAAAACACCCTACATAGGTTATACACCCACAAACATCAACTTAAACCAACACAAGACTTTTGGACATACTTAAATTCTCATGCGACTCACTGAGTAAGTGTTTCAGAAGATTGATAACTCATAAATCAAACTCTTTGTGTAGAATACAGACATGTAAACTGAAATTGATAAAGTAGATTAAGAATTTAGAGTTATTTAAACACTAAAACACCCTATGACTTTAGGTAGTCTAACCGTAGAGAACTTGCTCCAATACCAATTGTCAAAGTTTTTACCTGGTGCTATGAAGGTGGCTTGCCAATGCTAACCCTATAATCTCTCTTTGAAAACCCTACAAAATTTGGTAAAGTAACCATGTTCCTAGGAATTCACACTCCTAGTTAGCCAAGTCCATAATCAATGCTCACCTCGTGAGTCAAGATGCGTGAGCTAGTGAGCTGCAAGTATCGTTTCTAACGTGGCATGGATGAGGCAGCTGGAGGAAGTAATGTTGTTCTATCAGCTACTAGATTACCTCATTCGAACCTGACAACTCTAATACCACAGTAAAAAAGAGGTGTTGTCCCCAATCTCAACTCATTAGGTTAACCAAGAGCAAAACCCTAGCGTTTTTGCCATGCTAGATACAAGCATGGTTAGGAGCACTTGGCTTACTTCTGACACCCTTGCCCACATGCATGAGCTAGTCGAGCTACAAGTATCGTTTCTAAGGTGGCATAGATGATGTGGCTGGAGGAAGTAATGTTGTTCTATCAGCTACTAGATTACCTCGTTCGAACCTGGCAACTCTGATACCACAATAAAAAAGAGGTATCTCAACTCGTTAGGTTAACCAAGAGCAAAACCCTAGCGTTTTTGCCATGCTAGATACAAGCATGGTTAGGAGCACTTGGCTTACTCTTGACACCCTTGCCCACATAGGGCATTTACTGTGATCATGCTAGCCCACGAGACTATGTTTTGCTGCACAACAAAGTATCATGTTTTAAATGTCCAAGGCATAAGTTACTATTAGCATGGAAAATAAGTCTGTTGTAACGGAAGATAAACTTCGCCTGACACGATCGCATTACATGAAACCAATTCTGGGAATACGGGCATGGATCGCTGCGTCTTATGCGAAGTCTAAGAGCATCGGTGGTCTGTTAGAACTGTACACTGCTTAGTTCAAGCAGGTAGCATAGGCTTCGTTTTGGATCCTAACCTACAAATAACGTGATCTCATAAAACTGAACACTTATGGTATATCTAGTTTTGAGTTGGACCGTTCAACAAGGAAGCTTCCCACTAGCCAATTTTTCTAATAATTATATTCTATACGTCTCCGGCGCAAGTTGTCGTATTTTCCTAGTGAGGTGCTATGGCAGCGGGACCAACGTGAGACAAAATATGTACAATCTACAGTACAACTCTCTCGATGTAGTCCCTGTGAATTGTGGTGTAACCGTCGGTTTCGGCTGCTCAATATATATGTGTGTGTTTCTTGTAGGCTTTGTCATCAGTTCCTTGTTAGCAATGGACTCGTTCCAAGGCAGTGGCAGGGTTCACATTGTGGCTGTTCCATTTCCAGCGCAAGGTCACATGTCTCCGATGATGCATCTCTGCAAGCATATAGCTGCAAGGAGAACTTCATGGTCTCATTCGTCAACGTGGACAGCCTCCACCAGGAGATGATGAAACACTGGAAGGCACCCAAGGGATTGAGCATGCATCTCGTCTCCATCCCATTCTCATGGGACATCCCAAGAGGTTGCGATGCAGAATGCATGAGCAATCTTGGTGCCTGTTCTCAAAAGCTGAGGAGGAACTACCTCCTGCTCTATCTGGCCTCATCAAGGAGCTCTCTAACAAGTTTGGGACTGTAAGCTGCATCGTCTCAGACTACTTCTTGCCTTGGACACAAGATGTAGCTGACCAGTTTGGCATACCTAGGGTCATACTCTGGTCAGGAAATGCGACATGGGCTAGCTGTGAGTACCATATACCACAACTCATGGCAAAGGATCACATTTTCCCGTCCAAAGGTCTGTTCTTTCTTGTGATGTGATATGTATAAATCTCTTCTTCGTGTTTTTAATTTCAAGGGAGAGCTCCGGTTGAGGAGGCAACTCGTACCGTTGTTGACTACATTAGGGGCATCCGCCCACTCGCTTTAGCTGCCATTCCGGACTATCTCTTGTCATCAGGGGATGAAGCATGGAAAGAGATAACTGTAAGAAGATATCCCTATGTTCATCGAGCAGCCTGGGTTGTTGTCAACTCCTTTTACGAACTTGAGAAGGAGACCTTCGACTTCCTCCGCAGCGAACTTGGCAACAAGTTTGTGCCAGTCGGCCCAATGTTTCTCTTGGATAAAGCTGAGACTGGACCCATGAACGTGCTACTCAGGTACCAAATCTATAGTACAGGTGTTCTAGAGATATTAATATGTTTATCGTACAGATCTCAAAGTAACGATTGCGTGGAATGGTTGGATCTCCAAGAAAAAGGTTCGGTTCTGTACATTTCATTCGGCAGCATTGCTGTTTTGAGTGTGGAGCAGTTTGACCAACTTGTAAGTGCTCTTGAGGCATCTCAGAAGCCGTTTCTGTGGGTCATCAGGCCGGAGCTTGTGGTTAGAGGCACCTCCGATGACAAGTACAACAGTTTCATAGAGCGCACCAAAGGGCAAGGATTCATCACGTCGTGGGCACCTCAGCTCCAGGTGTTAGCACATCCTTCAGTGGCTACATTCCTCACGCACTGTGGATGGAATTCCACTGTTGAGAGCATTTGCAATGGAGTTCCAATGATAGGATGGCCTTACGCAGCCGAGCAGAACACTAACTGCAAGCTCATTGAGCATGACTGGAAGATCGGTGTGGGTCTTACCAAGGATTCCAAGAGTGGCTTGATTGACAAAGCAGAGGTTCAGAGAGGAATTTATGAGGTGATGGACAGTGACCGAGGGAAGGAGATGAAGAAAAGAGTGCAAGGCTTGATGAGACTTGGTAGAAATGCTATGGACAACGGAGGCTCATCACTTGTCAACTTGATCGTTCTCCTAGATGAGCTCAAATCTAACATGTGATCTCTCATTGTTTAGTAAAACATCAACCTTTGTTCATTGTCCACTCATATCGTATCCTCAACATGTTTTTGGCATAGCCGAGACAAACATGGTTCAAAAGTTCACGTGCATGTCTTCATTATATGGGCACGCCACGCACATCTAGTAAGCTGGGAAGGATGCCCATTGAGACAGCCCAGATACTGATGGAGCATGCTCGCACAGCTCCGCCCAAATGGTACAACAAGAGATCAGAAGAAAGAAC
>PUQB01000688.1:0-27407 GCA_003024785.1 Selaginella tamariscina
CAAGATACAGAATTACCTTCAATAGAGACATATGCTATAACATGAGCTAAACGAGTACGGGTTGAACCAAACAAATAAGAACCAATACGCAAGAATTGGGAGAAAGAGAAGGCTACAGTACAAAGAGTGACTGATTAAATTCAGATAATGCAACATGAGGAAAATCAAGACTCTATGCCTAATGAAATGAGCATGCATTCATAGCAATCCACATCAGCAGTACCACTTGAAGATTGTATTGTTGCTGTTATTCTGTAACAACCTGTTTAGTTAACTATAAGAGAGTTATTGACATTAACACCATTTTTGCGAACATAGATAACAAATGCTTTGACGTTAGCAACATTCAAACTGACACAAGTCAAGTGGGAGTGAATACCACAAAAGTTCTTATAATGAGAAGGATTGGGATGAAAAAGTACCAATGATTACGGCTTGAATCGACAAAAACAACATTCAAAACATACCTATTGATGGAGGTTCAGGAGTGAATATAATTGAAGAGCAAACTTGCAAACAATTGGGTTTTGGGCCTATTGAAAATGCGCCCTTCTTGGTATGGATGGCTATCAGAGGAAAGTCAGACCTGTTGGTATAATCAGATCCGTATGTATAGAAATTGTAGGAATCAAGTTTAAGGTGTCTTTGGTCGTACTACTATTGAGCAGACAAACAAACCATACTAGATATTACTGGGAAGACCATGGTTAAGAAATGCAAAAGTATGACTAATTGGGAGCATGACGAAATGGTACTCTATAAGAATGAACAAGAAGCAGTCGTTCGAACACAACAAAAAAGCCAATCGAACAACCAACTCGGCCATTACAAATGAAGGATTTCGACTGGCATTACGGCTTAAACAAGGAAGAAGAAAAACTCCTTTTTTGAAAGCAACCCAGACCTCGTAGAGATAGCACAAGCTGATATATATCAAATGATACTAGAAGAAGAAAACTCATAAAAGACAGCTACTAGTGATCAACAACAGCAACATATGGATACTCTCGAACTGACGAATAAGTTTAAACAACCTCACTACAATTTGAGACAGAGCATGAACAGAGAATACGGACTCAACAAAAACTAGAAATTACAACGAATGAGAAGACTGAAGAAGTTGAAATTAAAACAAGTGAATATGGACCCTGAAAAGTATGAATAACAGTTGATCTCGAATCAAAATACCAAAGACAGCTGATAAATGTACTATGTCAAAATGCAGATGTCTTTGCTTGGAGTTACGAAGATCTCAAGGGAGTTCCACCCACAATTTGTACCCATAAGATAGAATTACTACCACATGCAGTCCCCAAGAAATAGCAAGCATACCGAATGAATCCAACATTCTTGGTGAAAGTTAAAGAAGAAGTGGACAAGTTATTACAGGCCGGATTCATATATCTAATTGAAAACCTGCAATGGTTATCACCAATTGTTGTAGTACCAAAGAAAAATGACAAATTACGTATCTGCATCAATTATAAGAAATTAAACAATGTAATGAAGTGGGATACATACCCAATATCATTCATCGAAAAATTGTTAGATACAATAGCTGGACACAAAATGTACTCCTTTCTGGATGGATTTTCATGATATAACCAAGTACAAGTGGATCCAACGGATCAAGTAAAAAACAGCATTCATTAGTCCTTGGGGTACATATGCGTATTGCGTTATGCCTTTTGGGCTATGCAATGCACCAACCTTCCAACATTTGGTTAGTGAAACATTCCGGGATTATCTAACCACGTTTATGAAAGTTTTCTTAGATGATTTTAGCATTTATGGAGCGCAAGACAAACACCTAGACTGTTTAACGAAGTGTTTTGGAAAATGCTGATCAAATAATATAGCTCTTAATCCATAAGATCAGGAATTTTACTCGGGCATATAATGCAAGGATGAATAATGGTGGACCAAGATAAAATTAAAGTTATATAAACAATGCAACCTCCTAAAGATGTAAGCGGAGTAGACGGCTTCTTGGGAAAATGGGATATCATTGTAGATTTATCAAAAATTACGCAGCAATAGCAAACCATTAACTATGCTTCTGACGAAAACACAACCATTCAAATAGGATCCACAATGCGAACAGAGCTTCAATACGTTAAATCAGGCATTAATGATGGCTCCCATTCTAGCTAGTCCAAATTGGCGGCAGGAGTTTCATGTACAAGTGGACACATCATCGTATGCTATCGGATGCATATTAACACAAACCCAGGAAGACGGAAAAGATCGACCATTATATTAGCGAGTCGGCGGTTAGCACCTGCAGAAGAAAAACTACACGACTACGGAAAAGGAGGCACTCAAAGTGATTTATGTAGCTAAGAAATTTTGGCATTATTTGCTAGCAAACAAAGTCAAATTCATTGTCGATCATCAAGCTCTTACACACTTGTTAAGCAAGACTAAGCTCGAAGGAAGATTAGTACGCTGGTTCTTATTACTACAGGAGTTCAACTTTCAAATCACCCACAAACCAGGCAAATTACACCAACAAGTAGATTTCTTAAGCCGTATTATGCATGAAGAAGAAGGTGTTGGCGTGAACGATGAACTACCAGATGCTAATTTATTTCAGATACAACAAGAAGAACAACCAAAACATTACAATCACAAAGGATATCTTCAAGATATTGAACACTTTCTAACTACTGGAACAACACCAGATAAGTATGCAACTACGTAACAACGCAAACAACTCATCTTACGATGCAAGCCATATTGCATGGTATCAGGTATACTATATAAAAGAGTAAAAAATGAAGTCTTAAGAAGATGTGTGCCAATGGAAGAAGTTCATCTAGTATTACAAGAAGCCCACTCAGGGGAACACGGTGGACACTTCGCAGGAACGTTAAGAGCACAACAATACTATAGTCTGGATTATGGTGGCCTACGTTATTCAAGGATGCTATCGAATATTGTCAAAAATGTTTAAAGTGTAACGAACATCAACCTGCTTCACACCATCAAGTTCAACCATTACATCCAATAGAACCATTAGTTCCATTTATGAAATGGGGAATGGATTTTATGGAACCAATCAATCTTAAAAGCAGCAAGAGGAATCAATATATATTGGTATTCACGGATTATGTTACTAATGGGAAGAAGCTATCGCATTACAGGATTGCCACACAACACGTGTAGCCAATTTTATCTACGAAAATATTGTAGTGCAATTTGGCGCTCCAATGAAACTTATCAGTGACCAAGGAACTCATTTTGTTAACAACGTCATCAAAGTACTTTGCAATGAATATTTAGTAAAGCATTATGTCTCCACGACATATTATCCGCAAGGCAATGGACAAGCGGAGGCTACTAACAAAATATTGAAGACCGTATTAACCAAGATAGTGAACACAAATCGCAAAAACTGGGACAAAAAACTCCCATCAGCATTATGGGCATACCGTACTACATATAAAGTGGCAATGTGACAGCAATTTGATCAGTAATACTATGGATCCTGTCACAGTACAATATTCTCAGTATGTGACGGGATCCATAGTACTGCTGCCTGCTATACACCTTACCATCCTTACCCTTTTCCGACCTTTTGATGTCTGATTTTTTCTTTATCTTATTCTAATAGACCCTTAATACGGGTTTGTCGATAGCTACCTCTACTATGCTTAGTTGGTAGGATTTTTAGGTTCAACAATCCCGCCGCCTCTTCCTCGTCGAAGGGAGTCGCGGCGGATTAATCATGCCACCTCTCTCCGACGAGGAAGATATGGGCGGGATTAATCTCGCCGCCTCTTCCTCGCTGGAGGGAGTTAGTGGCGAGATTAATCCCGCCGCCTCTCTTCGACGAGGAAGATCTGGTGGTGGGATTAATCCCACTGACTCTTCTCGCCGGAGGGAGTCAGTGGCGGGATTAATCCCGCCGCCTCTCTCCAAAGGGGTAGAGTTGGCAACGAGATTAATTCCGCCAGCTCTTCCTCGTCGAAAAGAGTGGTGGCGGGATTAATCCTGCAGCCTCTCCCACAGGGAAGAGTTGGCGGGGATTAATCTTGCCGATCGTTCCTCGTCGGAGGGAGTGGTGGGCGGGATTAATCCCGCCCATTAGTTGTATTAATCAAGCATGAGATATTATCCCTATACATAATTATGTATTATTGCACATGCATATTATTAAGCACCCATAATTGATATTTCTTAAAAATATTGCATAAACAAATATCATAAATAATATAATTATTTATGTGTACGACAATATGTTTAATACTTGAGATAAAATATGTCTTCTTCAGAACAACGAGATAGTTGGTACTGGAACTATGGAAGTTCGAGATGATAATGCATCATGTCACAATATTGCCCAAGGATCTTGTGTGTATGTATGGGTGAACACCATTTGCAAGCATGTTGAGGTTTTAGGAATGGAATTTCAGGAGGGTTTTCATTATTGTGGAATTTGGATGAAGTCAAGGCTGACACAGAATATACAGAGTCACAAACAAATAGTAGTACGAGTTCACCAGATGATGGCTTACCTCTGTGATGGATGAGGTGATTCTCTTTCTTCATGAGATCGAGGTTGGGAGAGGCATCATCAGCTATAAATCCAATGGAAGCAGTGTCAGAAGAGAAACTAGGGACCAACTTCGTGGGTGTAGTTGTGACAAAGGTTTCACCTAATGGCACATTACATCCTTTATCGCTCGTGAGGTGGCAAACATCTGAATTAAGACGGCGAGATGGTTCAACATATTCTGGGTTGGATTTCAATAATAACAACCCAGAAGGACAACCATATTTGAAGAGTTCCTTGCATTGGTCCTATTGTAAGAAAAAGGCGATTCATGGGTTGCATATCTTCCCTTGTAAGTTTCGGCAAGAGGGTCAAGATGGATCCTACATTTTTCGAAAGTGTTATGAGCATTGCCACGATTGACTACTGGAAGAATAGTGTTGTTAGATGGCAGACCAGAATGAAATTATCCAATGTAAACATGTCTTTCGTATGTTCACCCAAAAGCAAAGGCATGAGTTTGTATATGCTGCACTAACTGGGTGTATTGATGGAATGGATTCGGACACAGGTTATCAGAGTACATCCATGGTATTTAATAAGGTGGCCATCTTCTTCAAAGCTTGGTACACTATATACGGGATCCTAAAGACCACGTTCTACCATCGGAGGGATGAGTGGCTAAATGGAGCGCGAACCTCAGTACATGGGAACACTCACTTGGTCAAAACCCGCTCTCATATTATGGCAGCCATAGAGATACTCAAGGCTTTTGTGGAAGAAATGCAGATAGGATGTTTCACAAATACCGAACCACAAATGCAAGGGTTAGGGAAAATCTCAAGGTTTTGCCTTCAATCTACACTCAATTGAAACTGTGTGAACATGTAAACAAGTGCCTTAGTTTGATGGGGATTTAAGCAATCTGCACTGGTACCTTCAACAACATATAGAATACTCATTTTAAGGATGTGAAAATTGCAAAACACTCTAGCTTTTCCAAGTGTGACACTTGTACATCATTGAAGGCTGCAGAGGCTTGTGCAAAAACCTTGGTGGAGATCATTACCATTCAAAAGAAGATGGAGGCCCACATGATTGCACAACAAACTTGCGGTCTCAATACTATGCACACGCATGCTTTCTGTGTCACGCCCATCATGCTTAATCTATGACAAGATGGATCATTCAAAGACCAGCATTCCAAAGCTCGTTGCAACACCAAAGTGCCTTGGAAATGTCATGAAACTTCCGATTTTATTGACATGTGTGCTAACACATAAACATGGTTGTGAGTCATATGGACACTTTTCACTTCCACATTGGTCTAGCGACTCCAATTTCACTATTTGGTCGTTGGCCATGTGTTTCAGAAACCTTGAAGCCCACTCACAAACAAATCCTATCAGTAATCTCAAAGTGAAGAAACAACACCTTCAACCTTTACATAATACTCTCATGAACACGTCTGCACTTGAGGCTACTTGGGAATATGAGAGGCATTATCAGCAGCCTGCACAAAAATAAATGGCCCTGTTGAGAGTTCTGGTTCAATGGAGGGATCTAGCTCAAATAGTGTATATGTGTCCTCAATATCAAATAAGCTTCCTCGTCATTTGCTTTTACAGATGGATAATTGTGCAGCGAGAACAAAAATAGGTAAATCATTTTAGTTAAGGGTTTTCAAGCTCATACTTACTTTTATTTTCTAGATATGTGCTAGCATACTTGTCAATGCTTGTTGCCAAAGGTGTGTTTGAGACAATCATGCTCAGTTTCCTTATGGTTGGTCACACTCATGAAGATATTGATGCGTTCTTCAGCAAGGTCTCCAACTCTACAAAAAGAACAAGTGCACTTACCTTACCGCATATGATGGATCTTTTTGAAAATTGCATCTTCAAAAAAAGTTGTGCTTTGCTTGTGACTGAGGTGCCAGACTTCAAAAAGTTTCTCAAGGAGTATATAAAAGAGGGAGTGATTCTTTAGTTGGTCACCTTGTGCCGCTATAATTCTTTTTCTCCATAAGAGATGGTATACTATTATGCAAACAACTTACGACCATCAGAGCATGAGTGGTTACTGAAAGAGGGTTAATGCTCTTCAAAAGTGGAGAGGATGGAAAGCCACTTCTCCGAGAAGGACAACCAAACCTATTCCATTGAGTGCCCAGTTGAAGGAACAAGAGGTTATTATTGATGGCATCAAAAAATATGTGGCATGGGTTTAAAAATCAATGCCAAAGAATTCTAATAAGGCAACTAGTTACTCAAACTATATAAGCATGTGGTCGACTATTGGGAGACTATGTTCGAGAGTTAAGGGCCTACTGTCACAAGTACAGAATTGCAACACCCTTTTTGGCCTAAAACAAGGTGGTGAGAGGAGATTGAAATGACATCACTGAGCACAGACGACATATAACCCAATAGTGATGTAGAAGTGCAAACCCCACACTTTGTTGAACAAAGGAACCAAAAACCTAAAGCATACTTTGATTGCTGCAAGGATCTTCAAAAACTAATGATGGTTCCTCATTACTCTAGATGCGTCATATAATCAGCCTATTTGAATGGGTCAAATTATCGACACACCTGAAGTAATCACAAAAAAAGTATGGTTAAAGTTGCATGGTTCAAACCACAAAAAAGACAACATGAAAAGGAGAGCGAAAGATATAATGTATGCCTAAAGAAAACATGGTCTCCAATCAAAAAGACCCAATATGTTTTATAAATATTAAATCCATTCGATATGGTGATGTCAAGAAGCGTTGATAAAGTCACGATTAACAAAACTGTAAGAATGTATGTTTTCTGAAGCTTAAAGCAATTACAAAATTATAAAATATTGTATATTTAATATTCATAATTATAAACTCTTTAATAATAGTACCAAATTGTTTACTTAACTATATAATTTAAAAAAGATATGAAAGATTGACTATATTATTATAGGATTTTGTATATTATATTTATCTTATTACTAGTACAAATTTTTAATTAATGTTATATTTAAATATTAATATTTTAATAACAACATCAATATTTATATAATGTACCTCTTATGCTCTTCCTTAATTTTATATTAGGCCCATACAATCTTAAATATAATTATATAATTTAATACCTTTTACTTTTATAATGTTATTTTTTGGTCCATAAATGCTATAATTTATTAAAGGGTTGATTACAAAATAGAATATTCTGTCTTCAAGCATATATTCTAAAGAATATTCCTTTAATATTAGAAAATGCTAATTAAATAACTAAAATTAATTATGAAATGAGACTATATACATACCCATTTTAGTTACAACATGCATATATTAAGAATCTTTTTTACTAGAATTTGAAGGAGTAATATATAAATTGCCTAAAAGGCATCAATCTTATCCTTATTATCATCATTTACAAACTTTTTTGCATGTGCTCTATATATTTCATAATGAACTTCCATCAACATTGATCTTATCAACAATGCTTTATGACTTTTAATATAAATCCCTAACCTAAGCACAAAGAGCTCTATACTTCTTGTTCAAAAGTCCGGAGAGTTCTTAATCAAGGCAATAGTTTTAAATTTTTACATGTCAATTCGTACATTCATTATTCACTATAAAATGCTGCATGCTTCTTAACATACTCTTTCACAAATTAGCTTATAATTGCAATTTATAAGTAAAACTAGTAAATGCTAATCTCACAGTGTCTTTAGGAGAAATATAATGAAATATAATAAAAAATTTATTACAAATAGTAAAAACTTCACAACAGTCTTTACATTTTTTCACCAAACGGAGCAACTTAGTCTAGCAAGCCATATCCTTGCTCAAGAGATACAAAACATATTATACACATTGTTAATTAAATACTTTCTCATCTTCACACAATTGCTTACATTATCTCTAAATAATTATATAAAGGTGGCAATAGCGAATTCATTAACAAATATAAATATAGCAATAGGATGAGTCAATTGGAGAAGGTACAATTAGCATTTAAAATGATGGATGATGCAAAAATATGTTTGAACTCGAAAAAAGTGTCAGATTGGTAGTACTAAGGACACTTACTAGGACATGTGATTTCAAAGGACGACATTGAGCCAATTAAAGACAAGGTGAACAAGCTACTCATGATGCCAACTTCGACTTGTGTCAAGGAGGTACAAAAAGTTTATAAGGTTGGCAGGATATATAACAGATTTGTGGAGGGATTCACAAAGATGGCATATCCATTGAACCAACTACTTGATAAGGAGTGGCATTTCAATGATCCTCTTCATGTCAAACATTGTTTAAGAAGCTTAAATTGTATTAAGCTCACATCCAATTTTGGTGGTACTTAAATGGAAAGATTTGTTTTATGTCAATTTTAGAGTTGAAAAAGTTTTAATTACTATGATCTTGATGCAGAAGGGGAGAAGTGGATACTTGTTTTCTATTTATTATGCAGGAACGCAATTACAAAGGCCAGAGGTCAACTACCCATTATTGGAGAAGCAAGCAACAACAATCATATATGCAATAAATAAGTTTAAGCATTATTTGTGGAGGCGCCACTTTATTTCCTCATAAACAATGTAGCAATTAAGTACATTGCCAATAAGCCTAGGCTCACGGAAAAGTTTTCTAGGTGGATCACAACTTTGGAGTACGATTTTGAGTTTCAACATGAGAAGAGCACAAGAGCGGATATAACAAAATTTTTGGATCAAGGTGACATTGAGAAGTTTCATTATGTCTTGAAGGTTTGTGCTCTTTCACCCACCTGACTTGGATGGATGGGACGTTTCCAAAGGGTTGTACATCGACCTAGAAAAAGATCATGCGCCAATCTCGACCCTATATGGTGATAAGTGAGTACTTTATAGGATAGGGTGAGACAGTGTGCTTCGACAAGCAGTGGGTCGTTATGAGATAAAACAAATCATAAAGCAATGTCATAAACATTTTGTTCCAAGAAGATAATCAATACAAGATATTTTTGCTGACCCTCTTCAAGGATGTTAAAGAGTGATATCAATTCAAGAAATCTCTAAACGATTTGTTAGACATGGTTATTGTGCCGACAAAACTTGTTCAAACTAAATTGGGCATGGAATGGTTAAGTCATAATTTGTTGATTATTAAACACTAACTATTTAGATTTGAAAATATTAAGGGTATTAAAGATTAATTAATTAATAATAAATACTAATTAAATAGTTACTTTGTTAATTATTATGAATTGAGAAAACTCATCCAAGTTGCATCTAAAACTCCTCAACACAAATTAATGAACTTTTGGTTATGGGTTAGAACATTACAACCATACTAAGAGAATTATACTAAACAAATTGAAGTATGCAAGACTTGTGTTTTTTATATTTATGTGTATGTTTAGTAGTTTGTTACTGGAAGATGCCATTTAGGAAGATACTGTTGGAGCAATTAACTATATAAATTTAGCAAACGTTTAATTCGCTTATAAAACAAATCAAACATATTGCTTAGAAAATGTTTTAATTTGATTTCCTAATAGTTTTAGCTGGTTATTATTAATCAAGCAATCCAATTGGCTAGCATGTAAAACTAGACCATCTGAGCCATTGGATGCACCTTAGGACAATTGCCAATCTAGCCATCCAATCAATGACATGTAGAATTAGACTCCGTGATGCCTAGCCATTGATCAGTGGCACGTAAATCTGGCCACATGATCTAGCCATTGGATCAATCTGCGGCTCAAATGAGCCACAACCCTATAAATATGGCTCAAATGAGCCACAACCCTATATTTATTAGGCCAGGGCACATACGGTCCTCTATCGGCTGTATGTGTATGTTCAACTTGCAGGAATATTAAGGTGCATGTAAGTCATATGTAATTGCGTTGTAGATACGTCTTCTTCTTATTCATGTTGTTTGTACACTTGTGCTAGGGTGTTTGTCGGCCTGAATGCACACATGAGTAAGTGTATATTGCATACCTTTTGAGGCAAAAGAGCTCATGACAAGGAAAGGTACAACGTTCCCATAATCGATTTTGAGGTTAAAACCATAAGCTGGCTACATAAAGTTGTACCACATCCAAAAATCCATCATTTTGCAGTAAGGCCTCCTAGTTTGGGCGTGCTAGTGGTGGTCCAAGTGCCTATGGAGGGTTCGTATTCACCTTGTAAATGATCAATTTTGTTGCTAACTTGCCCCAGAGTTCCCCGGCATCCTTCTCTTTTCAACTACCTTACACTATAGGGATCCTTGGCAAAGTAGTTCCATAGCTTCTTTGGCTTCCTCATGTGCGGCATGCCGTCATTCTGTGAGTTTAGTTATTATGGTATCATGTTCTATTACCATGGCTGGAAGGTTAAGGTCGTTATACACCACCATTGCTTTCTTAGTTGGTCGATGGCCTCTACAAGCTTGAGGTAAAGCCGATGAGGCCCACCAACCATTGGCATGGAAATGCTAGTAGGTATCTCTTTGACTCTTCTTCGGACTTGGCCTCCATTTTCTCCTTGTCTGGCCCAGTAGGTTGTCCGGGTATCTCTGATGGGAATTCCAACAGTAACAAGGGTCCACTACCAGAGGTACCGCTCATATGGGTTCTATTGTCCAGTGCCTAGGTGGTTGCTAGTCAGGAGAGGGTTGTCCCTTGCCTACTTCTCTGGCAACTTCGGAGGTTCTGGTTGTACCCTATGGTTGCATGAATCAAATTCGGCTCTTGATCCACATGTAACCATGCCGCTACTCGACTAATGCACAAAAGGTTGGCCTTTTGGCATCCTTACTAAGTGGATCTCCACGGGCTTGGGTTGCCCCCTTGCTGGAGCGTGACGACCCATTGATGGAAGACTTTGAAGGTTTTGTGGCTACCTTTGAAGCCTGTTTTGGAGATCTCGATAAGTACTGTTCCGCATGCATGAAGTTACACAAGGATTCTGACTAGCTTCTGTTTATGCATCTGAATTTCAACAACTTTGCACGAACATTCCATGGGACGAAACTGCATTGATCGAATACTTCCATTTTGGGTTGAGGGATGCGTGAAGGACCTTCTCCTACGTTACCGGATGCCCAAACATTAGCGAAGATCATGTAATAGGCCGTTCACTACGACAACCGTTTGTTTGAGCATCTTTAGGAAAAATCCCGTTATAGTTCTTGCAAGTCAATCCTACAGCTGTGGGCATGTTCCTGCAACATCTTCTAGAGTCGTTCCTATGGAAGTTGAAAAATCCAAGCGTGGCTCACTTTTTGCTGTTGAGAAGCAATGTCGCTGCAGTGAGAACCTATGCTTGTATTGTGGTGAAGTAGGACACAAGGTGGCAAAAATTGAGGAAGTTCAAGAGCGTAAAGTTGAAGCTGAAGTTCAGTCGGAAAACTTCAATGTCCATTTCGTCTAGGAGCCGTGAAGTTGGATGTAGGCGCAGGCTCCATTGGTGCTGCTCATACCATTCCATCACTCAAGTTTCCTATACACATTCGTCTCAATAATCGAGAGCGCAAGAAGTTTGCCCTGTTAGACACTAGTGCAAATGCATGCTTCATAGATGACACTTTTGCAACTCAACATGGCATTTCGGTGGTGAAGTTGAAGTGTACAGTTCTTGTAGAGGTGGCCGATGGTCATCTGATTGCTTTTGGTGCATCATGATTTGGTTGTGTGTGTTCTTGCTCGAGCTCTATAGGCTGAGTACGTGGTGGTGGAGATGGTGGCCAAGGAGGTCGAACTTCAAAGAGTGGTTGACTGATCCCTAATTCAAAATAATTCTGAAAAAATTTAGGAGGCCTTACTGCAAAATGATGGATTTTTGGATGTGGTACAACTTTATGTAGCCAGCTTATGGTTTCTTCAACCTCAAAATCGATTATGGGAACGTTGTACCTTTCCTTGTCATGAGCGCCACCCTCCATAACACTGTCATGTAAGCTGAATCAGAATTAGTGATCCTGGCTGCCGGAGAGGAAAACATGAGCATCCTAGACCTCCAGTTAATCTGCGGATTTGCAACAATGAACCATGGCATGCCCAAAATGATGGGAGTCGACCGAGTCTTGATCAAGTTAAAAGAAATCGAACAGTTGAATGCACCAAACTGCAGGAGAGGTTTAGTAGCATGGGTAACTACGCCAAAAGCAATCAGATGACCATCAGCCACCTTTACAGGAACTGCACACTTCAACTTCACCACCGAAATGCCATGTTGAGTTGCAAAAGTGTCATCTATGAAGCATGCATTTGCACTAGTGTCTAACAGGGCAAACTTCTTGAGCTCTCGATTATTGAGACGAATGTGTATAAGAAACTTGAGTGATGGAATGGTATGAGCAGCACCAATGGAGCCTGCGCCTACATCCAACTTCACAGCTCTTAGACGAAGTGGACATTGAAGTTTTCCGACTGAACTTCAGCTTCAACTTTACGCGTCTTGAACTTCCTGGCTTTAATAGGACATTCTGCCACTTGTGTCCTACTTCACCACAATACAAGCATAGGTTCTCACTGCAGCGACATTGCTTCTCACAGCAGAAAGTGAGCCACGCTTGGATTTTTCAACTTCCATAGGAACGACTCCAGAAGATGTTGCAGGAACATGCCCACAGCTGTAGGATTGACTTGCAAGAATTGATGACGGGATTTTTCTTGAAGATGCTCAAACAAACGGTTGTCGTAGCGAACGGCCTATTACATGATCTCCGCTAATGTTTGGGCATCCGGTAACGTAGGAGAAGGTCCTTCACGTCATCCCTCAACCCAAAACGGAAGTGTTCGATCAATGCAGTTTCGTCCCATGGAATGTTCGTGCAAAGTTGTTGAAATTCAGATGCATAAACAGAAGCTAGTCGGGATCCTTGTGTAACTTCGTGCATGCGGAACAGTACTTATCGGGATCTCCAAAACAGGCTTCAAAGGTAGCCACGAAACCTTCAAAGTCTTCCATCAATGGGTCGTCACGCTCCAGCAAGGGGGCAACCCAAGCCCGTGGAGATCCACTTAGTAAGGATGCCAAAAGGCCAACCTTTGTGCATTAGTCGAGTAGCGGCATGGTTACATGGATCAAGAGCCGGATCTGATTCAGAAAACCTTAGAAATCGGCACAATTGCCATTAAACTTTTTCAACATGCTGATCTTCGACTCCGAAGAAGAGTTCGGTGGAGAGGAAACCACATATGCTTGAGAGAGAGCCTACGCAGCACCTTGGAGGATGAATCAGCAACTGCATGTGCCGCATTGGTGGAACTTTGTAGATCAGTGACCACTTGGCACAAAGTGGCAGCTCATGAAGCAACATTTAGTGCTCGTGTTGAAAGTGCTCAAAATCAGCCATGATCTATGAAAGGGGAAAAAGAGGAAAACAAAGGAGAAAAAATCAAGGAAAAAAAAAAGTAACTGGGAATTGAAGAGCTATGAAAGCAGTTACTACCAAACTCTCAAGCCACGATCCAGGAACAAGGAAGTGAGCAGAATTCGAGAATAAGGAAGCTTGACTCAGAAGTAAACAAGGAGCAGGACAGGAACTAAGAACCAGGAATAAGACAAGAGCAGGAGCAAGGAGCAAGACAAGATAAGAACAAGACAAGACAAGATTGATCGTAGAAAGACTGGTGTTGATAGTAACTAATTGTATAGCAATTAGGTTGGAGCTTTTATGCTCACAACTCCAAGAGCTAATCTGGTCATGAGCCTAATCTAGTCATGAGCTAAAAATGGTGACCCTTATCCTTTAGGCATATCCTGTAGTATATCCTATAGGCATATCCTATAGGAATATCTGTAGGTATATCTTGTAGGAATATCCTGCAGGCATATCCTGTAGGTATATCCTATAGGCATATTCTGTGGGTATATCCTATAGGCATATCTTGTAACCCGTATCCTGTATCTGTATCCTGTATCTTGTATCTAGAATTCTGCATCTTGCATCCTGTATCGGGTCGTGACACCAGGTACACACCATTTTAATTAGTTTATGGTATAGAAGTAATAATCTCAATTAAGTTAGAGATACCAAGCTTGCGTCTAGCAATGAGGCATGGTCTTGAAGATGGTCAGGACTTACAGGTAAGGCTGGTTCATTTAGAAAGCCTAGATGAATCATGAAGACATGCCTTGCAACTTGTGGGAGCAATGCAGCATAAGTGAAAGGTTAAATTTGATAAAAGGATTTAAGAATGACCACTCCATGTGGATGATTTAATGATGCAATATGATAGTCAATTGAATAAAACCTTCTCAAAAAAGTTCTTACCAAGATGGGATGGATTTTTCATCATTGTGGAGGCTTATAAGAATGGTTCTTTAAAAACTTGGATGGAGAGCAACATGGCACATGGGTTAATGGTTATAGGTTGAAGCACTTTCATGTATGACGATAGTTATCAGTTGTTAGGGCAATCCATCTCACCCTCGGCACCAACCCTCAATGCTAAGGGGCAAACCATCTTAACCTCGGTGCCATGAATGTGACTCACTAATGCAAACTTTAGAATCCTTGTGAACAGTTAAAAACTTGGTAAAGGGAACTTATCAACCAAGATCCCACGCCCACAATTGAACAAAGACACAAATGTGCCATGCTTATTGTGAGTGCTACTCTTATCTTGACGTGGAGGAAGAGGTTGGAGACATGCCTCAACCTCTGAGCCTTGGAATGTGCAATCCAACAAGACCTCTCAAGCATGGATTCATCAATGTTAAGGGTAAGATACCCCAAAGGTGGGACGTACCCTATTATTTGGAATTTGAAGCAACACAAGTTAAAGCTTGCATCATTAAAAGAATAATGAACTCAGTCATAATATATGTGATAGAGACCCCCTGTTTTTTTGTAAAGTGGCTTAGTACATAATCTCATTCCTAATGAGAATATACTTGGTGAGTTTAACTTAATGACCCATTTACTCCTAAACTTTTTGAGGTATCTAGAGACAACTGGACGAACTACCCCTAAACATTAAGCGAGGCTATTTCTCACTACATCTAAGGTTTGTCACATGGTTCAATATGTAACAACAATTAACTCCAAAGTAAAAGTAAAGGTCATAGTAAAAACTATGACACTTAACTTTAAAAAATTAAATGATGGCACACATTAAGATCATCACCCCATTCCTTTCATGGATGAGATATTGGACAAGGTGGCATAGCATGAAATGTATACATTTTGTGATGAGTTATTTTCAAGTTAGGATTCAAAAAGAAGACCAGTTGAAGATCACTTTTACCACACCATGGGGAACCTTTTGTTTATAAGGTGATGCCATTTGGATTCACAAATGCTCCAAAACATTCCAACGATTGATGAATAAGATGTTTAATCGTATCTTAATTTATTCATTAGGGTTTACCTCAACAACAACGACCATAATAAAAAGTTATTCTTCCCATTATTATTATATATTGAATGGATTGTTTTGCTTATATGTGTGACAATTTTTTGATCCTCTTGCTTATTTATCTTATGCAATACTCAAATTAGAAAGAAAAAAAAAAAAAAAAAACTTAAACTTTTTACTTATATGGATTTTACATGACATGTATATATGTAATATAATCGTATTGTATATTACATATACTACACCACTCACATATAGATTATAAACATGACTCATATGTGTCTTTTCCCGTTTTATATTACCTCTTAGAGTTTTGTTCCAACACTTGTAACTCCATTATTGCTAACCACAACTCCAATATATGTGTCTCCTTCGATTGTATAAAGTTCTCGCAAGGGATTTTCTTTTTTTCCTCCCATTCAAAATGAAAACTCTAATTTAACTAATGTAATATAAAGTTTTCAATTCTTTACAAGTAATTATAAATCAAATGATTATGGGTGGCTCATATAATTCTTGATGTTTATTTTCAAAGTTTATATGTATTGCTTGAGCATTTGCATTTATAAATTAAGTTTCAGAAATTGGACCTGCTAGATAGACACCCACCCCTTTGCTATTTGGACACCCACCTAAATATTTAAATAAAAATAAACCTTCACGGTTATTTTATTTATACATATAATTTATTATAAGTAAACCTTTTGAAATACATATTTTCACTTGGTTTTTAATGTTTTATCAATCAACTATGTAAACCAACTAGGCAAAGGCCAATTGGTGTTTATAAAGAGCCCTTCATTATGATGATCCAGGTCCACTTGGGTATTTGTCGTCCTTCATCTTCTCCATCACCTTAGCTACATGTTCCTAATTGAGTGGATTATACCTCAACTCTTTGTGCAACGAAAACCTATCATGTACAATGTGATAAACTAAAACCCTTTAAATTTATATTTTGACAAGACAACCCAAACCTTGTCATCCCAATGAATTGCTGGATAATATGTATATGATATATCCATGTCGTCCAAGACACCGTTGTGTTTAGCTTTTCCTTCCCAAGAACTTACAAATGAGTTGTGTACCCAAGCTTGCACGAAACCCTTCACAAGTTTTGAAGTGCAAATGATCTTAAACTTGCAAGCACTATCATTTGTATTGCAAAGAAGTTACAAGGGCATGAGATAACTTCTTTCTTCTGAGTGCGAACATTCATGATCAATATTGAGATATCTTCATTTGTGAACTTTCTAAAGTAAAGGAAATCACCAACAGCACCAACTAACCTGAACTTGTGCCACCCAGAAAACTTGTGCCATTATGTATGTAGGGCTAAAATAAATGGATGCAGTACATTTTCCTTAATAATCTTCTCCTTCATTTCCTTAGACACACTATAAACCGAATACAATCATGGAAACTCAATGTTTTCATGACTCCCCAAGTATTGCCCCCAACAAATTGGGTAATCCAATCTCTTCCAATGAGTTAGGAAAAACCTGTAAGATATGCGCGTGCATGAGTTACCTAGGGTTAAGAAAAGCTCTTAATATATATAAGATATGGGCGTGCATGAGTTATCCACGCGCGAGTTTTAACAATGTCGTGTGCAATATTTGTATCAAAGATAACATTGATATGCAACCCCAACTTCAATAATTATCACATTATGTGATAAATTAGTCTATAGTGTGTTGTGCAAGTAGATTGTTCTTGATAGGACAAGATGTTTTGGTGCAATGCTCTTTCTAAAAGGGTGTAGCGATGGTGTAAGGAGGATATGTATGCTCGGAAATGTTATAAGCGAAAGGTTATTTAAGAAAGTTTCCAAGAGTTTGATCTTTGTTCTAAGAATTGGACGTGGTTACCAGTGCTTGAAGATAAACAAGGGGCTCTCTAGCCTATAAGTGCTTTTTATAGTAATTGCAATTGAATGTTCAGTAATAAATAAAGTAAAATATTGAGATATATGCCCACCAAACTTATTAGTATTGGAAGTCAAAAAATATTAATCTATATAAAGTCTTTGTAAATCAAAGGAATATAAAAATAATCTAATATTGTACACCCTTATGGGATATTTAAAAACTTTAACGCGAGATAAATCTTTTGTAAATACCAATATAGCAACTATATATACACTTGTATATAAAGCATACATACACATATAGTTTACGAACATGTTACCAAGAGAATAATTTACCATATTACCAATGAATGTAAGAAACAACAGTTATTTCCTTTATTGTAATACTAAGGAACTTTAAGGGCATGTAATATTTGCATATGTATGAATTAGGGATATTGGATGTCCATGTAGTTGAGGTAAGATTATAACACTTTTAAGAAATGTTGCATATATAGATTATCACACGAGAACAATTGGTGGCAGGAGTGTCAATAATGAAGATTGATGTAGCAAGGGAAACAAACATAAAAAATTACTCTCTTCATTATTATTAATATGTGACAATATATTTTTGTCTTAATTAAATTTATTTTTCTTATGCAATCTCCAAATTAGAAAGAGATTTAAATTTTTTATTTATATAGTTTTATATTAGTCATGTTATATAATCTATAATTTTTTTATTATTATATTTACACTACATATATAAATAATATAAAATAATAGCATATTACATATACTACACCACTCACATATAAATTATAAGCATAACTCATATGCGCCTTTAGCTGCTTTAAATTACCTCTTGAGAGTTCTATTGCCACACTTGTAACTCCATTGTCATTGACTGTGACCACCAATATATGGTCTTCTTGGAATGTATAAAGACATTATCCCTAACCTTTTAAGTTTACTCATGCATAGGCTTAATATTTAATGACACTTAAGTTGTAACCTTAACAACTTAGTTATTATCCTCAATTTGAGATAATTTAACCCTTAACTCAATTGTTATTATTCTTAATTTAATTTAATGAATTTGCTTTTAGCTCAATTATTGTCCCTAACGTAGTGAGTTTATCCATGTATGATTGTACATGGTCATGCATTCTAACAACATAAAAGTGGCATGTGAATTTAGAGTTTAAGATGGCACGTGGGTTTAGAATTTAAAATGGCTATTTGATAAAGTTTAAAATGGCTGTTGATGGAGTGTTGATGACACACGTTTAAGATTTAGGATGGTGTTCAATAAGATTTAGTATAGTGTTGAATAAAATTTAAGATAGTGTGAATCTTACAATTTTCACAACATCTATCAATTCTTGTGAATCACACATGTATGTAGGTATGTAAAACAACATCAAAGTTTGCAACACTCTATGCTAACACCATGTGTTTATTTAGTCCCTATTAATGGCCAGTTTAAATCAGATCCAACGCTTATCCTAAATCCTATCTTAAACGTGTTTCATTGACACCCCCATCAACTGTAGTTTTAAACTCTATCCAACGGCCATCCTAAATTCTAACCCCACATGGCATTATTGATACTGTTATATCATTCAAGCATGGATTATCCATGATATGGGAATCTTAACACATGGTGATAGTGTTGCAAACTTGGACGTTGTTTAGTATGATTCTACATATTTGGGCGTATTTAGTTACAAGGGAAGATGCATCATGACTAGACATAACTGTAACAATGATTTCCAAGTGTGGTAAATGGATTGGCAAAGGACAACATGGGAATTAATGCCTTCCAAGAGCTTGAACGAACTAAATGTAGGTGTGGCAACCACCTTTGTGTGAATCTTGGGAGAGTAAACTTTTATAGGAGATGTTATAATATGGTCGATAAATGACTAATTGTTTGGGATGAGACATCATAAAGCATACTTTTGAATGGATAATTATGAGAATGATATTAAGGATCTTTTTTATTAGAATTTGAAGGAGTAATATATGAATTGCCTAAAAGGCATCAATCTTATCTTATTGTCATCATTCTACAAACTTTTTTGCATGTGCTCTATATATTTCATAATGAACTTCCATCAACATTGATCTTATCAACAATGCTTTAGGACTTTTAATATAAATCCCTAACCTAAGCACAAAGAGCTCTATACATCTTGTTCAAAAGTCGGAGAGTTCTTAATCAAGGCAATAGTTTTAAATTTTTACATGTGAATTCGTACATTCATTATTCACTATAAAATGCTACATGCTTCTTAACATACTCTTTCACAAATTAGCTTATAATTAAAACTTATAAGTAAAACTAGTAAATGCTAATCTCACAGTGTCTTAAATTAGGAGAAATATAATGAAATATAGAAAAATTTATTACAAATAGTGAAAAACTTCACAACAGTCTTTACATTTTTTCACCAAACGGAGCAACTTAGTTTAGCAAGCCAATATCCTTGCTTAAGAGATACAAAACATATTATACACATTTTATCAATTAAATACTTTCTCATCTTCACACAATTGCTTACATTATCTCTAAATAATTATATAAAGGTGGCAATAGCGAATTCATTAACAAATATAAATATAGCAATAGGATGAGTCAATTGGAGAAGGTACAATTAGCATTCAAAATGATGGATGATGCAAAAATATGTTTGAACTCGAAAAAGTGTCAGATTGGTAGTATAAGGACACCTTACTAGGACATGTGATTTCAAAGGACGACATTGAGCCAAGTAAAGACAAGGTGAACAAGCTACTCATGATGCCAACTTCGACTTGTGTCAAGGAGGTACAAAAAGTTTGTAAGGTTGGCAGGATATATAACAGATTTGTGGAGGGATTCACAAAGATGGCATATCCATTGAACCAACTACTTGATAAGGGAGTGGCATTTCAATGATCCTCTTCATGTCAAACATTGTTTAAGAAGCTCAAATTGTATTAAGCTCACATCCAATTTTGGTGGTACTTAAATGGAAAGATTTGTTTTATGTCAATTTTAGAGTTGAAAAAGTTTTAATTACTATGATCTTGATGCAGAAGGGGAGAAGTGGATACTTGTTTTCTATTTATTATGCAGGAACGCAATTACAAGGGCCAGAGGTCAACTACCCATTATTGGAGAAGCAAGCAACAACAATCATATATGCAATAAATAAGTTTAAGCATTATTTGTGGAGGCGCCACTTTATTTTCCTCATAAACAATGTAGCAATTAAGTACATTGCCAATAAAGCCTAGGCTCACGGAAAAGTTTTCTAGGTGGATCACAACTTTGGAGTACGATTTTGAGTTTCAATCTGAGAAGAGCACAAGAGCGGATATAACAAATTTTTGGATAAGGTGCATTGAGAAGTTTCATTATGTCTTGAAAGGTTTGTGCTCTTTCCACCTGACTTGGATGGATGAGACGTTTCCAAAAGGGTTGTACATCGACCTAGAAAAGATCATGCGCCAATCTCGACCCTATATGGTGATAAGTGAGTTACTTTATATGATAGGGTGAGACAGTGTGCTTCGACAAGCAATGGGTCGTTATGAGATAAAACAAATCATAAAGCAATGTCATAAACGATTTTGTTCCAAGAAGATAATCAATACAAGATATTTTTGCTGACCCTCTTCAAGGATGTTAAGGAGTGTTATCAATTCAAGAAATCTCTAAACGATTTGTTAGACATGGTTATTGTGCCCGACAAAACTTGTTCACACTAAATTGGGCATGAATGGTTAAGTCATAATTTGTTGATTATTAAACACTAACTATTTAGATTTGAAAATATTAAGGGTATTAAAGATTAATTAATTAATAATAAAACTAATTAAATAGTTACTTTGTTAATTATATGAATTGAGAAAACTCATCCAAGTTGCATCTAAAACTCCTCACACAAATTAATGAACTTTTGGCTTCATGTATGGGTTAGAGACATTACAGACATACTAAGAGAATTATACTAAACAAATTGAAGTAATGCAAGACTTGTGTTTTTTATATTTATGTGTATGTTTAGTAGTTTGTTACTGGAGATGCCATTTAGGAAGATACTGTTGGAGTATATAAATTTAGCAAACTATTTAATTCGCTTATAAAACAAATCAAACATATTTGCTTAGAAAATGTTTTAATTTGATTTCCTAATAGTTTTAGCTGGTTATTATTAATCAAGCAATCCAATTGGCTAGCATGTAAACTAGACCATATGAGCCATTGGATGCACCTTAGGACAATGCCATCTAGCCGTCCAATCAATGACATGTAGAATTGGACTCCGTGATGCCTAGCCATTGATCAGTGGCACGTAAATCTGGCCACATGATCTAGCCGTTGGATCAATCTGCGGCTCAAATGAGCCACAACCCTATATTTATTAGGCCAGGGCACATACGGTTCTCTATCCGGCTGTATGTGTATGTTCAACTTGCAGGAATATTAAGGTGTAGTTCTCTCCATGTAAGTCATATGTATTGCGTTGTAGATACGTCTTCTTCTTATTCATGTTGTTTGTACACTTGTGCTAGGGTGTTTGTCGGCCTGAATGCACCATGAGTAAGTGTATGTTGCATACCTTTTGAGGCAAAAGAGATAATGCATGTAATAAAAAAAAATGCACTAATTCTGATTCAGCTTACATGACAGTGTTATGGAGGGTGGCGCTCATGACAAGGAAAGGTACAACATTCCCATAATCGATTTTGAGGTTGAAGAAACCATAAGCTGGCTACATAAAGTTGTACCACATCCAAAAATCCATCATTTTGCAGTAAGGCCTCCTAAATTTTTTTAGATTATTTTGAATTGGGATCAGTCAACCACTCTTCGAAGTTCGACCTCCTTGGCCACCATCTCCACCACCACGTACTCAGCCTATAGAGCTCGAGCAAGAACACACACAACCAAATCATGATGCATCTCATTTGCACCATAGTACTACCTCATGGATAAGCAATTTGAGAGGGGGACAAGCTCAAGGCTTTGGAAGAAGAAGCGTCGACGAACCCATCGGTGTAAGGTGGCACCATTGGCTAAGCCTATGCAAAAAACACATCAAAATGGTTCACAAGAGGAGGGGGTTTCACTACACGTGCTTGCAAGACAGCCACTCCAATTATCCAGCTTGATATGGATAATTGCAATCCTTTGGATCAAGTGGTTCTTAAAGCACAAACACAATGCACTCAAGTTGATCATGAACTGGGGATCACAATTCGAACAAGCGTCAACGAACCAGTCAGTGTAACGAAGCACCATTGGGTAAGCCTATGCAAGAAGCTCATTACAAGAGGAGGGGGTTTCCGCTACACAAGCAATAAACAACCAAGGTATTAAACCATGCAAAGATACAACTGTAGAAACCAAGAAGGCTCACAATTCGAACAAGCGTCAACGAACCAGTCAGTGTAACGAAGCACCATTGGGTAAGCCTATGCAAGAAGCTCATTACAAAGAGGAGAGGGTTTCCGCTACGCAAGCAATAAACAACCAAGGTATTAAACCATGCAAAGATACAACTGTAGAAACCAAGAAGGCTCACAATTCGAACAAGCGTCAACGAACCAGTCAGTGTAACGAAGCACCATTGGGTAAGCCTATGCAAGAAGCTCATTACAAAGAGGGAGGGTTTCCGCTACGCAAGCAATAAACAACCAAGGTATTAAACCATGCAAAGATACAACTGTAGAAACCAAGAAGGCTAGAGAAACCAGAGGTGAGTTGCCACGCTATGCACCGGGAGAGGCTCCTGTAAGGAGGGGGGCAGGAAGACCACCCAAGATTAAGCCCCCACCAATAGATGAATCAATCATTTGTAGTGTTTGTGGAGGTAAGCCAGTCTTTGATCACTACAACAACAATGACATAAAGCAGATTAAGGTGAGATGCAAAACCTGTGGTAAAAGATGGGTACCTAAGAGGGAAGTTAGTCTTTCAAAATAAAATTAATTTAAATTGTTTTTTCTTTTGTTTCTTTTGGAAAGGTATGTATCTATTTGACACACACTATGTAGTAGACATGTGAAGTAGATGTTTTTCTATATAGAATACTCAAGTTTAAATTGTGCAACTCTCTGTCTTTGTTGAAGATACATGGCAATCTATGTTTACTATAGTCTTTAAGGGCATACCTTAAACCGTAACTGGTGATTATTACTATCATATTAAAATTGAAATGTGTAATACATAATTATACATGTATGGGTATGAAATACATAATTGGTAACTCAGTTGTGAGGAATCAAATATGTGATTAAGAAGAACTTATATGTTATAGAGATCCAAATGCATTGTTCTTTTAGTTGTTATTAATGCCATGGTATCCCTCTCTTTCACCCACACACCTATTTATGTTTTTGGTGACTTCATATAAGCATTTGGGCATATCATCTTTAGTAAATACATACATATAGATGTAATATATATATAGCAATACATTAACATGATTAATCTCTCACATATTTATCCAAAGTATAGACCCTTTACTCACTCATCATACACATATAAAAAGTAATATTGTACATTCCACGTGTGTGTGTGTGCGCGTGTGTATAAAAATGATTCTCTTGTACATGTATATATGTGTTGTAGTTACTAAAATTTACTCATGCATAGAGACTTATAGTTGGATCAATAAGGGCAAGGAGTGCCACAATGGCAAGCAATAGTGCAACCACAATAGCTCCAACCACAGAAATAGTTATCATCTCTCATATAGGAAAATCAAGAAAATTGATGAACTTATGTGGTCTTCAACTTATTATATATCAGGCCACATGCAATCAAGAAACTTGTTTGACAGCTGCAAAAATGTTAAATTCAAGTCTTATTAATTATAGAGATCTTCAATACATACAATTTAAAGAATTTACATGTTTACACCTAAGATGTCCATACAACTCTTTGAAAATGGAGAGAAGATAAAATTTATGAAACGGTTTCACAATCCAACCCCTCCTGTATTAGTGATAATTAATTAAAACTTAATTAATTGACAAACATTAAAAATTAGGAAAAAAAAACTGTATTTAAAAGAATCATATATATCAATCATGTATATAAATAAAATGGAGTCTTTTTACTTTAAATTTTGTAAATGCATATTATTAAATTAATTAATTAACTTAATTAAAAAGGGGTTGGATTGTGAAAACTAGCCAAATTTCCAATAATTCCAAGTTCATGTGGACGACAAGAAAAATTTTGGGCAAATGTTGTTGTCCTTGACATGCACACAGAAGGGAGATTTGACTTGCATCTTGGTTGCCCCTGCTCAGGGGTGTGAAGGTACAACATGACTTGGAACACCAAGAAATAAGATTTTGCATCAAGAGGGCAGTAAGATCTGTGGGTGCAAGGCAAGTCCGAGCACCTGCACAACGATTCAGAGTGCTAGAACACTTTGCGCCAGGCAAACAGAGGATTGGACAATGGCAAACAGCAGCCTCCTGCACCAGTCCATCATGCTCAGGTTGCGCAAGGTGGGAGCCCCACCAAAGCAAGCAACACTGGCAGATTGAGGGTTGCAGGGGGAGCGTCCGAAGCCCGAAATAATAAACATAGGGCAGGAGCACAAGGACCGGTTCATTGACTACTCCAGAGGAGCCACCTAGATGCACCACAACTGGATGACAACGCCATCTAAGTGGGCCCGAAGTGGACTCGACCGACAACCCCATACAATCTCTGGCCTCAACCAAGAATACCTACAGCCATAGTTGATCGAAGACATTCCCTAATAGAAGTGAGGCACGAAGTCCCAGGGGTGGGACGCTTGGGACTAGTGGCGGAAGCCTCGGTGGGGAGGGACAAATTGGAAAGACAATAACACATTGGGTCGAACATCCACCCAGACAAAGTTCAGACCAAGACACCCCAGGGAAAAGTAGCCACCGCGACAGGGAAACCCCAAGGAATTGCAGCATGAAGGATGGCACGGCCGGGAGGAAGACTTCCAAACACATGTGTGGCCAACTCACAGGGTCACATGGTCCATGAGGATGGACCGCATGCATGAGGCACGTACTACAAAGGCAATGATGGTCAGGCGGTGCCGTCATTGCGTATCTGGGTGCAGGGATAGTCGTGCCAGTCACCCTAGAGGAAGTCGACAGTACCTGAGAAGGAAATGTATAGTGCAATACTTCAGCCACCATAACGACAGATTGGACAAAGCAGAATAGGCCAGTAGTCATACATGAGGTTCGCGTATTCATTGAAGGCTAGGAGAGGATAGTGGAACTTGTGTCACCCAAGTATTCTAGGTTTAAAGAGTTGATCGGCCAGCCTGACGTTTGGCAGGTCAAAAGACAATTGCGCCTAGACGAATTCTTCGACCTTCTATGGGGAGAAGTGGAGAATCCAAGATTCACCAAGAGAGCTAGGCAGTTCATCTAGTCCATAGAATTGGAGGCGGAGAGGGATCCGATTCAGCTTAGGAAGTAGCATAGCCTTCCACATAATGTTCAATGAGCTAGCAATGATATTCCGACTACTAGAGGACGGCCTCGTAGTAGGAGAATTATCGGAGACGGAGCCGCAGAGGTCCACCACCACAGGGAACGAGGCATTAGAGGACATACAGAAAAGAGAGGAAGTGGTTGAGTTTGTAGCACTAGTGGCCTTCATGTTCATAGGAAGTATGAGGAGACAAATCACTAGGCGGTTGGCAAACTAACTAGCAGGATCTACGGAGTTCGAGCTGGGTCTGAGCGGAAGCTTTCCAAGGCCGGCCATATTGGTATCATGACCACCCGTTTTATTTGCCGAACTATGACTTCCATACCGGCACAGCTCTAGACAGGGGAGGGAGAGCGAATTGGAACAAGTCATGCAACCAAAGGGTACAACCAGAACCTCCGAAGTTGCCAGAGAAGTAGGCAAGGGACAACCCCTCTCCTGACTGGAATTCCCATCAGAGATACCCGGACAACCTACTGGGCCAGACAAGGAGAAAATGGAGGGCAAGTCCGAAGAAGAGTCAAAGAGATACCTACTAGCATTTCCATGCCAATG
This sequence comes from Selaginella tamariscina, assembly GCA_003024785.1. Classification (NCBI taxonomy): domain Eukaryota; kingdom Viridiplantae; phylum Streptophyta; class Lycopodiopsida; order Selaginellales; family Selaginellaceae; genus Selaginella; species Selaginella tamariscina. Next base: position 26,727 of record PUQB01000688.1, read on the forward strand.
GTTGGTGGGCCTCATCGGCTTACCTCAAGCTTGTAGAGGTCATCGACCAACTAAAGAAAGCAATGGTGGTGTATAACGACCTTAACCTCCCAGCCATGGTAATAGAACATGATACGATAATAACTAAACTCACATGACGGCATGCCGCACATGAGGAAGCCAAAGAAGCTATGGAACTACTTTGCCAAGGATCCCTATAGTGTAAGGTAGTTGAAAAGAGAAGGATGCTGGGGAACTCTGGGGCAAGTTAGCAACAAAATTGATCATTTACAAGGTGAATACGATACCCTCCATAGGCACTTGGACCACCACTAGCACGCCCACAACCAGGTCATAGCAGAGAAAAAACCGCTAACTCACGAACTTAGGACTCGAATTGAGAAAAGGAGTAGGGAATTTGAGGAAGCCCGAGCAAAATTGGCGGTGGTCAGGGAGGAGTTGCACCAGCACACAGCTCAATGCATAGTAACAAAAACCACAATTGCAGCCAGCCAAGAGGAACCCCCACCCGGAGGGCTAGGGGCGAAAGTCACATTATGGCCAAGAGTAGGGAGGGAGCATAGCTCACCCAAAGATTAGGAATCACCCGGACCACTACCACTAAGTTAAAAGAGCACACCATCGACAAGCCCAACTGCTCGCAGCAAGGGAGTAAGAGCTACATCGCTCACACGAGCGAAT
>PUQB01000688.1:33765-125888 GCA_003024785.1 Selaginella tamariscina
GATGCATCAGCAACTGCATGTGCCGCATTGGTGGAACTTTGTAGATCAGTGACCACTTGGCACAAAGTGGCCAGCTCATGAAGCAACATTTGGTGCTCGTGTTGAAAGTGCTCAAAATCAGCCATGATCTATGAAAGGGGAAAAAAGAGGAAAACAAAGGAGAAAAAATCAAGGAAAAAAAAAAAGTAACTGGGAATTGAAGAGCTATGAAAGCAGTTACTACCAAACTCTCAAGCCACGATCCAGGAACAAGGAAGTGAGCAGAATTCCGAGAATAAGAAGCTTGACTCAGAAGTAGAACAAGGAGCAGGACAGGAACTAAGAACCAGGAATAAACAAGAGCAGGAGGCAAGGAGCAAGACAAGATAAGAACAACATTGATCGTAGAAACACTGGTGTTGATAGTAACTAATTGTATAGCAATTAGGTTGGAGCTTTTATGCTCACAACTCCAAGAGCTAATCTAGTCATGAGCCTAATCTAGTTATGAGCTAAAAATGGTGACCCTTATTCTTTAGGCATATTGTAGTATATCCTATAGGCATATCCTATAGGAAGATCTTGTAGGTATATCTTGCAGGCATATCCTGTAGGTATATCCTATAGGCATATTCTGTGGGTATATCCTATAGGCATATCTTGTAACCCGTATCCTGTATCATGTATCCTGTATCTTGTATCTAGAATTCTGCATCTTGCATCCTGTATCGGGTCGTGACACCAGGTACACACCATTTTAATTAGTTTATGGTATAGAAGTAATAATCTCAATTAAGTTAGAGATACCAAGCTTGCGTCTAGCAATGAGGCATGGTCTTGAAGATGGTCAGGACTTACAGGTAAGGCTGGTTCATTTAGAAAGCCTAGATGAATCATGAAGACATGCCTTGCAACTTGTGGGAGCAATGCAGCATAAGTGAAAGGCTAAATTTGATAAAAGGATTTAAGAATGACCACTCCATGTGGATGATTTAATGATGCAATATGATAGTCAATTGAATAAAACCTTCTCAAAAAAGTTCTTACCAAGATGGGATGGATTTTTCATCATTGTGGAGGCTTATAAGAATGGTTCTAAAAACTTGGATGGAGAGCAACATGGCACATGGGTTAATGGTTATAGGTTGAAGCACTTTCATGTATGACGATAGTTATCAGTTGTTAGGGCAATCCATCTCACCCTCGGCACCAACCCTCAATGCTAAGGGGCAAACCATCTTAACCTCGGTGCCATGAATGTGACTCACTACTACAAACTTTAGAATCCTTGTGAACAGTTAAAAACTTGGTAAAGGGAACTTATCAACCAAGATCCCACGCCCACAATTGAACAAAGACAAATGTGCCATGCTTAATTGTGAGTGCTACTCTTATCTTGACGTGGAGGAAGAGGTTGGAGACATGCCTCAACCTCTGAGCCTTGGAATGTGCAATCCAACAAGACCTCTCAAGCATGGATTCATCAATGTTAAGGGTAAGATACCCCAAAGGTGGGATGTACCCCTATTATTTGGAATTTGAAGCAACACAAGTTAAAGCTTGCATCATTAAAAGAATAATGAACTCAGTCATAATATATGTGATAGAGACCCCCTTGTTTTTTTGTAAAGTGGCTTAGTACATAATCTCATTCCTAATGAGAATATACTTTGTGAGTTTAACTTAATGACCCATTTACTCCTAAACTTTTTGAGGTATCTAGAGACAACTGGACGAACTACCCCTAAACATTAAGCGAGGCTATTTCTCACTACATCTAAGGTTTGTCACATTATAAACATGACTCATATGTGTCTTTTCCCGTTTTATATTACCTCTTAGAGTTTTGTTCCAACACTTGTAACTCCATTATTGCTAACCACAACTCCAATATATGTGTCTCCTTCGATTGTATAAAGTTCTCGCAAGGGATTTTCTTTTTTTCCTCCCATTCAAAATGAAAACTCTAATTTAACTAATGTAATATAAAGTTTTCAATTCTTTACAAGTAATTTATAAATCAAATGATTATGGGTGGCTCATATAATTCTTGATGTTTATTTTCAAAGTTTATATGTATTGCTTGAGCATTTGCATTTATAAATTAAGTTTCAGAAATTGGACCTGCTAGATAGACACCCACCCCTTTGCTATTTGGACACCCACCTAAATATTTAAATAAAAATAAACCTTCACGTTATTTTATTTATACATATAATTTATTATAAGTAAACCTTTTGAAATACATATTTTCACTTGGTTTTTAATGTTTATCAATCAACTATGTAAACCAACTAGGCAAAGGCCAATTGGTGTTTATGAAAGAGCCCTTCGTTATGATGATCCAGGTCCACTTGGGTATTTGTCGTCCTTCATCTTCTCCATCACCTTAGCTACATGTTCCTAATTGAGTGGATTATACCTCAACTCTTTGTGCAACGAAAACCTATCATGTACAATGTCATAAACTAAAACCCTTTAAATTTATATTTTGACAACCCAAACCTTGTCATCCCAATGAATTGTTGGATAATATGTATATGATATATCCATGTCGTCCAAGACACCGTTGTGTTTAGCTTTTCCTTCCCAAGAACTTACAAATGAGTTGTGTACCCAAGCTTGCACAAAACCCTTCACAAGTTTTGAAGTGCAAATGATCTTAAACTTGCAAGCACTATCATTTGTATTGCAAAGAAGTTACAAGGGCATGAGATAACTTCTTTCTTCTGAGTGCGAACATTTATGATCAATATTGAGATATCTTCATTTGTGAACTTTCTAAAGTAAAGGAAATCACCAACAACACCAACTAACCTGAACTTGTGCCACCCAGAAAACTTGTGCCATTATGTGTATGTAGGGCTAAAATAAATGGATGCAGTACATTTTCCTTAATAATCTTCTCCTTCATTTCCTTAGACACACTATAAACCGAATACAATCATGGAAACTCAATGTTTTCATGACTCCCCAAGTATTGCCCCCAACAAATTGGGTAATCCAATCTCTTCCAATGAGTTAGGAAAAACCTGTAAGATATGCGCGTGCATGAGTTACCTAGGGTTAAGAAAAGCTCTTAATATATATAAGATATGGGCGTGCATGAGTTATCCACGCGCGAGTTTTAACAATGTCGTGTGCAATATTTGTATCAAAGATAACATTGATATGCAACCCCAACTTCAATAATTATCACATTATGTGATAAATTAGTCTATAGTGTGTTGTGCAAGTAGATTGTTCTTGATAGGACAAGATGTTTTGGTGCAATGCTCTTTCTAAAAGGGTGTAGCGATGGTGTAAGGAGGATATGTATGCTCGGAAATGTTATAAGCGAAAGGTTATTTAAGAAAGTTTCCAAGAGTTTGATCTTTGTTCTAAGAATTGGACGTGGTTACAGTGCTTGAAGATAAACAAGGGGCTCTCTAGCCTATAAGTGCTTTTTATAGTAATCTGCAATTGAATGTTCAATAATAAATAAAGTAAAATATTGAGATATATGCCCACCAAACTTATTAGTATTGGAAGTCAAAAAATATTAATCTATATAAAGTCTTTGTAAATCAAAGGAATATAAAATATAATCTAATATTGTACACCCTTATGGGATATTTAAAACTTTAACGCGAGATAAATCTTTTGTAAATACCAATATAGCAACTATATATACACTTGTATATAAAGCATACATACACATATAGTTTACGAACATGTTACCAAGAGAATAATTTACCATATTACCAATGAATGTAAGAAACAACAGTTATTTCCTTTATTGTAATACTAAGGAACTTTAAGGGCATGTAATATTTGCATATGTATGAATTAGGGATATTGGATGTCCATGTAGTTGAGGTAAGATTATAACACTTTTAAGAAATGTTGCATATATAGATTATCACACGAGAACAATTGGTGGCAGGAGTGTCAATAATGAAGATTGATGTAGCAAGGGAAACAAACATAAAAAATTACTCTCTTCATTATTATTAATATGTGACAATATATTTTTGTCTTAATTAAATTTATTTTTCTTATGCAATCTCCAAATTAGAAAGAGATTTAAATTTTTTATTTATATAGTTTTATATTAGTCATGTTATATAATCTATAATTTTTTTATTATTATATTTACACTACATATATAAATAATATAAAATAATAGCATATTACATATACTACACCACTCACATATAAATTATAAGCATAACTCATATGCGCCTTTAGCTGCTTTAAATTACCTCTTGAGAGTTCTATTGCCACACTTGTAACTCCATTGTCATTGACTGTGACCACCAATATATGGTCTTCTTGGAATGTATAAAGACATTATCCCTAACCTTTTAAGTTTACTCATGCATAGGCTTAATATTTAATGACACTTAAGTTGTAACCTTAACAACTTAGTTATTATCCTCAATTTGAGATAATTTAAACCCTTAACTCAATTGTTATTATTCTTAATTTAATTTAATGAATTTGCTTTTAGCTCAATTATTGTCCCTAACGTAGTGAGTTTATCCATGTATGATTGTACATGGTCATGCATGATCTAACAACATAAAAGTGGCATGTGAATTTAGAGTTTAAGATGGCACGTGGGTTTAGAATTTAAAATGGCTATTTGATAAAGTTTAAAATGGCTGTTGATGGAGTGTTGATGACACACGTTTAAGATTTAGGATGGTGTTCAATAAGATTTAGTATAGTGTTGAATAAAATTTAAGATAGTGTGAATCTTACAATTTTCACAACATCTATCAATTCTTGTGAATCACACATGTATGTAGGTATGTATGTAGGTATGAAAACAACATCAAAGTTTGCAACACTCTATGCTAACACCATGTGTTTATTTAGTCCCTATTAATGGCCAGTTTAAATCAGATCCAACGCTTATCCTAAATCCTATCTTAAACGTGTTTCATTGACACCCCCCATCAACTGTAGTTTTAAACTCTATCCAACGGCCATCTTAAATTCTAACCCCACATGGCATTATTGATACTGTTATATCATTCAAGCATGGATTATCCATGATATGGGAATCTTAACACATGGTGATAGTGTTGCAAACTTGGATGTTGTTTAGTATGATTCTACATATTTGGGCGTATTTAGTTACAAGGGAAGATGCATCATGAACAGTTAAAAACTTGGTAAAGGGAACTTTCAACCAAGATCCCACGCCCACAATTGAACAAAGACACAAATGTGCCATGCTTAATTGTGAGTGCTACTCTTATCTTGACGTGGAGGAAGAGGTTGGAGACATGCCTCAACCTCTGAGCCTTGGAATGTGCAATCCAACAAGACCTCTCAAGCATGGATTCATCAAAGGTGGGATGTACCCCTATTATTTGGAATTTGAAGCAACACAAGTTAAAGCTTGCATCATTAAAAGAATAATGAACTCAGTCATAATATATGTGATAGAGACCCCCTTTTTTTTTGTAAAGTGGCTTAGTACATAATCTCATTCCTAATGAGAATATACTTGGTGAGTTTAACTTAATGACCATTTACTCCTAAACTTTTTGAGGTATCTAGAGACAACTGGACGAACTACCCCTAAACATTAAGCGAGGCTATTTCTCACTACATCTAAGGTTTGTCACATGGTTCAATATGTAACAACAATTAACTCCAAAGTAAAAGTAAAGGTCATAGTAAAAACTATGACACTTAACTTTAAAAAATTAAATGATGGCACACATTAAGATCATCACCCCATTCCTTTCATGGATGAGATATTGGACAAGGTGGCATAGCATGAAATGTATACATTTTGTGATGAGTTATTTTCAAGTTAGGATTCAAAAAGAAGACCAGTTGAAGATCACTTTTACCACACCATGGGGAACCTTTTGTTTATAAGGTGATGCCATTTGGATTCACAAATGCTCCAAAACATTCCAACGATTGATGAATAAGATGTTTAATCGTATCTTAATTTATTCATTAGGGTTTACCTCAACAACAACGACCATAATAAAAAGTTATTCTTCCCATTATTATTATATATTGAATGGATTGTTTTGCTTATATGTGTGACAATAATTTTTGATCCTCTTGCTTATTTATCTTATGCAATACTCAAATTAGAAAGAAAAAAAAAAAAAAAACTTAAATTTTTACTTATATGGATTTTACATGACATGTATATGTAATATAATCGTATTGTATATTACATATACTACACCACTCACATATAGATTATAAACATGACTCATATGTGTCTTTTCCCGTTTTATATTACCTTTAGAGTTTTGTTCCAACACTTGTAACTCCATTATTGCTAACCACAACTCCAATATATGTGTCTCCTTCGATTGTATAAAGTTCTCGCAAGGGATTTTCTTTTTTTCCTCCCATTCAAAATGAAAACTCTAATTTAACTAATGTAATATAAAGTTTTCAATTCTTTACAAGTAATTTATAAATCAAATGATTATGGGTGGCTCATATAATTCTTGATGTTTATTTTCAAAGTTTATATGTATTGCTTGAGCATTTGCATTTATAAATTAAGTTTCAGAAATTGGACCTGCTAGATAGACACCCACCCCTTTGCTATTTGGACACCCACCTAAAATTTAAATAAAAATAAACCTTCACGGTTATTTTATTTATACATATAATTTATTATAAGTAAACCTTTTGAAATACATATTTTCACTTGGTTTTTAATGTTTTATCAATCAACTATGTAAACCAACTAGGCAAAGGCCAATTGGTGTTTATGAAAGAGCCCTTGTTATGATGATCCAGGTCCACTTGGGTATTTGTCGTCCTTCATCTTCTCCATCACCTTAGCTACATGTTCCTAATTGAGTGGATTATACCTCAACTCTTTGTGCAACGAAAACCTATCATGTACAATGTCATAAACTAAAACCCTTTAAATTTATATTTTGACAAGACAACCCAAACCTTGTCATCCCAATGAATTGTTGGATAATATGTATATGATATATCCATGTCGTCCAAGACACCGTTGTGTTTAGCTTTTCCTTCCCAAGAACTTACAAATGAGTTGTGTACCCAAGCTTGCACGAAACCCTTCACAAGTTTTGAAGTGCAAATGATCTTAAACTTGCAAGCACTATCATTTGTATTGCAAAGAAGTTACAAGGGCATGAGATAACTTCTTTCTTCTGAGTGCGAACATTCATGATCAATATTGAGATATCTTCATTTGTGAACTTTCTAAAGTAAAGGAAATCACCAACAGCACCAACTAACCTGAACTTGTGCCACCCAGAAAACTTGTGCCATTATGTGTATGTAGGGCTAAAATAAATGGATGCAGTACATTTTCCTTAATAATCTTCTCCTTCATTTCCTTAGACACACTATAAACCGAATACAATCATGGAAACTCAATGTTTTCATGACTCCCCAAGTATTGCCCCCAACAAATTGGGTAATCCAATCTCTTCCAATGAGTTAGGAAAAACCTGTAAGATATGCGTGCATGAGTTACCTAGGGTTAAGAAAAGCTCTTAATATATATAAGATATGGGCGTGCATGAGTTATCCACGCGCGAGTTTTAACAATGTCGTGTGCAATATTTGTATCAAAGATAACATTGATATGCAACCCCAACTTCAATAATTATCACATTATGTGATAAATTAGTCTATAGTGTGTTGTGCAAGTAGATTGTTCTTGATAGGACAAGATGTTTTGGTGCAATGCTCTTTCTAAAAGGGTGTAGCGATGGTGTAAGGAGGATATGTATGCTCGGAAATGTTATAAGCGAAAGGTTATTTAAGAAAGTTTCCAAGAGTTTGATCTTTGTTCTAAGAATTGGACGTGGTTACAGTGCTTGAAGATAAACAAGGGGCTCTCTAGCCTATAAGTGCTTTTTATAGTAATCTGCAATTGAATGTTCAGTAATAAATAAAGTAAAATATTGAGATATATGCCCACCAAACTTATTAGTATTGGAAGTCAAAAATATTAATCTATATAAAGTCTTTGTAAATCAAAGGAATATAAAATATAATCTAATATTGTACACCCTTATGGGATATTTAAAAACTTTAACGCGAGATAAATCTTTTGTAAATACCAATATAGCAACTATATATACACTTGTATATAAAGCATACATACACATATAGTTTACGAACTTTACCAAGAGAATAATTTACCATATTACCAATGAATGTAAGAAACAACATTATTTCCTTTATTGTAATACTAAGAACTTTAAGGGCATGTAATATTTGCATATGTATGAATTAGGGATATTGGATGTCCATGTAGTTGAGGTAAGATTATAACACTTTTAAGAAATGTTGCATATATAGATTATCACACGAGAACAATTGGTGGCAGGAGTGTCAATAATGAAGATTGATGTAGCAAGGGAAACAAACATAAAAAATTACTCTCTTCATTATTATTAATATGTGACAATATATTTTTGTCTTAATTAAATTTATTTTTCTTATGCAATCTCCAAATTAGAAAGAGATTTAAATTTTTTTTATATAGTTTTATATTAGTCATGTTATATAATCTATAATTTTTTATTATTATATTTACTACATATATAATAATATAAAATAATAGCATATTACATATACTACACCACTCACATATAAATTATAAGCATAACTCATATGCGCCTTTAGCTGCTTTAAATTACCTCTTGAGAGTTCTATTGCCACACTTGTAACTCCATTGTCATTGACTGTGACCACCAATATATGGTCTTCTTGGAATGTATAAAGACATTATCCCTAACCTTTTAAGTTTACTCATGCATAGGCTTAATATTTAATGACACTTAAGTTGTAACCTTAACAACTTAGTTATTATCCTCAATTTGAGATAATTTAAACCCTTAACTCAATTGTTATTATTCTTAATTTAATTTAATGAATTTGCTTTTAGCTCAATTATTGTCCCTAACGTAGTGAGTTTATCCATGTATGATTGTACATGGTCATGCATGATCTAACAACATAAAAGTGGCATGTGAATTTAGAGTTTAAGATGGCACGTGGGTTTAGAATTTAAATGGCTATTTGATAAAGTTTAAAATGGCTGTTGATGGAGTGTTGATGACACACGTTTAAGATTTAGGATGGTGTTCAATAAGATTTAGTATAGTGTTGAATAAAATTTAAGATAGTGTGAATCTTACAATTTTCACAACATCTATCAATTCTTGTGAATCACACATGTATGTAGGTATGTAAAACAACATCAAAGTTTGCAACACTCTATGCTAACACCATGTGTTTATTTAGTCCCTATTAATGGCCAGTTTAAATCAGATCCAACGCTTATCCTAAATCCTATCTTAAACGTGTTTCATTGACACCCCCATCAACTGTAGTTTTAAACTCTATCCAACGGCCATCCTAAATTCTAACCCCACATGGCATTATTGATACTGTTATATCATTCAAGCATGGATTATCCATGATATGGGAATCTTAACACACGGTGATAGTGTTGCAAACTTGGACGTTGTTTAGTATGATTTACATATTTGGGCGTATTTAGTTACAAGGGAAGATGCATCATGACTAGACATAACTGTAACAATGATTTCCAAGTGTGGTAAATGGATTGGCAAAGGACAACATGGGAATTAATGCCTTCCAAGAGCTTGAACGAACTAAATGTAGGTGTGGCAACCACCTTTGTGTGAATCTTGGGAGAGTAAACTTTTATAGGAGATGTTATAATATGGTCGATAAATGACTAATTGTTTGGGATGAGACATCATAAAGCATACTTTTGAATGGATAATTATGAGAATGATATTAAGGATCTTTTTTATTAGAATTTGAAGGAGTAATATATGAATTGCCTAAAAGGCATCAATCTTATCCTTATTGTCATCATTCTACAAACTTTTTTGCATGTGCTCTATATATTTCATAATGAACTTCCATCAACATTGATCTTTTCAACAATGCTTTAGGACTTTTAATATAAATCCCTAACCTAAGCACAAAGAGCTCTATACATCTTGTTCAAAAGTTCGGAGAGTTCTTAATCAAGGCAATAGTTTTAAATTTTTACATGTGAATTCGTACATTCATTATTCACTATAAAATGCTACATGCTTCTTAACATACTCTTTCACAAATTAGCTTATAATTAAAACTTATAAGTAAAACTAGTAAATGCTAATCTCACAGTGTCTTAAATTAGGAGAAATATAATGAAATATAGAAAAATTTATTACAAATAGTGAAAAACTTCACAACAGTCTTTACATTTTTTCACCAAACGGAGCAACTTAGTTTAGCAAGCCAATATCCTTGCTTAAGAGATACAAAACATATTATACACATTTTATCAATTAAATACTTTCTCATCTTCACACAATTGCTTACATTATCTCTAAATAATTATATAAAGGTGGCAATAGCGAATTCATTAACAAATATAAATATAGCAATAGGATGAGTCAATTGGAGAAGGTACAATTAGCATTCAAAATGATGGATGATGCAAAAATATGTTTGAACTCGAAAAAGTGTCAGATTGGTAGTACTAAGGACACCTTACTAGGACATGTGATTTCAAAGGACGACATTGAGCCAAGTAAAGACAAGGTGAACAAGCTACTCATGATGCCAACTTCGACTTGTGTCAAGGAGGTACAAAAAGTTTGTAAGGTTGGCAGGATATATAACAGATTTGTGAGGGATTCACAAAGATGGCATATCCATTGAACCAACTACTTGATAAGGGAGTGGCATTTCAATGATCCTCTTCATGTCAAACATTGTTTAAGAAGCTAAATTGTATTAAGCTCACATCCAATTTTGGTGGTACTTAAATGGAAAGATTTGTTTTATGTCAATTTTAGAGTTGAAAAAGTTTTAATTACTATGATCTTGATGCAGAAGGGGAGAAGTGGATACTTGTTTTCTATTTATTATGCAGGAACGCAATTACAAGGGCCAGAGGTCAACTACCCATTATTGGAGAAGCAAGCAACAACAATCATATATGCAATAAATAAGTTTAAGCATTATTTGTGGAGGCGCCACTTTATTTTCCTCATAAACAATGTAGCAATTAAGTACATTGCCAATAAGCCTAGGCTCACGGAAAAGTTTTCTAGGTGGATCACAACTTTGGAGTACGATTTTGAGTTTCAACATGAGAAGCACAAGAGCGGATATAACAAAATTTTTGGATCAAGGTGACATTGAGAAGTTTCATTATGTCTTGAAGGTTTGTCTTTCACCCACCTGACTTGGATGGATGGGACGTTTCCAAAGGGTTGTACATCGACCTAGAAAAAGATCATGCGCCAATCTCGACCCTATATGGTGATAAGTGAGTTACTTTATAGGATAGGGTGAGACAGTGTGCTTCGACAAGCAAGTGGGTCGTTATGAGATAAACAAATCATAAAGCAATGTCATAAACGATTTTGTTCCAAGAAGATAATCAATACAAGATATTTTTGCTGACCCTCTTCAAGGATGTTAAGGAGTGATATCAATTCAAGAAATCTCTAAACGATTTGTTAGACATGGTATTGTGCCCGACAAAACTTGTTACACTAAATTGGGCATGGAATGGTTAAGTCATAATTTGTTGATTAAACACTAACTATTTAGATTTGAAAATATTAAGGGTATTAAAGATTAATTATTAATAATAAAAATAATTAAATAGTTACTTTGTTAATTATTATGAATTGAGAAACTCATCCAAGTTGCATCTAAACTCTCAACACAAATTAATGAACTTTTGGTTCATTGTATGGGTTAGAGCATTACAGACCATACTAAGAGAATTATACTAAACAAATTGAAGTATGCAAGACTTGTGTTTTTTATATTATGTGTATGTTTAGTAGTTTGTTACTGGAGATGCCATTTAGGAAGATACTGTTGGAGCAATTAGCTATTAAATTTAGCAACTATTTAATTCGCTTATAAACAAATCAACATATTTGCTTAGAAAATGTTTTAATTTGATTTCCTAATAGTTTTAGCTGGTTATTATTAATCAAGCAATCAATTGGCTAGCATGTAAAACTAGACCATATGAGCCATTGGATGCACCTTAGGACAATTGCCAATCTAGCCGTCCAATCAATGACATGTAGAATTGGACTCTGTGATGCTAGCATTGATCAGTGGCACGTAAATCTGGCCACATGATCTAGCCGTTGGATCATGTGCTTCAAATGAGCCAAACCCTATATTTATTGGCCAGGCACATACGGTTCTCTATCCGGCTGTATGTGTATGTTCAACTTGCAGGAATATTAAGTATAGTTTCTCTCCATGTAAGTCATATGTAATTGCGTGTAGATACGTCTTCTTCTTATTCATGTTGTTTGTACACTTGTGCTAGGGTGTTTGTCGGCCTGAATGCACACTGAGTAGTTTGTTGCATACCTTTGAGGCAAAAGAGATAATGCATGTAATAAAAAAAAATGCACTAATTCTGATTCAGCTTACATGACAGTGTTATGGAGGTGGCGCTCATGACAAGGAAAGGTACAACTTCCCATAATCGATTTTGAGGTTGAAAACCATAAGCTGGCTACATAAAGTTGTACCACATCCAAAATCATCATTTTGCAGTAAGGCCTCCTAAATTTTTCAGAATTATTTTGAATTGGGATCAGTCAACCACTCTTCGAAGTTCGCCTCCTTGGCCACCATCTACCACACGTACTCAGCCTATAGAGCTCGAGCAAGAACACACACAACCAATCATGATGCATCTCATTTGCCATAGTACTACTTGGATAAGCAATTTGAGAGGGGGACAAGCTCAAGGCTTTGGAAGAGAAGCGTCGACGAACCATCGGTGTAAGGTCACCATTGGCTAAGCCTATGCAAAAAAACATCAAAATGGTTCACGAAGAGGAGGGTTTCCACTACACGTGTTGCAAGACAGCCACTCCAATTATCCAGCTTGATATGGATAATTGCATCCTTGGATCAAGTGGTTCTTAAAGCCAAACACAATGCACTCAAGTTGATCATGAACTGGGGATCACAATTCGAACAAGTGTCAACGAACCAGTCAGTGTAACGAAGCACCATTGGGTAAGCCTATGCAAGAAGCTCATTACAAAGAGGGGGGTTTCCGCTACACAAGCAATAAGCAAGGTATTAAACCATCAAAGATACAACTGTAGAAACCAAGAAGGCTCACAATTCAAACAAGCGTCAACGAACCAGTCAGTGTAACGAAGCACCATTGGGTAAGCCTATGCAAGAAGCTCATTACAAAGAGGAGGGGGTTTCCGCTACACAAGCAATAAGCAACCAAGGTATTAAACCATGCAAAGATACAACTGTAGAAACCAAGAAGGCTCACAATTCGAACAAGCGTCAACGACCAGTCAGTGTAACGAAGCACCATTGGTAAGCTATGCAAGAAGCTCATTACAAAAGGAGAGTTTCGCTACGCAAGCAATAAACAACCAAGGTATTAAACCATGCAAGATAACTGTAGAAACAAGAAGGCTCACAATTCGAACAAGCGTCAACGAAACCAGTCAGTGTAACGAAGCACCATTGGGTAAGCCTATGCAAGAAGCTCATTACAAAGAGGAGAGGTTTCCGCTACGCAAGCAATAAACAACAAGGTATTAAACCATGCAAAGATACAACTGTAGAAACCAAGAAGGCTCACAATTCGAACAAGCGTCAACGAACCAGTCAGTGTAACGAAGCACCATTGGGTAAGCCTATGCAAGAAGCTCATTACAAAGAGGAGAGGGTTTCCGCTACACAAGCAATAAACAACCAAGGTATTAAACCATGCAAAGATACAACTGTAGAAACCAAGAAGGCTAGAGAAACCAGAGGTGAGTTGCCACGCTATGCACCGGGAGAGGCTCCTGTAAGGAGGGGGCAGGAAGACCACCCAAGATTAAGCCCCCACCAATAGATGAATCAATCATTTGTAGTGTTTGTGGAGGTAAGCCAGTCTTTGATCACTACAACAACAATGACATAAAGCAGATTAAGGTGAGATGCAAAACCTGTGGTAAAAGATGGGTACCTAAGAGGGAAGTTAGTCTTTCAAAATAAAATTAATTTAAATTGTTTTTTCTTTTGTTTCTTTTGGAAAGGTTATGTATCTATTTGACACACACTATGTAGTAGACATGTGAAGTAGATGTTTTTCTATATAGAATACTCAAGTTTAAATCGTGCAACTCTCTGTCTTTGTTGAAGATACATGGCAATCTATGTTTACTATAGTCTTTAAGGGCATACCTTAAACCGTAACTGGTGATTATTACTATCATATTAAAATTGAAATGTGTAATACATAATTATACATGTATGGGTATGCAAATACATAATTGGTAACTCAGTTGTGAGGAATCAATATGTGATTAAGAAGAACTTATATGTTATAGAGATCCAAATGCATTGTTCTTTTAGTTGTTATTAATGCCATGGTATCCCTCTCTTTCACCCACACACCTATTTATGTTTTGGTGACTTCATATAAACATTTGGGTATATCATCTTTAGTAAATACATACATATAGATGTAATATATATATAGCAATACATTAACATGATTAATCTCTCACATATTTATCCAAAGTATAGACCCTTTACTCACTCACCATACACATATAAAAAGTAATATTGTACATTCCACATGTGTGTGTGTGCATGTGTATAAAAATGATTCTCTTGTACATGTATATATGTGTTGTAGTTACTAAAATTTACTCATGCATAGAGACTTATAGTTGGATCAATAAGGGCAAGGAGTGCCACAATGGCAAGCAATAGTGCAACCACAATAGCTCCAACCACAAAATAGTTATCATCTCTCATATAGGAAAATCAAGAAAATTGATGATGAACTTATGTGGCTCTTCAACTTATTATATATCAGGCCACATGCAATCAAGAAACTTGTTTGACAGCTACAAAAATGTTAAATTCAAGTTAAACCCTATTAAGAGCATTTATTAATGGTCTTCAATTTATTTCAACATATATGTTGTAATTCAAATTTACAATACAGCTTCTTATTAATTATAGAGATCTTCAATACATACAATTTAAAGAATTTACATGTTTACACCTAAGATGTCCATGCAACTTTTTGAAAACGGAGAGAAGATAAAATTTATGGAACGGTTTCACTATCCAACCCCTCTTGTATTAGTGATAATTAATTAAAACTTAATTAATTGACAAACATTAAAAATTAGGAAAAAAAAACTGTATTTAAAAGAATCATATATATCAATCATGTATATAAATAAAATGGAGTCTTTTTACTTTAAATTTTGTAAATGCATAAAAATTATTAAATTAATTAACTTAATTAGAAAGGGGTTGGATTGTGAAAACTAGCCAAATTTCCAATAATTCCAAGTTCATGTGGATGACAAGAAAAATTTTGGGCAAATGTTGTCATCTTCGACATGCACACAGAAGGGAGATTTGACTTGCATCTTGGTTGCCCCTGCTCAGGGGTGTGAAGGTACAACATGACTTGGAACACCAACAAATAAGATTTTGCATCAAGAGGGCAGTAAGATCTGTGGCCGCAAGGCAAGTCCGAGCACCTGCACAATGATTCAGAGTGCTAGAACACTTTGCGCCAGGCAAGCACAAAGGATTGGACAATGGCAAAACAGCAGCCTCCTGCACCAGTCCATCATGCTCAGGTTGCGCAAGGTGGGAGCACCCCCACCAAAGCAAGCACAGCACTGGTAGACTGAGGGTCGCAGGGGGAGCGTTCGAATCCCGAAATAATACAAACATAGGGCAGCAGCACAAGGACTAGTTGAAAAGAGAAGGAAGGATGCCGGGGAACTCTAGGGCAAGTTAGCAACAAAATTGATCATTTACAAGGTGAATACGATACCCTCCATAGGCACTTGGACCACCACTAGCACTCCCATAGCCAGGTCATAGCAAAGAAAAACCACTAACTCACGAACTCAAGACTCGAATTGAGCAAAGGAATAGGGAATTTGAGGAAGCCCGAGCAAAATTGGCGGCGGTCAGGGAGGAGTTGCACTAGCACACAACTCAATGCACAGTAACCAAAACCGCAATTGCAACTAGCCAAGAGGAACCCCCACCTGGAGGGCTAGGGGCAAAAGTCACATTATGGCCAAGAGCAGGGAGGGAGCATAGCTCACCCAAAGACCAGGAATCACCCGGACCACTACCACTGAGTTAAAAGAGCACACCCATCGACAAGCCCAACTGCTCGTAGCAAGGGAGTAAGAGCTACATTGCTCACACAAGCAAATTTAGAAGCTGGAGGCTCAAGTGAAACATGCTCAGGAGCAACAAGAGGCAAGGTTCCAGATGGAGCTACAAAAGGCTACCGAGATGTAGGATGCAATGATCACCGCCTTGAAGCAAAAGCTAGCCGCAGTGGAGAGCGAAACCGCTACCTACTACAACCACTCTAACATGACCTAGGGTAAGGGAGTGCATGGCCCAAGGACGTGCCAACGAATAAGTCCGGGCATCTAGTTGATGGTAGTTTGACCACCGTCAAACCGCTAGCTGGTGTGAACAAGCGACAGGACGGAGCAACAGAGTGGTGAGAGTACAGCAAGTATGGACTAACGTCAATAGCTGTCAGGCGGCGCTTAACCCAAGCATAGATCCGATCGTCTGAATCAACTACCAAGGTACTTGAGATAGCACGTGTGAGGGAGGTGCATAAATGCCACATGCAAGATGCTGGCACATGGCGGCCAACCAATGAGAGCATGCCACATGTACCTAAGGTCTAGCACTAGCTGACCCACTATATAAGTAGGAAGGCTTGTAGTGGGTTGGGGTCCTTCTAGTTTGCCTTATTCTTTGTATTTTGCTCCACCTTCTCTAGGGCAGCTTTGTACTCGAACGGGTAATAACTTGTCGATCGTTGGTTGTTAGGGACTCTGCAAGCCAAATGTGGTGGTTCTATGAAGTCTCGGTGGTTGCCAAGACGTTGTAGTAGCATCCAATTCAGAGGGTCTGCCTTGGTGAGTCAGCCTTACCTCAAAAGCACTGGAAGGTGTTGAGATGGCCTCTACCCAAATGTTGAGAGGGTTCGTGTACAGGTGAGGAGGAGCTCTCCTAGGTGCAATGTTTCCTCTTTGCATGACTATATGTTGTCGAACTAGGAGCAAGGCAAGAGGAGAATACCTGGAGAAGGTGGTGGACAGGAGTAAATAGTGAAGCAAATGAATGAAGTGTCTGCAACATATTAGCTAAGCTTGCAGTGGATTGTAAGAAGGATTGGGACAAGTGGTTGCCATTAGCACTTTGGACTTTCAGGACAACACACAAATTGCAACCAGGTACACACCATTTCAATTAGTTTATGGTATAGAAGTAATAATCTCAATTAAGTTAGAGATACCAAGCTTGCGTCTAGCAATGAGGCATGGGCTTGAAGATGGTTAGGACTTACAAGTAAGGCTGGTTCATTTAGAAAGCCTAGATGAATCATGAAGACATGCCTTGCAACTTGTGGGTGTAATGCAACATAAGTGAAAGGCTAAATTTGATAAAAAGATTTTAAAATGACCACTCCATGTGGGTGATTTAGTGATGCAATATGATAGTCAATTGAATAAGACCTTCTCAAAAAAGTTCTTACCAAGATGGGATGGATTTTTCATCATTGTGGAGGCTTATAAGAATGGGTCGTATCTTTTTAAAAACTTGGATGAAGAGCAACATGGCACATGGGTTAATGGCTACAGGTTGAAGCACTTTCATGTATGACAGTAGTTATCAGTTGTTAGGGCAATCCATCTCACCCTCGGCACCAACCCTCAATGCTAAGGGGCAAATCATCTTAACCTCGGTGCCAAAAGTGTATATGCATTCAACCTTGGCATTGAAGATTTAAAAATCTTTTGCCTTACCATTTGTTTTCAAGTCAAAATGCCTAGAAGATGAGAACAACATGCCACACAAATTTTTGCACCACAAGACGAAGATGTGTCCAAACTAGATCAACAACACCTTTCAACAGATTTTGCAAGGACACCATTGTTAGATGCTTGGGTAGCAGAATCTGCCGTGTATTCCAATTCTATTACTGAAGGAGAATGAGCAAGTGTGATCAATTGCAAGGATTATCAGTGACCTTATGGACTCCTTCAGACAAAATAGATACATAAGCATAACGCAAGCGTTCATGGTTATTGTTGGTAGGGACATAAATCTAGAAGAAAAGAAGACCATTGAGGAACAAGTTCTTGGGAGACATCTATAGATATTTCTTAAATCAGTGTAGACAAATGCCAATCTATCCAGCTTAGCAGAATAAACCTTTGAGGTTTGGGATGGTTATCATTACCTCAACCATATTTCAGCGACAAAACATACCATGTGTCCGTCAAATACCACTTGATAGAGATAACAAATGATTCCCAAACAATGCCACTCATACAATCTCTAAGGAGAACTAATGAGTAAGTATGTTATTTTTTGTTTAATTACTAAATTTGTGTCTCATGGTCTTGTCCACCCATCACATTCCTATGGAGTTACCGCAAAGACTCTATGCTCTTAAGCAATGTAAGAAGTATAGTAATTTCAAATATTACTTGTGATCCATTTCATCAGAAGACAGAAAAATAATTAATGAAGAAAGGCAAAGATCAAGAAAACCAAAGGGATCTATTCCAAAAGAACCTCATATATTTATTCTTTTCAACATAAGTTGATTTTCTTCTTTGATATACTTAGAAAAGTCCTCAATGACGAGGATTATCTCTCCTTCCCTTTCCTAAATAATTTAAACTGTTATTGCATGCAAAATGAATACCAAAAAAATGAGAAAAGCAAAATTGACACTCTTTTGTTGAAAGGCATGGGAACACACGCTAATATACATAAGGCTAGGTCGGATGTAAGAAACAACTGGATAATGACCATAGGGAAATACTTATCAATAATAAACAAAGATTTGAATGGTGTGAATTTCTTTGACAAAGTGACAAGGTTTGATTGGACGAAAGTTGACAGCAAGCACCTTGGTTTGGAGAAGTGAACCTCACTATCAAGACTTCACATTCAAGATGAAGGTCAAGAATAAGCTCTTTAGTGCATCCATTGCACACTTCAAGAATGTCGTTGTTCCTAGGGCCGACAAAAAAATTCGAACATTGGCTGATTGTGAAGTGGATAGATTGGATGTTAAAGGGTGTGTGCATAGAGAATGTGGGAAGGATCGTGAAAAAACAAGGATGAGGTTGATTCACTAGAACATCTCATGCTGACATTTCTCAAGAAGATAAAGAAAAAGGCCTTTGTGGAGGAATGGTTTCCATACATAGCAAAGGTATTTGCCATTCCAAAAAGATAAAAACGACCTTTTCAAATATCATGTTCAACAAGCTACAAATTGCATGCTTTTCAAGTGTGTCTTATTCTTCTAGTCCTACACTAGTTTTATATATTTTACAAGTTTGCAAATGGAAACCAAAGGTTCTCAGCATTGGCTACTGATTGAGTGAAGTCAAGAATGGACAGACAAACCGACTAGTTCACTTCCAACTCACAATTGTATTTGAGATTGAAGATGTACCACTATATTTGGAGCTAAGTTGTGTATTAAACAATGAAGTGCAATTCTACAATGAAGTCAGATTGTTAGAGGGTTAGCAAGTGAGAAATGGGAAGAGGAAGCTGTTACTTGGTGAATCTAGCAGTGGCGCTAGAATTGGAAATGGCATGAGAAAGAGGAAGTTTTATGTTGAGGACGAATTGTCAAGTTACTTAAACACGCCATTGGAGAAGATGGCAGGATTTGTACTGGTTCTTTTTTATGACCTTCTATCACTTGATAAAGCTTTTGGAGTCCAAAATATATTTATGGACATTCCCAATTTCAATGTAAGCATTAAGAAGATTGTTCAATTCCCACAAACTAGCAATGTATAAATAACATCATCCACATAGTTAGGTTATGATCTCATAGTGGGGACTTTTTAATGTGGCTCTCTCAACATCCTAGAGGCCAAATGGAGACTTGGAACAAAGTCACACTTTTATATTCTTTACAGAGGTCATTCTTTACCTATTGTAATGAATTTGTCCACAAACAAGGATTCATAGTGGTGATTGGACCATGTGATATTATATGAAACATGCAATTTAAGCAATTTGTCGCAGTGCAAGAGGTGGGACTTGCAAGTGGTCTTTAGGGACTCTGCAAGCCATATGTGGAGTGACTTATGTAGCCTTGGTGGTTGCCAAGACATTGTTGCCAATGCCCAATCCAAGCCAGAGGTCTGACCTTTTACCTCGAGAGATGTAGGAAGGTGAGGTGGTGGCCTTTACCTGAACACCATGAGGGTCTATGTACATGTGGGTTGGAGCTCCTTCGGGCAGTGCTGCTGCCTCTTTTGATGGGGGAAGTCGGCCGAGGAGAGGAGAAGGGAGATCTAGCGAGGGGGCAATGGTAGACAAAATAGATCTATATATTGCATGTCTAGATACAAGATGGCCCCTTCCCTAGAGAAGGTCGAAGCAAGATACAATGAAGAAAACGGACTAGAAGGACCCCAACCCACTGTTTACCTTCATGCTTAAATAGTGGGTCGGCTAGTGCTAGGTCATAGGCCTAGGTGGCACTTCCCCATTGGTTTGTCGCCCTGTATCTAAGTCTTGTCCTATGCTCTTAATGCGCCTCCCTTATGAGTGCTATCCTAAGTATCTTAGTAGTTGATCTAAACAATTGGATCTACCCCAATGTTAGTGCCACCTAACAACCATCATATCAATCAATACTCGTTGTACCTTCCATGTTTGGTCGTTCGGCCTCATTGCTTGTTCGTGTTGATTGGCGGTTTGACAATGGTCAAACCACTATCAACCAGAGGCCTGAACTTACTTGTTCAGGCCATGCACTCCATCATCCTAGCCTACACCATAGTGCTTGCGGTATGATGATATGGAAAGTTATTTCGAGGCTGCTTCCATGAGAAAGATAGAAAGGAATTGTGTATTCATCGACTGACTCTCCTGCTTTCTGCTTCAAGCTTATGGATTACCTCTTTCTTGCTCTTTTCATCCCAGAAGGTGTCCAAAAACGCCCTTCATGCGGTTTCCTAGCAAGCTCCTTTGTTTGCCTCATGAATCGTATCCACCATGCATGTGCCTTTTTGTCCAAAGTGCATATGAATGCACTCAACTTCTTGTGGTTATTACTTACGCTTCTTAACTCGCATACCTGCTCGAACTTGTGTACATTCTGGTCTGCATCTTCACCCTTCGCTCCTTGGAATGCGGGTAAAGGGCACTGTTACTGTGCTCTCCTGCATCCGATTGAGCGCACAAGTATGTGGCGGCCTCGATATCCTACCTTCTGTTGCTTTTGGGTCCGTTTTAACTGGGCCTCTAGCTCCCAAATTCACTCATGCGAGTGCTGTAACTCCTACTCCCTTGCTACAAGCAGTTGGGCTTGTTGTTGGGCATGCTCCTCTAGCTTTGTGATGGTGGTTCGTAATAGGTCTTGCTAGGCCTCGATAGCCCCTTGTATGCATGTAGTGGACTAGTCTTTACTCATATTTATACGTCTCTATTTCAATTTACTTTTCCCCTTCTTTATCTTTTCTTGCATGGTCAAACTAGTCAGCATTATTATGTTAATGCATATGGTTAGTGCTTACTTTGACCAAGCACATTTTCTTTGTCTTCTTCCATGCACCTTCCTTATCACCTTCCCAAGTCAAAGTCAAGTCACCTTCTTCCATAACCCCACCATTTATGGGTCGAACCCACCTTCTTCCATAACCCCTACCATTATTCTTATGTAGCCCCTATTTTACACCCCTACCCTACCCTATATGCATTCTTTATATTATTTTAGGTATAAAAGGAACCAAGGTTCAAGGGTTTGAGGAGATATATAGGGATATAGAGGAGAGTTTTTAGTTTCTTCTTTTCTTTTCTTACTTTGTAAATAGGTGTGATGAGATTATTTTGTGTGCTTTTATGATGGAATATAAAAATTAGTTAGTGTATCTTTTATGTCATAAGTTTCATTTCATGTTTTCCTTTCTTTTCTTTTCTTTTCTTCATGTGTGTAATCCTTAACAAGGACTATTACGATGCGTTATCACTAAAGCCATCTAGTCCCGGACATATGAGTTCCTTTAACATGTTTTTAAGACTTAGATGAATTCAACGAGATATTGTTACAACTGTAATATGAGGATCAATGTATGGAAGATCCATACACAAACGATCAATATCACCACTATAGCACGTGTGCCAAATCTTGATCCATGCTCGGTTCACTTTTCGCCTCTTTAAAAGCACATCCGTAATTGCAAGTTGTAATCCAAACTTGAATTCTTTAAAATCCCACGCTTAAATGACCACCAACTTGTTATTTAAAGCAAACCCATGTGGATGCTCAAATAACACTTCAATATTTAATTTTAAAGAGACCTTGGAAGTTGAAAGAACCTTCTCCCAAAGTTGCTTAGGTTCATGAAAATTCATAAACAATGCATAATAACATTCCACGCTCACCGCACCTAGGAGTCTTATGGAGTGTGGAGTTTGGTAAAGTAAAAGTATTGCGCACGTTGTGAAAGGTTTGATTGTGCTTGTTAATGTGGTAAGACAACTTTGATGGAGCATATGAGCCAAATAAGCAAGTTGCAAATGTAGGGGTTGTGTTAACTAATCCAGTAAGGAAGCGAATCAAAATTTCTGAGTCAACTTCTAGTGCTAATTTTTGCAATTAAGCACAGTTATGCATGTTGTAACTAAAGTGGGCATGATACGTGAAAATGGGAATATAAAATAAATTACTAATTAATACTTAAGTTTTAATTATTAATTAATATTTAATTAATATGTAATTAAGCCTTAAATATTAATTAATTAATAATTAATCCTTCAATAACCTTACTTAGTAAAATATTCCTAAAATATCTTAGAATATTCATATTATTTCTAAAAATAGTTTACAATAATTAAAAATACTATCAAACATAATTACAAATGAAATCATTTCTTATCAACATGTTAATTTTTTTATAAATACTTTCTTCCTAACCATAAAGAAATCTTCTCATTTTGTCTAAATCATCACTCTCCGGATTAATCAAATCATTTTGGTCAATATCTTGATGTTCCTAACACTCTCACGAATGCAATTGGGAGTTGCCATCCTTGTTAATACATAAGATGTGATAAGACAAGGTCTGCATAAAGGCTCATCTAAAAATGACGTTCCTTAAGAATAATATTATAAAGGCCCGGTTGCTATCCTTCATTTTATAAAATTCAAAATCACGAGAAAGAAAAGCTTCAGGAAATGTTTGATACGGTGGATACTGCTCACAAAAGTTTTCGAGATTCTTCTTTCTGAGGCACGTATCCAAGTAGTTCACTAGCTCATCCATGATATCGGTATCAGAATATGGATCGAAAGTGATTGGATGAATACAAGCAATGTTTTGGTTGAGCATAGCCTTCTGAGGAGAGTCGTCTACCACTAAGATATGTGCGTTCTTCATTATCCTTAAGCGACTGATCTCCCCATGACCCAATTATTCTTTCATTCTTGAAGAAGTATGGCTTGCTTTCCTTTCTTATATTGTGAAATTCGAGAGGTTTATAACATATTTGGTCAAAAATCCAATCTTTACGAATCACCTCTTCTGCAACACTACAATGTTTCTTAAGCAAATTCAGGTGTTTGTGAATCTGCATGCATGACCAAATCCCCACAAGCGCACCCATCTCCTTAAGCTTTTGAAAGAGACGTTCAACCCTGGACGAAAAATAATATCATATCGAAATTTACCATGACAAGGAATGAAATCTCCTTGTTTGATTTCTTTTTTCTATCCTCGGGCCTTTGTCGATGAAGCAAACACCATTGACATCCAACAACACAATATGGCCATGAGTAACATGGTAGCGTTGCCTCTTGAATACTTTGCAATCACTTGTTTGCTCCCTTTCACATTTATCTGTTGACACTATATCGTTGCCTATCCCTTTATCATTTAATTGTACATCATCCTTACAAGATTCAGATATTGCATGCGCTGAAGAAATTGATTTCGGAACTGAAGCCAATAAAAATGTGATGAAAAAACTGAAGTGGCCCCCATGGTAACGATGTTTTGAGCTGCATTATTATCCATTTCCTGCATGAACTCTGTCATTCTGACATGTGGCACAAGAAATTTTGCCAAACCCCTCTCTTACCTCATGGCAATGCTGAAAATCCATGTTCTCAATTGTTTCATTACATCTGCAAAATGATATTAGCTGACCTTATAATTATCAAGGTATATTATTTACCTTGTTAATGTGTGACCCATGTTTGAACTAAAAGCTTCATTAATCCTTGAGAATTTATTTTCTGTACAAATATAAACGAAATATACAAAAATGCCTTATGTTACACTCATTTACAACTATTCGTCACTCTAAGAACTCATTAACAATTCTTCTTTCGCTATTACCTTCTGAGTGAGGCGAAGAAGGTCTAAGCCGCTTGTGAGATGGTTCATGATCTTCGTATCTTCTGTTGATGTTTCCATGGGTAATGGAGTGTGTGAATGTTCTGTACTCCTCGAGATAACTTCCGGTCTAATATCTGATTGAAGTTCGTCCTCAGACTCCGACATTGAACCAGATTCGTCTTCAGAGCTATCGCACTTATCGGGAGGGAACTTTCCAAATACTCCTTATGGTTTGTTGGGGTAGTCAGTTGAGACCTTCTATCCACTTGTTCAGGTCCTCAACCATGGTCTTATCCTTTTCAACGGCAAACACACATGTATCCCGAAGGTAACACTCCTTCAAGACGGACCCCCTAGTGCAGTAGTCAAAAACCCATGCATCACTGTGAGGACCCCTGATCAAGTTGACGATGCTCCGTGCCGCTTGACTTGTGATGTTTGGATAACGTACATTGCCGAATACGTCCTCTCAGCTATCGGTGTATCGGATGGAGGTTCAGGCCGTTGGAGTGCAAACAGATGCCTGGCCAGTCATTTGGAAGTTTGAAATTGTTTGGCGCATTCCTAACAACCAAGTGAACAACCGTATCAATGCACTTCGGATCAGCATCATTCATATAAAATCCTGTCCAACGATGTTTATTCTTCTTGGCAAAGGAAGGCAAAAGTATCGGTGACATGAGCAAGAATCAAGAAATAAATACCTGAAAACGTAGGTATCAGAAGAGTGCAAGCATGAATTCAATAATAAATACCTTCTTTGTACATGCTTGCACGGCTAAGTTTCTCCACCAAATCCTCTAGTGTCCTGTCTGTCGAAGGATTTTTTGACACCCGCCGATCCATCACGAACAATTGAAACGGTTTCCTACAAGCAGTGATGTTACCCCATAAAGTCTCCGAATCAACAACAAACATCTGTAGGGCTTGTCGTGATTCGTAGCATCCTCCTTTATAAGGTTCAACTCGGTTCTCCGCTGCTGAAGGACTGCCATAAGAGAAGGCGTCATCGCAATGTTCTCCTTTTTGTTGGCGTGCAATAGATTCTTGCCCAGATCTTCCGATTGATTCACCCATTCGACAAGCATATTCGTTTGTCACATGCAAATATTTGCTGACCTCTTCGTATGTTGAAGCCAAGGTCCAACCCAGTTTGTGGCAGTGTATTCCCAACCACTCCTTGAAGTGCCTGACCGTCTTCAACTCCATTGCCTTGAGATGAAAAGGAGAGGTGGGGCTGCTGTTGTTAATCTGTAGTTTGCCATCAATCACCAAATCAGCCAAGACTTCCATCTCCTCCATCGTTGTTCCATTTAAAGGCTTCAACCATGTGAGCTTGAAATCGTTGTCTACATCCTTTGTAGATTGAACAGACTTAGCCTTCGGCGTCTTACTGGGTTTCTTTGCAGACTTTCTGAGGGCTCCCTTCACTTGTCTGCTTCTTCTTCAGTGTTCCTTTTGAAAAGGATTCCATAATCCCCAACCATTTGGCAAAGATCCTATCCTCGGGACAAGAAATCAACATCATCAAAAAGGATGTTTCCTTCCCCCCACCTGGGCAAAATCAACTGCTACAATTTCTTCAACTCTCTAAAAAAAAGACAGATTAATATACCACGAGATAAATCCCCCAAACAATTTGCTTACCCGGTATCGCAGATTGTGTATTCCTGCAGTAGCTCTTTGTGGTCGCTGAAGAGATTCCCACACGGCTCGCGTGTGTTTGAACTTCTCCCATATTTTGCTGTTGTAGTGGTTGGTGTGCAGCGTCCCATTCCGCCGATAACTTATGGTACTGCTCGATTGTGAGATTCGGCTTAGCTAAAAACGCCGATCTTTTCGTCAGCTTCTCACGGGTATGCTCGAAAGTTTTGTTGCCATCGTTCCTTTGTTGTGTTCATCGAGAAGTCGTTGGGCTGCCGTTATTGTGTGCTGGCCACTAATGATGTAGTACTTGATGATTTTCTATTCTCCGTCTGAATCTTCATGATTTGTTCTGGTGTTGTGATCCACACTTTGTCACGCCTTTGTTTCTTTCGTAGTATGGCACAAAACAGCATTATGTGGAACGTGTAAGAATTGTCGTCCTTCATCTTCTCCATGAGCTCAGCTACACGTTCCTGGTTGAGTGGCCTGTAATTGAAGTTTGGGTTGACGCTGCAATACTTAACCCTACATCATAAATCCTATCATCCAACATCATTTTTGTGGCTTATTGCAGCATGGGATGCCACAGGTGCAGCTGACAAAACGACTAATGATTTTCTTCTACGATCCGAATCAACATGTGTGATCCCCGATTGATGCTGTTCTAATGTTCTCGGCACACTCTTCCAGCTCCCAAAGTTTTCTAAGCAAATTGAACGTGATCTGTAAAGAACCTGAGACCGAGCCACCCTCTCAATCTCCCTTATGATGTCGCTGTGTTCTTCTTCAATGTGAAGAGGGACGATTGCTCCACTTGTGATTTCTGTATTGTGAAGCAATCTGCTGAGAATACACCTACTCGATGAGTCTGAAGATCTTCGAAGTAGACATCAATTGGATCCCCTCCATAGATGGGCTTTCGTTGAGTTGAAGAAGAACTACGGTCAACATCATTAGTGAACACGTGAACATCATTATCCACAAGTCGACAAACCACCCAAGATTAATGTTGTAACTGGCGACCTCTGGATCCGAGAACGTGACATTGGATGGAACAAGGCATATGTGTCGAGCATCGTTCAATCTGGGTTCGCAGCATGCTTTCGGATGCTTGACTAGCACATCCACTTTCCATTGTTTTGCTTGTCCATGCGATGTGACAGAGGTTAGTTTGACAGCAACCATGGTTGTTCCAATGCGCTTCCCATTTAGTTTGAAATATGGCCAAGTTGATTCCAGAATCCCCTGCCCATCTCTTCCTGCTCTCGTCTTAATGTCACCTCAATTCCACATCTGAATACAAAAATGATTAGTTCAAGCACATATCCGAGTATAACAGATTTTATTTTAATTCTTACCCAGAATTTGACGACGACTCCATACTAATGACTGATCTCCTTGTTGATCAAATCGTCCTTCTGCAAAATAATACACTATGAATACAAATCATATAAAAACGCACACACACTTGTATAAACCCAAAATAATACACAATAAATTACATACACAGAGAGAAGTGGACGGATTAACTGTCCAAAGCTCACTTTGTGTAGTGCAAAAGAAAGATAACATTTCGTTTTAGAACCACCACAAATGTGAGCTTTGGACAGTTTTATATAGCTTTTACTGAAATATTATGATAAGATGATAAAAGTAAATAAAATGAATATGCAACTTATATATACTAACACATATATATTCACATGGAAGGTGGGCGGGATTAATCTCGCCACCCCTTCAATGCCTCCTAAAAGTGGGCGGGATTAATCTCGCCACCTTTCTGGAGGCCCTGAATGGGTGTGCGGAATTAATGCCACCCTTCTGGTCTCAGAGAGAACTGGGCAGGATTTATTTGGCACACCCCTTCAGTGGCTCCAGAAAGGGGCGGGATTAATCTCGCCCACCATGTAAGGGATGGTGAAATGAATCGCCACCCTTCTCAGTCCCTCCATTGGTATGTTGTAAACCTTCTACGTCTCAGACAGAACGTTTGGGATTGGTTCGACTCACCAATGAAGGAAAAAAGAAGGGTGGTGGGATTCATCCCTCCACCAGGCATGAAGGCTCGGGGGATTAATCCCGCCGCACGCCCATGCCCTACGAGAATCTGCGGGATAATCCCGCTGGATTCCACACAAGGCATGCATAGGAGGCATGATTAATCCCGCCTCCTAGGCCTTGCACACATGCCTTGGGCAGCGGGATTAATCCCGCCGCATGCCCATGCCCTGTGCGGAATCCGACGGGATTAATCCCGTTGTCTAGGCCCTTCAGACAGGCCTTTGGCAGCGGGATAAATCCCGCCGGATTCCACGCATGGCATGCATAGCAGTAACCATAGGCGGCGGGATTAATCATGCCGCTCATGAGGATAATCGAATAGCCTGCCTAAAGGGCAGTTAATCCCGCCGTTCATGACCTGCATGAAGGCCCTGGCAGCGGGATTAATCCTGCCGCTCATGAGGGTAACGGATGAGCAACGGGATTAATCCCGCCATTATATGGTTAGAGCCTCGGCAGCGGGATTAATCCTGCCACTCATGAGGGTAACGGATGAGTGGCGGGATTAATCCTGCTGCCGAGGCTCTAACCATATAACGGCGGGATTAATCCTGCCGCCCGCAGGGCTAACCATATAGCGGCAGGATTAATCCCGCCGCACGCGGGGCTAACCAAAGAGTAGCGAGATTAATCCCGCCGCTACACACATATATATATATATATATATATGTATATGTATGTGTGTAGGAGAGTGCGTGTGTGTGCCAGAGATACACAAATTAGATAAAATTATTGTGATACACAACACACATATGTATATGTATATCGTGCTAAATAAATTAAATTATACAGACACACACACACACACACACATATATGTATATATGTATGTATGTATGTATGTATGTATCTATGTATAGGAGTGTGCATGTGAGAGAGAGAGATCTCACCTGTGTGTGAGAGAGAGGGAGATTTCAAAGCCACCGCCGCCACCTTGCTTCTTGAAACCCTAAGAATATACCTAAACCCTAAAAGGAATAGAATATATATTAACCTTAATCAAATATTCCTTTTAAGAATATACTTAACCCCTAAAAAGAATAAAAGATAGATTCGCCCTAAACCAATATTCTTTCATTATATTATCAGCATGTGCGTGTGCGTGAGTGTATCACATACACCCCAAGAATATAAATCATGAAGGGGTTTAACATGTGTGTGTCAATGAGAGTGTTAAAGTTTCACGTGTAGCAATACATATATACATACATAGTATTATACACATAAACATACATACATATTAGTACACAATATTAGAGAGATAGAGTACATATTATGGATCATTCATGGTGTGTATGTATAAAAGAAGAGAGACAGTACATATTATGGATCATGCATGGTGTGTATGTTTGAGAAAAGAGAGACAGTACATATTAACATGGATCATGCATGGTGTGTATGTATGAGAGAAGAGAGAGAGTGTTAACAAATTAAATTCATACACAATGTCATTGCATATATTAGTACACATATATACATACACACAATACACACAGACATACATACATATTACATGTGTAAATTCAATGTGTATATAGGGTTTAGGGTTTAGGGTTTAAGTTTAGTGGATCATGCATGGTGTGTATGTATGAGAGAAGAGAGATTGTTAAAAAATTAATTTTTTACTCATTGCATATATTAGTACATATATACATACACATATTATACACAAATATACAATGTCATACATAGTACATAATATTGTAACATCAGTACATATTATGGATCATGCATGGTGTGTATGTATAAGAGAAGAGAGACAGGCTACATATTATGGAATCAATCATGCATGTGTGTATGTATGAGAGAATGGATTATGCATGGTGACATTGTGAATGTATGAGAGAAGAGAGAGAGTGTTAACAAATTAAATCGTACACATTGCATATATTAGTACACATATATACATACACACGCATATACACACAGACATACATATATATTACATGTGTAAATTCAATGTGTTACATACACACAGACTGAGTACATATAGATCATACATGCATTGAACATGATGTTTTTCATAAAGAAGCAACATATTTCTCAAGTTTGATTTAGGGCAATGTGCATATGTGTGCATATGTGTCTTTATAAGTGCTTCTAATGCATGTGCACGTGTATATATAAATTTATGATTATGTTTATATATGTGTGCAAAACAAACATCGAATAATTAAGAAAATAATATTAATAAACACACTATGAACATATTTTAAATTATACATAATAATATATAATTTTATCTAATATATAGCCATATATAGTTTTAATAATATATATTAATTTAATATTGATAATAAGGTTTAACACTGGAATATTCTTGAAATAATAAGAATTTAATTGAGAAAATCCCATTAATATATACAAATGTAGATCAAGTACTAAAATAATTAACTAAATTAATTATGATAATCATGTTTAATATTGGAATATTCTTGGAATAATAAGAAAATAATAAAGAATATCCCATTAATTAATTACTCAAGTAATTCAGAAAATGATATTAATATACACATTATAAACATATTTTAAATTATACCTAATAATACATCATTTTATCTAATATATAGTCATATATAGTTTTAATAAAATATATTGATTTAATATTGATAATAAGGTTTAACATAGGAATATTCTTGAAATAATTAAGAATAAGACTAATTTAATTATGATAATCAGGTTTAATATTGGAATATTTTTTGAATATTAAGAAAATAATAAAGAATATCCCATTAATACTAAGAAATGTAAATTAATTACTCGAGTAATTAAGAAATATAATAATAAACAAACTATGAATATATTTTAAATAATACATAATAATATATCAATTTATTTATTGTATTAGTGTATATATATATATATATATATATATATATATATATATTATAAACTTAATAATATATACTTGAATATTAAGAATGTAGAATAATTACAAAAATTTCGTAATATTAAACAGCTTAAATCACTTGAATGACTTTAAATGCAATTTTAAAACACTCATTGGAATTGAAGAGTATATATGTCAGAGTGTCGGTTATTTGTGTCAACTCATCTTAAATTTTATTTTCTATTCTTTTTAAAAATTTCGAATTTCTGACATAAGTATTATCGGTTTGACATGTAAATTTGAAAATACATTTAATTTCCCACTCAAATTCAAATTTAGTTCTTTCTTTAGCAAAGGTTTCTTCATTTCTTTATTTTTTACTCTCAAATTTTCTTTTTTTTTCATAATGATCAGCTCAAGAGCGACATTAAATTGGGTGCGCTATTGTTTATAGAAAAGCACGGCGCCTTTAATACTGTTTACAAGTAAGTATTATAAACAAATTTAGATATAGTTATAAAAATTCACTCTCTTACATTCTCTCTTAAAATTAGAAATTAGGGGTTTAGGAATGCATTAAGATTACATATATTCCGTTAGGGATTTATCCCGTTTAAATATCCTTTTAACTTAATATTTTCGGTTAGCCGAGGCGGCGGGATTAATCCAGCCATTTCTTTTTCGCCTTCGTCGTGTGATGGACAATTGAGAAAGAAGAAGTTCCACCACTTCATTGCAGAAATGAGAACCTTGATCTGTGACTATCTCTAATGGACACCCAAACTTGGTGATAATGTTCTGGATGATGAAATTTGTTGCAATCTTCTTGGTACAAGCTTGAACAGAGACTACTTCCACCCACCTTGTGAGATAGTTAGTACCTACAATAATGTATCCTTTTGGGAAGAAGCCACGGGCAAGGGACCAACAAAGTTTATTCCCCACTTCTCAAATGGACCTGTTGATAAAATAGGATGCAAAGGTCCCATGCATAACACTCTTCTCCCAAAGCTAGCAAACTTGGCAAGTCTGGCACCACTCCTTAACATCCTTGAAGAGGGTCAGCCAAAAGTACTTGTATCTTGCATTAACAATCTTCTTGGAAGTATAGTCGTGTGAGAAGTATCCATCACAAAATCCTTTATGGCATTGCTCCATGATTGTTTTCTCTCCTAACAACCCATTGCTCATCGAAGCACACTATCTCGTCCTATTCTATAAAGTAACTCACTCATCAACATATAGGGTCAAGATTGTCGCATGATCTTCTTCTTTTGGGTTGTTGTACAACCTTCAGGAAACTTCCCATCTATCAAGAAATTGTAGACTTCATGATAATCTTCCATGTCGGGTGAAAGAGCATAAACTTCCAAGAGATAATGGAATTTCTCAATGTCACCTTGGTCTAACATTTCTGCTAGACCCGCTCTTGTGCTCTTCTTATGTTGAAACTCAAATTCATACTTAGCCAAGGTTGTGATCCACCTAAAAGACTTCCCTGTGAGGCTAGGCTTGTTGGTAATGTACTTAAGTGCTGCATTGTTGATGAGGAAAACAAAATGGCACCCCCACAAGTAATACTTGAACTTCTCCATTGCATATATGATTGCTGCTACTTGCTTCTTCAACAATGGGTAGTTAAGCTCTGGCCCTTGTAATAAATAAAAATAAGTATCCACTTGTCCCCTTCTGCATCAAGATCATAGTGATCGAAACTTCTCTAATGCTAAGATTGACATAAAACAACTCCTCCCATTTAGGTGCCACCAAAATCAGATGTGAACTTAGTGCAATTTTGAGCTTCTCAAACGATGTTTGATATGAAGATGTCCATTGAAATGCAACTCCCTTGCGAAGTAGTTGGTTTAATGGATATGCCATCTTTATGAATCCCTTCACAAATCTATGGTAGTACCTTGCCAACCCTACAAACTTTCGTACCTCCTTGACACAAGTTGGAGTTGGTAACATGAGTAGCTTGTCCACCTTATCTTGACTTAGCTCAATGCCATCCCTTGAGATCACATGTCTCACTAAGGTGCCCTTAGTACTACCAATCTGGCATTTTTTTGGGTTCAAGCATCCTTTTGCATTATCCATCCTCTGGAATGCTAGTCGTACCTTCTCCAAGTGGCTCATCCTCTCGCTAAAGATGTAAAAGTCATCAAGGTAAACCCTAATGAATTAACGGAGATATGGTTCAAACACCTTGTTCATCAATTGTTGAAACGTTGCTAGAGCATTTGTGAGTCTAAATGGCATCACCCTATAAGCAAAGGTTCCCCATGGTGTGATAAAGGTGGTCCTTCTCTCAAATCCTGACTTGGAAATACCCAAAGTACCCAACACAAAATGTGTACATCTCATGCCCTATCACTTCATCTAGTATTTCATCCATAAAAGGAATGGGGTGATGATGTCAATATGTGCCATCATTTAATTATTTAAAGTTGATACAAACTCAGCACTTACCATTTTTCTTTGAAGCTACCACCACATGAGAAACCCAACCACCTTAAAAATGAAATCAGAACATTGTACCTTCATGAGCTCCTCATAAACTATGCTCTATTTCAAAGGACCCATTCTATAAGACTTTTGTGCAACTCCCCTCAACAAAGCTCCTCATATGATGTCGCAAACTACTTGGGGAACTTCAATAACAAGCCCATGTATTGCTCCTTCTCCTCATGAGTCAAACTTGGACTAAGCATCCTCTTCAAAAGTGCTCGACACTCCACTCTCTCTGCCTCAAACATGTTGCTCTTTTCATCAACCCCTACTACCCCTCCTTGAGCCTCCTGCTCCTGGGTGAGTTGTTAATCATAAACCTCATGTCTATCATGAGGCTCCACACATGTAACAACCTTAGGAATTGCCTTAAGGGCATACAGTTCCTTCTCCTCTTGTTCACTCTCAAAATCCGAGGTTATCACCTCGCTATTACTACTAAAGTCATATTCTCCACTAGAAGATGACTCCTCATTTACAACCTTTGTTGTGTTCTCCTTGATGGCTATTGTCACTTGTCTTGATTTATGACAAATAGTCATCTCCCCTTTTTTCAATAATTCTTAGCTTTAACCTTATAAAGTCAAGGTTGACCCAAGATCATAGGATAATTGTGTTCATTTCGTCGTAGTTGCATGACATGCACATCTACATAGGTAGTTATCCCGTGCACTGTGATTAGCAAGTCAATAATCATTCCTACTAGCTTGACACGTTGATCATCTGCCACCCTAATCCTCCAATTCGATGGTTGGTTGCACCTGAGACTAAGTTTCTCCATCAACTAGCTATCATGACATTGATCTCTGCACCACCATCTATTATAACACATTGCACACGCATTCCATCTATTACCACATCCACAATTGGTGCCACAACATTCACATCAAATTCTCTTGTTATCACCTATACATTCTGCATCACTCATCTTCACCATTAGGACTTACCTTCTTTGCATGAGTATTAATTCCTTGTCGAAGCTCCCTCCTTAAGTTTGGGCATTTTGACAATAACTATGCAATTGTAATGCTAGCATGGGCATCTTCAAAATCCTCAACGATTGAATACTCCTTTTGCCCTTTGCCAATTCCCATATCCTATATACCAACCTTACTTTGTGGTTTGGTGCCCTCCTTCCTTTTCTTCTTACTTGCACGTGTCTTCACTTACTCATGTTGCTTAGCTTGTTGCTCTCCTTTAGCTCTCTTAAGACCTAAGAGATCTAAGTCACTATGCTCGGTTGTTAATTCCACCAAATGAACACTAGGTTAGTCCCTCTATTGTGGTGCAAAAGTTTGTTGAGGTTTTTGAGGACACTCATTTGCATAGTGTCCCACCTGTTTACATGTAAAACATGTCACCTATGGTCATGGTTGTTGACATTTGGTGGATAGTAACCTTGTTGTTTACAAATATAGCAAGTGACATTAGCTCGATCCTAGGTGGCCTTAGAGGTTTTGGTCCCGTCGGCTTTGCTTAAAACAAATGCAACTTGAGATGTTTGAGATTCGAGGTCAATTTGGCAATTACTACTCTCCAACTTAGATGATTTGATTAGAACGGTTGCAGGAATCACAACTTGAGGTGTTTGTAGAATTGGTGCCAACCTTGGTTGTGGTGCTATCGTTGAGATTGAGGCTTCAACAGGATCTATGAGAAGTGCCTCCTTTTTCATAGCAATCTTCACAACTTCTTGCAAGTTACTATGCTCTTTGTTCTTTACCTTCTGGCATAATACCGACTTCAATCTAGTAATAACAAACTTGTTGAACATCAACACATTTATCCCGACAATTGGCTTGGACTCCTTAGATGCATCTTCCAATCCTTCGGAGGCCTCCACTCCCAAACCGCTTTGTAGCTTACATTGGAGCTCCAACGCATTTATTGAATGCTTTCACATTCTTTCTTCACTTTGCCTTAATTGATCCAATTGCTTTCATGACCTCATCCAATGTCTCTGGCTTTCTATACTCTCCTAGAAAAGCCTCACTCAACTTCTCCCAACTAGCCTTAACATCATTAGTTTGATGCTCAAACCACTTCAATGCTCCATCCTCTAAAAAAGATGTTAGAATTTCTGCCCAAGTGGTAGAACTTCTATTTTCATTCGAAATGCATGCTCGCTTAAATGGAACATAAATACCGATTTATCCTCATTTTGTAAACCATAATATACTTAAAGACACCATCTTTACAAGTGTAAAAACGAAAAAGGTTTCACTTGATTACAAGTAGATGAAGAGATGTCACTTTGATGAAGCAATGCCCCCCTCTATGCAAGCTTGTCAGCCTCTAGATTTTCTTTTCGAGGAACGTGCCTTATCTCAAAAGTGTCAAACCCCTTTTGAGATCTTGAACATGCTCAGAAAGCACTAGACTTTCCCACCTTCCATTGACCTTACACTTGGTTCACTAACAACTTAGAGTCACCAATTGCAACCACGTTCTTCGCTCCTTGTTTCTTTGCCTCCTTCAATTCTTGAATCAATGCAGAATACTGATGTAACTAAAATGGGCATGACTATAGTCCCATTTCTAATAATTAGTAATTTTAGCTATTTAATTAGCATTTTTAATATTAAAGGAATATTCTTTAGAATATATGTTGAAAACAGAATATTCTTTAGATATTCTATTTTGTAATCGACCCTTTAATAAATTATAGCATTCATTGAACAAAATTAATAACATTATAAAAGTAGAAGGTATTAAATTATATAATATATTACTTAATATAACAATTAAGGAAGAGCATAAGAGGTACATTATATAAATATTGATGTTGTTATTAAAATATTAATATTTAAATATACATTATTAATTAAAAATTTGTAGTAGTATACAAATCCTATAATAATATAGTCAATCTTCCATGTCGTTTTTTAAATTTATATAGTTAAATAAACAATTTGGTACTATTTAAAAAGTTTATAATAATTGTGAATATTAAAATATGATATTTTATAATTTTGTAATTGCTTTAAGCTTCAAACAACATACATTCCCTTGCAGTTTTGTTAATTGTGACTTTATCAATGCTTCTTGACATCCACCTATATCGAATGATTTATAAAACATGCTGGGTCTTTTTGATTGGGAGACCATGTTTTCTTTAGGCATCCATTATATCTTTCGCTCTCCTTCTCGTGTCACCTTTTTTGTGGTTTGAACCATGCAACCTTAACCATACTATTTTTTTTATTACTTTAGATGTGTCGATAATTTGACCCATCCAAATAGGCTAATTATATGACACATCTAGAGTAATGAGAACCATCATTAGTTTTTAAAGATCTTGGCAGTAATCAAAGTATGCTTTAGATTTTTGGTTCCTTTGTCCAACAAAATGTGGGTTTGCACTTCCACATCACTACTGGCTTCTATGTCGTCTGTGCTTAGTGATGTCATTTCAATCTCCTCTTGCCACCTTGTTTTGGCCAAAAAGGGTGTTGCAATTCTGTACTTGTGACAGTAGGCCCTTTTAACTCTCGAACCATAAGCTCCCAATAGTCAACCACATGCTTATATAATTTTAAGTAACCAATTGCCTTATTAGAATTCTTTGACATCGATTTTTAAACCCATGCCACATATTTTTTGATGCTATCAATAATAACCTCTTGTTCCTTGAGCTGGGCACTCAATGGAATAGGGTCTGGTTGTCCTTTTGGGAGAAGTGGCTTTCTATTCTCTCCACTTTTGAAGAGCATTAACCCCTTTTTCGGTAACCACTCATGCTCTGATGGCCGTAACTTGTATTGCATAATAGGTATACCATCTCGTATGGAGAAAAAGAATTGTAGCGGCACAAGGTGACCAACTAAAGAATCACTCCCTCTTTTATATACTCCTTGAGAAATTTTTTAAAGTCTAGCACCTCAGTCACAAGCAAAGGACAACTTTTTCTGGAGATGCAGTTTTCAAAAAGATTCATTATATGCAGTAAGGTAAGTGTACTTGTCCTTTTAGTAGAGTTGGAGACCTTGTTGAAGAACGCATCAATATCTTCATGAGTGTGACTAACCATAAGAAAACTGAGTGTGACCAACCATAAGGAACTGAGTGTGATTGTCTCAAACACACCTTTGGCAACAAGCATTAACAAGTATGCTAGCACATATTTAGAAAATAAAAGTAAGTATGAGCTTGAGAAACCCTTAAGTAAAATGATTTACCTATTTTTGTTCTCGCCTGCACAATTATCCATCTGTAAAAGCAAATGACGAGGAAGCTTATTTGATGTTGAGGACACATGTACACTATTTGAGCTAGATCCCTCCATTGAACCTGAACTCTCAACAGTGTCATTTGTTTTTTGTGCAGGCTGCTGACAATGCCTCTCATATTCCCAAGTAGCCTCAAGTGCAGACGTGTTCATGAGAGCATTATGTAAAGGTTGAAGGTGTTGTTTCTTCACTTTGAGATCACTGATAGGACTTGTTTGTGAGTGGGCTTTAAGGTTTCTAAACACATGGCCAACGACCCAATAGTGAAATTGGAGTCGCAAGACCAATGTGGAAGTGAAAAGTGTTCATATGACTCACAACCGTGTCCATGTGTTAACACACCTGTTAATGAAATCGGAAGTTTTATGACATTTCCAAGGCACTTTGGTGTTGCAACGAGCTTTAGAATGCTGGTCTTTGAATGATCCATCTTGTCATGGATCAAACACAAGTACTCTGATGGGCATGACACAGAAAATATGCAGTGTGCATAGTACTGAGACCGGCAAGTTTGTTGTGCAATCATGTGGGCCTTCATCTTCTTTTGAATGGCAGTGATCTCCACCAAGGTTTTTGCACAAGCCTCTGCAGCCTTCAATGATGTACAAGTGTCACACTTGGAAAAGCTAGGGTGTTTTGTAATCTCCACATCCTTAAAATGAGTATTCTATATGTTGTTTAAAGGTACTAGTGCAAATTGCTTGAAGTCCCATCAAAATAAGGCACTTGTTCACATGTTCACACAGCTTCAATTGAGTGTAGATTGAAGGCAAAACCTTGAGAGTTTACCTGACCCTGCATTTGTGGTTCGGCATTTGTGAGGCATCCTGTCTGCATCTGCTTCCACAAAAGCCTTTAGTATCTTTATGGCTGCCATAATGTGAGAGTGGTTTTGACCAAGCGAGTGTTCTCATGTACTGAGGTTTGCGCTCCATTAGCCACTCATCCCTCCGACGATAGAACGTGGTCTTTGGGATCTCGTATATACTGTACCAAGCTTTAAAGCAGATGGCCACCTTATTAAATACCATGGATGTACTCTAATAACCTGTGTCCAAGGCCATTCCATCAATACACCCAGTTAGTGCAGCATATACAAACTCATGCCTTTGCTTTTGGGTGAGCGTACAAAAGACATGTCTACATTGGATAATTTCATTTCAATCTGCCATCTGACAACACTTCTTCTTGCAGCAGTCAATCATGGAAATGCTCGTAACACTTTCGAAAGATGTAGGATCCATTTTGACCCTCTTTGCTGAAACTTGCAGGGAAGATCTACAACCCATGAATCGCCTTTTTTTTACAATAGGACCAATGCAAGGAACCTCTTCAAATATGAGTTATTCTTCCGAGTTGTTATTATTGAAATCCAACCCAGAATATGTTGAACCATCTTGCCATCTTAATTCAAATGTTCGCCACCTCACGAGGGATCCAAGATGCAATGTGCCATTAGGTGAAACCTCTATCACAACTACACCCACAAAGTCAGACCCTAGTTTCTCTTCTGACACTACTTCCATTGGATTTATAGATGTGATGATTCCTCTCCCAACCTCAATCTCAAGAAGAAAGAGAATCACCTCATCTATCACATCAGGCAAGCCATCATTTGGTAAACTCGTGCTACTATTTGTTGTGACTCTGCATATTCTATGTCAGTCTTAACTTCATCCAAATTCCACAATACAGGAGAGGTACCGCTCGTATGGGTTCTATCGTCTAATGCATGGGTGATTCCTGGTCAGGAGAGGGGTTATCCCTTGCTTGCTTCTCCAATGACTTTAAGAGTATTGAATTCGTAGTTCGGCCAATCACACCCATACCAATATGGCCTGCCATGGAAAGCTCCCCTCGGACCCAGTCCAAACTCCGTATATTTCGTTGGTTAGAGCCGGAACCAAGTATTGCTTGAAGCAATTTTCCCAATTCACCGCAACTCCTTCCCAGGCCTTGCAGAGGCCATTCACCAACCACTCTAGTGATTTGCTTCCTATGAACAAGAAGGCTACCAGTCCTACAAACTTGGCCGCTTCCTCTCTCTCCTATATGCCTGTAACACCCCATTCCTATGGTGGCAGACCTTTGGGGCTCCAATTCTCCTACTACGAGACCGTCCTTCAATAGTCGAAATACCATCACTAGCTCATCAACATTATGTGGGAGGCTCTGCTTCCTTCTAAATCGAATCGGATCCCTCTTTGCCCAGTTTGGCTAATCACCAATTCTGTGGGCTGGATGAATTGGCTCGCTTTCTTAGTGAATTCCAACTTCTCCACTTCTTCCCATGGAAGGTCAAAGAATTCATCTAGGCGCAACTATCTCCTGACCCGCCGAACGTTGGGTCGAACAATCAACTCCTTGAACCTAGAATACATGGGTGACATGAGTTTCACTATCCTCTCCTGGCCTTTGATGGACATGCAAACCTCATGGATGACCACTGGCCTATTTCGCTCCATCTAGTCTGTTGTCATGGTGGTGTATATCTCCTTCCCAAGTACTGCCAACGTGGCAGTCCTCATGACATCCTCTAAGGTGACTGGCACGATTATCCCTGCACCTAGATACACAATGATGGCACCGCCCGACCATCATTGCCTTTGTAGTACATGCCTCACGCATGTGGTCCATCATCATGGACCATGTGATCCTGTGAGTTGTCCACACGTGTGTCTTGAAGTCGTCCTCCCCGCACCGTCCTTCCTGCTGCACTTCCTTGGGTTTCCTTGCCGTGATGGCTACTTTTCCCCGGGGTGTCTTGGTATAAACTCCGTTTGGGTGGATATTCGGCCCAACGTGGTTACTGCTGGCTATCTGTGGTAGTGCTTGTCTGTCATTGTCACTCATTGTGACTTGATAATGTTGGGTGAAGCCACACTGGTCTTAACTGCAAGGCCTTTCTAGTTTGCTCCTCCCCACCAAGGGCTCCTGTCACTAGTCCACTACATCTCACCCTTGGGACTTTGTGCCTCACTTCTTCAGGGAGTGTCTCCGCTAGGGCTTTCCCCTCCCTCGCTTCCATAGTTGATCTTCGATCAGCTATGGCTGTGGGTATACTCGGTTAAGGCCAAGGCTGAAATGGGGTTGTCGATTGGGTCTACTACCGAGCTTAAATTGGGCCCACTCAAATGGCACTGTCATCTAGTTATGGTGCGTCTATGTGGCTCTTTTGGAGTTGTGAAGGCAATCGATGGACCGGTCCTTATGCTCTTGCCCTGGGTTTTATTGTTTCAGGCTTCGGGTGCTCCCCTATGACCCTTGGTTTGTCAGTGCAATACCTACCCTTGTGGGGGTGCCCCGCCCTATGCGTCTTGAGCTTAATGGGCGTGTGCAGGGGACCACCATTTTGCCATCATCCAATCCTTTCGTGCCTACCTAGTGCAAAGTGTCGTAACGCTTTGAATCGTTGTGCATGTTGCCTTGCGACGACAGACCTTAGTCCCCTCCTAGTGTAAATCTTATTTGTGGGCTCCTAGTCATGTTCTACCTTCGTGCCCCTAAGCCTAAGGGTGACCAAGAAGCAGATTGAATCCCCCTTCCATGTAAATATCAAGGATTACCCAAAATTTAACCTTTTGGTCTCAATTTCTACTACCCTTAGGATACCCTTGGGTGTTACCTTAGCTTAATTCGCCATCCATACCTGGATGGCAGTTGGCTCCGGGGTTGGCATATTCAGCTCACAATGAAGTTTTGTTGACATGATGTTTACCGCCAACCCACCATCATAATCACATTGTTGATTATGCCTCCCGTCATCCAAACCAGAATGGTTTGGCACGTCATCCACAAAGTCTATTGTGGTTGTGATGCCTTTGGGCCGAGGTTGGGCTGATCCACGTGGCCGAGCCTTGTATAGCGTGGCTGGAATAAGTGGCACTTCTTGTCCTGTCGAGGCATGGCCTCTCCTCTGTTGAAGGCGAGACATTTCCATCTCCTCGTTGCTCCTCTTGATCCTCGGCCTTGTGCTGGTCATGTAGCAGTTGGTACGTTAGTTTGCTTTATTACCACCGCTTCAACAATGAGGGTTTTGCTGCCCATTCCTTTTCGTGATGTCTTCTTGTTCTCCTAGTTTTCCACACGTGCGACTCAGCTTGTTTTGTCCGCTAAGGGGGGCTGTGGTGTTTTGTTTGTTCTGTTGTCCCGACTTGGTAGCACTACCGTTACTTGATTTGCTTGTGGTGTTGGGATTAGTGTTAGGCTGGCAGGGATCTGTTTGTTTGCCGCCCTTGCGAGGCCGAGCGCTTGCACTTCCAACATGGGTTTGATTAATGATACCCAAGAGCACCAATAGAGCGGGTGCGGGCCACCACAAAGCGCACACGTCGTCTCCCTACATTCTGGCTACTTCTCCCTGTTGTCGTACCTAGGTTGATAGGGTTGCCGATCCCAAGAGCGGGACCTATGACTCCAGTTCCTGATCATGACCTCATGCAAGATTGGTTGTTCCCTTCCATCCTACGCCCATAACTCCTTCAATTGTCTACATCCCCTCTATTTTTTTATTCCACCATCAATG
This sequence comes from Selaginella tamariscina, assembly GCA_003024785.1. Classification (NCBI taxonomy): domain Eukaryota; kingdom Viridiplantae; phylum Streptophyta; class Lycopodiopsida; order Selaginellales; family Selaginellaceae; genus Selaginella; species Selaginella tamariscina. The sequence continues at coordinate 76,009 of PUQB01000688.1, forward strand.
CGGTTGCCTGTAGTAGCCTATTGCTCAAAAGTTTGGCCAGTTGATAGCAATTGTCTGTGTTGTGGAACTTGCGATGTTACATACTCAGTTGTACTTGTTCCTGCGTGCGGTGTATCCCATTTGAGCCAATGTTGCGGTTAAGTCTTCCTTTTGCACTGCCACCCGGTGGGTTTCTCTTTGTTGTGATCACTCATGCTCCTTGGCTCTCGACCGTCTCTTCTTTCTGGCAGTTTTGGAGTGTCTAAGAGGTTTTTTTTTCCATGGTGGTGTCATTTGCCCCTTTAGTGTCCAATTTGTCATGCGTCTTCCTCTCATGGCATCTCTCACTTCCTGCTTTTCTGCCTTTTTGGCGTACCAGAGTAACTTATCAAATGTCTGATCATTGTTTAGTCCGATTCACTTATGGATCTCCGGTTGTAGTCCCTTTTGACACCACATTTTCTTGGTCATGTCAAATGGGGCATCCCTTAGCTGGGCGATGTACCCCAGCATGTGAGCTAATAAGGTCACTAGATCAATTCCCATAGTGTCCCATTGAGCCTGGGAGGTGCTCTGATCCGGACCCTCCACTTCAAACGTGCTATAGTCTATGTCCCAGTATTTTGCAGGTACCTTTCTCCTCCCTTGCCCCCCCCCCCCCTTTCTGGTTGAGGGTGGGTGACGAGGACGAGCTCCTCTGACTGTCCCTTGAGGGGCCCCTTCGCGGGACCAACTTGCCAGTTGGTGGTGCAGCAAACCTCGATTAGATGGTATCCCCTAATCCAGCGAGTAGCTTTGTAGAACCATGCAACTCTATGGAATCCCCTTGCGGTGCCAAGACGGTCGTGGTTGATAGGGCGTATCCTTCTTGCCCTAAGACGGTATCCCCTCATCTTGTGGTGGTTGCAGCTTTGCTGTGCACCCTTGCAAAATTCCCTTGCGGGGTTGATATGGTCTTGGTCGCTCTAGCGGATTTCCCTCGCCCTGGGACAAAATCCCCTCATCCCTCACCCAGAGTGACCACTATGTGGTCCCCCTCACTAGCACCTCTTCCTAGTCTATCAACTCGTCGACGTCTAGTCGCCTTCACACAGGTGATCGTCCCATGTGTACCCTGGCCTTCCGAAGCCTCGAGTTCTCATCCTGGTAACCATCTTGGTCTGTTGTGTCATCCGATCTATTGAACTCCTGATGCAAAGGTTGTCTTGTCATTAATTGGTGCCCCTCCCTGTGGGGGCCTTCCGATGAGGCTCTTCCTCCCCTCTTTTTGGGCATCCATGGTGCCCCTCCTTACCCTAGTGGGTGACAATGGCCCTAGGTCTCTTACCTCACGTCCCATGTGGCATTGGCCATGCTAGACCTCCGACTCTCGTCCCCCATCGCTATCCGTGCTAATTTTGCCGCCTCGAGATTCCTATCTCCAACACATGCCTTCCCTTTCCTAGGGTTCTCTTGCATAGGATCTTCTCCCTCAGGGGTATGCGTCGAACATGGGTTCAGCTCTTCAGTGTGGAGGCTCATCGTAGCCCTCACTCTTGCCTACATCAAGAGGGGGTGGAGGGCTTCCATTGTTCTACCATCCATCCCACTCTAAGTCATAGGTCATTGCCGAGCGGTGTCGTCCATCCAAGTGCTGCTCATTCCTGCACGCTCCTATACATGGAATGACATCCAGATGTGTTGTGGGTTTTTCATACCTTTCTTCGTCGTCTGCGGCTTGCAACCACCTTTTCTATTTCTCTACCAGGTTTACCACTTTTCCTAGGCTTGGCCATGTGATGTTTGCATTGTTTCTTCGAGTAGACGAGGCAAGGGCCAATTGTGGGAATCGGTGTACCTCTCTGCCTTCCATTAACCTTTCTCAACCAACCCGACGCATTCTTTTGGCCAACTAGTACTCGTTGATCTCCAATTGTTCAAACGAGTTAATCCCGGCTCTCCAGTCTCTCCTTTGGGCCACAACCCTACTTGCTACGGTGAACTCCATCCATGTGTACTTACTATCCCATCATGGTCGCCACAAATGGTCATCAGGGACTCCGCAGGCCAAGTGTGGTGGTTCTATGAAGTCTCGGTGGTCACCAGGATGCTATGGTAGTGTTTAGTCCCGAAGGTCCACCTTTGCAAGCGGATTTACCTTGGGGAGCACAAGAAGGTGTGAGATGGTCTCTACCTAGACGCCGTGAGGGTCTGTGTATAGGTGAGGAGGAGTTCTCCTAGGTGGGATGTTTTACCTGCTCTGACTATATGTTGTCGAACTAGGAGCAGGGCAGAGAAGAATGATTGGAGAAGGTGGTGGATAGAAGGAGTAAATACATATATATATATTGCCTACCCAAATATAAAGCTGCCCCAGAGAAGGTGGAGCAAGATACAAAGAAAAAGACAGACTAGAAGGAACCCCAACCCACTACAAGCCCTCCTGCTTATATAGTGGGTCAGCTAGTTCTATACCCTAGCACACTCCCATTGGTCTTCTGCCCTATGCTAGCATCTTGCTTGTAGCATTTATGCACCTCCTTCACGCGTGTTGTCGAGTACCTTGGTAGTTGATCTGGACGATTGGATCTACGCCTGGGTTAAGCGCCACTTGATAGTTGTCATTGTTAGTGCATACCTGCTACACTTTCACTGCTCAGTAGCTCCGTCTCGTCACTTGGCGGTTTGACAGTGGTCAAACCACCGTTAACCACAAGGTTGGCTCAGTTGGAGAGCATGGATGAATCACAAAGACAAGCCCTGCAACTTGTGGAAGTAATGTAACAGAAGTGGAAGGCCAAATTCAATAAGAAATTTGAGAACGACCACTCCATGTGGGTGATTTAGTGATGCGATATAATAATTGATTGGATAAGACCTTCTCAAAGAAGTTCTTACCAAAATGGGATGGACCTTTCATCATTGTGGAGGCTTATAGAATGGATCATATCTTTTAGCGAACTTGAATGGAGAACAACATGGCACACAGGTTAATGGTTACAAGTTGAAGCACTTTCATGTTCGGCAGTAGCTACCGGTTATCAAACAACCTGCATCGAGTGGCAATGCTTGTTGTTTGGGTGGGATTTATGTCACGAGAAATTTGCATCATCACCTTGGTAGCCCTAGTATGCATGTAGTGGACTAGTCTTTTACTCGTATTTATACATCTCTCTTTCACTTTACTATTCCCCTTCTTTGTCTTTTTTTGCATGGTCAAACTAGTCAACATTATTATGTTAATGCATATGGTTAGTGCTTGTTTTGACCATGCACATTTTCCCATGCACATTTCCTTTCCTTATCACCTTTCCAAGTCAAAGTCAAGTCACCTTCTTCCATAATCCCCACCATTTATGGGTCAAATCCACCTTCTTCCATAATCCCCACCATTTATGGGTCAAATCCACCTTCTTCCATAACCCCTACCATTATTCTTATGTAACCCCCATTTTGCACCTTCTCTTACACCCCTACCCTACCCTATATGCATTCTTTATATTATTTTGGGTATATAAGGAACCAAGGCTCAAGAGTTTGAGGAGATATATAGGGATATAGAGGAGAGTTTCAACTTTCTTCTTTTCTTTTCTTATTTTGTAAATAGGTGTGATGAAATTATTTTGCGTGTGCTTTTATGGTGAAATATAAAAATTAATTAATATATGTTTGTGTCATGAGTTTTATCCCATGTTTTTTCTTTCTTTTCTTTTCTTTTATTCATGTGTGTAATCGTTACAAAGACCACTATAATGTGCTATCGCTCAACCTTCTTTTTCCTTCGACATCATTCAACCTCGTCGCTCGTTCATGCCAACTAGTGGTTTGACAATGGTCAAACCACTATCAAACCAGCAAGCTCCAATCTCCATGGATGGGGTTACGAATATATTCTATCCTCGGTTGCAAGCACTATTAGTTCTATCACAAAGAAGTTACAAGGGCATGAGATAACTTCTTTCTTTTAAGTGTGAACATTAATAATCAATATTGAGATATCTCCATAAAGCAAAGGAAATAAGCAACAACACCAACCAACCTAAGCTTGTGCCTCAAAAACTTGTGCCAAGTGCAAGAGAGTGGACCGTATGCAGAAATAAAGGCATTATGGGCATGCATGAATATATGCAATATATTTTCCTTAACTATATTGTCCTTCATTTCCTTAGAGACACTCATGAACCAAATACAATCTTGGAAACTAAAACAATGTTTTCATGATCTCCCCAAGTATTGCCCTTGACAAATCCTTCCATAGTTAACCAAGTGAATGAGCTACCTAGCCTAGAGTTAGGATTAAAGCTCTTAATATATGTAAGATATGCACATGCAAGAGTTATCCACCTCCATTAATGTGTGTTTTATCAGTATTTATATCCAATTTAAGATAAATTAACTATTAAGATCAAAATTTAAGTCATATTAAGATACTTATATGTAAAGTTCTTAACAAAATGTTAGTAAAACCTATCTAAATTAATATTAGATTAGGCAGTATTAATAAGTTTAGGTGGTTATTAAATTATATAATTACATTAGTATGTTAAAGTTATTAATTGATAAAAATGATGAATTTAAACAAGTTTTACTATTAAGTAATTGGAATCATCATACCAAAACATAATAATGAATTTAAATAAGTTTTACTATTAGGTAATTGGAATGTAAACGTTCATAATTCAAATTTAGTATGTTTAATTCATGTTAGAGTCACAATTCTATTTATTTCAAAACCATTTTTAAATCTAGAATTTTCAAAATATTTACTACATAAATTAATTATTGAATTAAGGTTCTTATTTGGAACAGTAGGTAAAAGGAAAATCCCTTGTGCAACCTTTATATATTCCAAGGAGACCATATACTATGTTACGACCCGTATAACAATTAAAAATATTTCCCAAAAAGGTATAAGCTAGAATATTCCTAAAGAGCTATACCTAGATCTAAGAGAATTAAGGCACACTAATATGGAAAGCCTTTTGGAGAGCAGCATGTGAAGACTAAAGACAGCTCGGGGGAGGTCGGGTGGTTTTGAGGGTCTCTAATTGTACGTAGTGGTGCCTAACATACTAGTAGTCATAGTCAACGACAAGTGTTGCAATAGAACTCTCAAGATATCATTTAAAGCAGCTAAAGGCACATATGAGTTATGCTTATAATTTATATGTGAGTGGTGTAGTATATGTAATATACTATTATTTATATTATATATATATATATATATATATATATATATATGTAGTGTAAATATAAAAATAAAAAATTACTAGATTATATAACATGACTAATAGAAAACTATATAAATAAAAAAAATTAGATCTCTTTCTAATTCTGAAGATAAATAAGTTCAATTAGGACAAAAATATATTGTCACGTATTAATAATAATGAAGAGACATCAATCTTCATTATTGACACTCCTGCCACCAATTGTTCTCATGTGATAATCTATATACGCAACATTTCTTAAAAGTGCTATAATCTTGCCCCAACTACATGGACACTCAATATCCCGAATTCATACATATGTAAATATTACATGCCCTCAAAGTTCCTTAGTATTATAATAAAGGAAATAACTGTCATTCATTGGTGTATGTAAACAAATAAGCATATATAATGACACAATATAGTAACTATAAAACAATTGATTTTTAATCTTGGATTTCTTTTGTATCTTTGTTAAGAATATAATTGTCACTTATTATAAATGCCCTAATTATGTATCAACATATTTTCCCTTATCTTTAAGCATATAAATATATATGTGTGTGTATGTATGGTAAATTGTTTATGTCCTTCCTACATGTTCGTAAACTATAATATTATAACATCTCCTAGAAGTTTATTCTCCCAAGATTCACATGAAGGCGGTTGCCACACCTACATCTAGTTCATTCAAGCTCTTAGAAGGCACTAATTCCCATGCTGTCCTCTGCCAATCCATTTACACACTTGGAAATCATTGTTATAATTATGTCTAGTCATGATGTATCTTCCATTGTAACTAAACACACCCAGATATGTAGAATCATGCTAAACAAAGTCCAAGTTTGCAACACTCATGTAACACAACACCATGTGTTAAGATTTTCATGTCATGGATAATCCATGCATGACGATATAACGGTCTTGATAATGCCATGTGGGGTTAGAATTTAGGATGACCGTTGGATAGAGTTTAAAATGACGGTTGATGGCAGTGTCAACGACACATGTTTAAGTTTAAAATGACGGTTGATGGCAGTGTCAATAACACATGTTTAAGTTTAAAATGATGGTTGATGGCTATGTCAACGACACATGTTTAAGATAGGATTTAGGATGAATGTTAGATATGATTTAAAATGGCTATTGATAAGGACTAAATAAACACATTATGATTTAAAATGGCCATTGATAGGGACTAAATAAACACATGGTCTTAACATGGAGTGTTGTAAACTTTGCAACATTATTTTACATACTATGTACAAGTGTTTTAAATGTAATTTTCCCATCAATTTATTAAATAATAAAATTATTTAAATAAAATTAGAGTCAAAATAACATTTTAATTTCTTTTTCTCTTGCAATATTGATTGGTGGTTGTGGGTGTTAGCACACTAAATTGAAAAAGCTAAAAGAATATAAATATAATATATGGAAAAGTAAAATGAGACAAAATAAAATAAAGCAAGAGAGTAAATGTCAAGACTTGTATTGATTAATTTTACTAAACATGACACTTTAGTAGAATAGAGAAATCTTAGTTAAATAACATGCATATGAACACATATTATTAGATAAATGGAGTTTAAAAGAATTTTGATCCTTTAAATTGTAATTAAATTTAAAATATATTAGAACCTTTTAGAATCATAATATATTGTAATTTAAATATCTTATTATCCAGAAATATTTAAAATTTAATTTTGATGAATTCTATGTATAAATATTATCATTGAAAATTTACAATTAAATCCAAGATAAGAAATATGTTCCAAGTTTTGAAAACTTAAGGAATATCTACTTAATCAACAAAATAATATAATCATTCGTGAGAAAGTTTGACATGTACTAGAAAAGTTAATTTCAATTTAAATTCACCATTAATATAAGAATTTCTAAATAACAATGCAAATATTTATACACACATAAACACTAAATATGAGCATGTGCACATGTTCATGAAGGATTAACATACATGTGATCTTAATTATCAATGGTGTAAAAGACAAGCACCTAAAAGCTACTTATTTTTGTAACTAAGAATAGTAGTTTATGTAATAAAGAAAATTGTTTAGTATATGTAATAAATTGTACATGCAATATGAACAACACATATACTATGGAGAAAAGAACAATGATAATAATTACTTGATTTTTATTTCATTACATTAAAATGTGTTACATCTGTCTTTGTACATTATATATATTCTGATGGCACACATAATTGCTCTATGTGTGTTGCTTATGATGATGATAAATATGAGAGAAGAGTATGAACAAAGGATTCCAAAATAAACAGATACAACATAATTATAATTAAATACATCCATACACTAATGTATTTAACTTGATTTTATAATAAGTTGTACATGCTCATGCATGATCTAGCAGCCCAATAGTGGTACGTGAATTTAGAATTTAAGATGAGACATAGGTTTAAAATTAGAATAGCTATTTGATAGAGTTTAAAATGGCTGTTACTAAAATGTTGATAACACACATTTAAGATTTAGGATGATGTTGGAATAAGATTAGGGATAGTGTTGAATAATATCTAAGATGGTGTGAATCTTTAACAATTTTTACAGCATCCATCAATTCTTTGTGAATGCCCCTCAAACTTTATAAAATTATAAATTTGCTCTTAGAAGTTCTAAAATTACAATTTTTCCTTTACGAAATTTTGAAAATTACAAAAAATTCTTACTCAATTTTTTAAGACCCTTCAACTAGAATAATCTCATTATATTTATTAAGGGCAAAATAAATAAAATAAAAGAAAACCAAAATAAAACTAATTAAATTGGTTGTTGACAAGTTCATGATTTGATGCATTGTCCATAATGTAAAAACCCTCTTCTTACAACCAATGTTTTCTATTCTACATATTTTTTCTTTTAAACAACCAGGTTTCAATGGCTGTGTATTATCATTGTATGTAGGATTGCACATGTTTTCTCCGAAACATAATAGTTGTAGATGCATGAATACACAAAATTTGATCTTTTGCCAACCGAAACAATAAAAAAAAAAAATTGACAAGCTTCATAATTCAAATGTGGTGCTCTAAGTGAATCTCAAATATTATTATATCAATCGGAGGAATGATATAGTAACGAGTATAACTAAGAATTTGAGCTTAGTAGTATCCACTAAACTAGTGAAAACCATATTATTAACATCATCCCAAGCTCCACACTCTTCAAATTGTCACTCAAATAACCAAGTCATCAACCTTTAATTTAATTGACTTTCAGCATGCCTCAAATAATTAAACATTAAGAGATTCTATTATTATTAGACGTTAAGTGTCAAAACTTTCTCCTTCAAAAGAAATATTATATAATATTTTTTATTCAAAATTTTATATGAGTAAAATTGTAATTTAGAACTTCCATGAATAAATTGTAATTTTGGGATACAAATGTAAATTTTTTTTAGTTTAAACTTGTATTAAAGTGCGGTTTAGGGTTTATTCTTCATTTCTGATGAACTCATGAGGTCTAAGATGCAATCACAAACACACAATGGAGCAGTCAAGACAGTATACATAGAAAGAAGCCAAGCACGACCACACTTGTAGTGGAGCTGAAGAAATGCGGGAAAACAAACGACTTGCAGCGAGGGAAAATCTTACACACAAACGCAGTAGAATCTGGCTGTCACAGGAACATATACGTAGCCACCACTCTCATCTCAATGTACAGCAAATGCGGCTGTATGCAGGACGCCGGGACGTCTTCGACAGCATGCTCCACCGTAATACAGTTTCCTGGAACGCTTTGATCCTTGGATACGTGGAGAATGGGCAGAGTTCAGCGGCCTTGGACGCGTTCCAAAACATGGACTATGTACCAGACCGTGTCACGTTTATTGCTTCGTTCAAGGCATTTGCAGCACTGGCAGAGAAGGAGGTCTGTCTGCAGAAGGGTGTTTCGTTCATATACATGCTAGAGAGCTTGGTTTCGAGAGAGACATAGTTGTGGCAAGCACCTTGGTGGACATGTACAGTAAATGCGGCTGCATGCCACAGGCCCGTGCTGTCTTTGATGGGATGCTGCAGCGGGATGTTGTTGTCTTGGAATACTTTAATACTTGGATACGTGGAGAGAATGGGCAGAGTTTGATAGCTTTAGAGGTGTTCAATAGCATGGACTGTGTGCCAGATGCTGTTACGTTTGTTGCTGCACTCAAGGCGTGTGCAACGTTGGCATGTTTAGAGAAGGGGGCGTCTGTTCATAAGCAGGCTAGGGAGCTTGGGTTGGACAGAGACGTATATGTGGCAAACACGCTGGTTGACATGTACAGAAAATGCGGTCACATGCTGCACGCAAGTTCGGTTTTCAATGGAATGATGTACAGGGATGTTGTCTCGTGGAACGTTTTAATGCTTGGATACGTGGAGAATGGGCAAAAACTCTCTGGCCTTGGACGTGTTCCATTGCATGGACTGTGCACCAAACAGTGTTTCCTTCATTGCTGCACTCAAGGCATGTGCAGGGTTAGTAACTAGTAATAAGTTGGACAAGGGCGTGTTTATTCATAGACAGGCTAGAGAGCTCGGCTTTGAGAAGGACGTAGTTGTGGCAAACACCTTGGTGGACATGTATGGCAAGTGTGGCAGCATGTTATATGCCCGTACTGTCTTTGATGGAATAGTGCACCGGGATGTTGTGTCGTGGAACGTTTTAATGCTTGGGTACGTGGAAATGGACTGTGCTCGACAGCTTTGGACGTGTTTAAGAACATGGACTGTTTACCAGACCGTGTTACGTTTGTTGCTGCACTCAAGGCATGTGCAGGATTAGCAAATGAGTTCGAGAAGGAGGTTTGTCTACAGAACGGTGTGTATTTCATATGCAAGCCAGAGAGTTTGGGTTTGAGAAAGACGTGGTTGTAGCGAACACACTGGTGAGCATGTATGGTAAATGTGGGGACATGCTACATGCCCGTGATGTTTTCAATGGAATGATGCACAGGAATGTTGTTTATCCTACACAGCTCTAATAGCTGGATACGTGGAGAATGGACAGAGCTCGACGGCTTTGGAAGTTTCCAAAGTATGGAGTGTGCACCGGACGCTGTTACGCTCACCGCTGCACTCAAGGCATGAAGACGTGCAGCAAATGAAAGATTGTTATTGCAGAAGGGGCAGGCAATTCATGTCCTGGCTAGAGCGCTTGGCTTTGAGAAAGACGTACTTGTGGCAAGCAGCTTAGTGGAGATGTACAGAAGATGTGGGGATATGCGAAATGCCCGTGCTGTTTTCGATGGGATGACACAGCGGGATGCTGTAACATGGACAGCGTTAATACTTGGATACGTGGAGAATGGGAGAATGCAATGGCTTTGGAAGTTTTCCAAACCATGGACTGTGTACCAAACCGTGTTACGCTTGTTGCTGCACTGAGGGCAGCATGTGCAAGAGGAGATAATAAGGAGGTTTCTGTGCAGTCTGTTCATCGACAGGCCAGTGCTCTTGGCTTGGAGAAAGACTTAGTTGTGGCAAACAGGCTGGTAGATATATACAGCAAATGTCGGGATATGGTTCGTGCCCGTGCTGTTTCGAGGGGATGATGGAGCGGGACGTTGTATCTTGGACAGCTTTAATCGATGGATATGTGGAGAATGGACAGTCTCTGTTGGCCTTTGAAGTGTTCAACAGCATGGACTGCACACCGGACGTTGTTACATTCGTTGCTGTACTTAAGGCATGTGCTGGGTTAGCAACTAAGGAGATTTGTTTATCCGTACATAGGGAGCTTAGAGAGCTTGGCTTTGAGAAAGAGGTAGTGGTGGCGAACACGCTCATGGACATGTACGGTAAGTGTGGGGATATGATGTGTGCCCAGGGCGTTTTCGATGGAATCATACACCGGAGTGTTATATCGTGGAATGTTTTAATCCTTGCATACGTGGAGAATGGGGACAACTCAGTTGCCTTGGATGTGTTTAACAGCATGGACTGTGCACCGGACACTTTGACATATTGTTGCTGCACTCAAGGCGTGTGCAGGGAGTAAGGAGAGATGTATGTCCATTCATAGACGGGCGGACGAGCTCGGGTTTGTGAAAGACATATTCGTGGCAAACACACTGGTGGACGTGTACAGTAAATGTGGGGAAATGCTACACGCGCAGGGTGTATTTGATGCAATGAGTCACCGGAGCGTTGTGTCTTGGAACGCTTTGATAGACGGATACGTGGAGAACGGACAGAGCTCGGTGGGTATAGAAGTGTTCAACAGCATGGACTGTTTACCGGACCGTGTTACGTTTGTGGTACTCAAGGCGTGTGCATCTCTGGGAGCGCTGGAACTCGGACAGAGAGTTCATGAACGAGTTTGTGAGCTCGGACTGGAACAAGACCGAACTGTGGGAAACTCTTTAGTGGACTTGTATGGGAAATGCGGTAACATGAGTTCCGCTGAAGACGTGTTTAACAGGATGCGTTCTCGGACAACTGTGTCTTGGAACGCCTTGATTGGCGGATACAGCGTGCGTGGAGACACACATAAGGTGTTGAGCGTGATTAGAAGAATGGAGGAGCTCGGTATACAGATGGATAGTGTAACAATGCTGTTGATACTTACAAGCTGTAACCATGCTGGTATGGTGAGAGAAGGTGTATGGTATTTCCAGAATATGCGGAAATACGGTATTATTTCGACTACGGAGCATTATACGTGTATGGTTGATATGTTGGGAAGAGCGAACAGGTTGGAGGAGGCATTGTTGCTTGTGCGAGTGATGCCGTTTGTACGCAATAGTGTTGTATGGACTGCCTTGTTAGCGGCGTGTAGGAAATGGAGTAACGTGGAGATCGGAGAGGTAGCGTTTAATGCGTTGGTGGCACTTAATGAGGATGAACAAAGTGTAGCAGCTGCTTATGTGTTAATGAGAAACATGTATGAAAGGTTAGGCATGCAACCATACACATTACTTTATGTGTGTGTGCCCGTGCGTGCGTGCGTGCGTGCAGTATGCATACTACTATGCATACATACATATATATATATATATATGTGTGTGTGTGTGTGTGTGTGTGGTGTGTGTACATACTATAATGGGGTTTACATTTCATGGAAAGATCACTATATATAGATGAATAAGTATTGAGTGCAAGCTTTGTTGTGTGCCCACACACACACATACACACACACACATATAGATATGAATGTGATATAGTTTAAACTGCTCAATTAAACTGATTAAATGATAAAAATTCCGTTGCCGGGATTTGAACCCGGGTCGCTCGGGTGAGAGCCGAGTATCCTAACCAACTAGACTACAACGGATACAATTATAAGTGTATAATATGTGTGCATCTGTCGTTTTGTATGTTATTGTATTATATATTCTTCGTATTTTGTGTGTATTATATGTTTTCTATGTGTATATATAGTGCATGTATGTTTTGTGCATACTATATAAAACACTTTTAAGATATTATTTTCCTTTAGATAATTTAATTAAAATAAAAAATGTATTTTTAAGTGGTTATTAACGGATTTGTTAAATCTTATTGTGGGGAAGATTGAATGAATCAGGATAATGTGTTAATAAATTAGGGCAAAGCAAAATATATGAATATGCATGTGTATAAAATAATATATAAACAATAATGCAAATTTGCATTGTAAGTAGTTGATAAGTAAAGCATTATATAGGAAACTATATACATATTTAAATACAAATAATTTAAACTGTGATAAATTACAATATTAAATTCATGAGTTAATGTGAAGACATATACATATACACATATATTTTTAATTTTACATAAACATATCCTTTTTTCACAAATACATGCATATATCAATAAAGGTAAATATTATTTAATAGACCCTAAACCTTTAATTTACTTATTTATACCCTACAATTCAAACTTCTAGGGTTATTATAATGAAGTATGCAGCGGTTCTTACGGACTGGTGGAGCGAGTTTGATGGATCCATTCTTTGGCAGGATCGAGTATTTCACCTTCTTGCGGCTTTATATGCTGTAACTGCCTTTTCAGCTCTTGTAAGTTGTGTGTTATGTGTGTGTGCGTGTGTGTGTGTTGATACGCACATCTGTATATATGTATTGATCTTAATCACTAGGTGCAACTTGTACGTATACAAATACGCCTTGGGCAATACAAATGTACTACACAGAAAGTCTTTTTCTTCTTCAACTTTCTAGTTTGTGCAGGTAAGGAGAGGGAGAGGGAGGGAGGGAGAGGGAGGGAGAGAGAGGGAGAGGAGGGGAGAGAGAGGGAGAGGGAGGAGAGAGAGAGAGAGAGGGAGAGAGAGAGAGAGGGAGGGAGAGGGAGAGAGAAGGAGAGAGAGAGGAGAAGGAGCGAGAGGGAGGCTAACCTTAAATGAACATGCAGTACATTCTGGGATCTTTGAGTGTCGTCGTTCTATACAATATATCAAGCCTCAGGTATCCTTCCATAGACATTCATATATATATATTTTTGATGAGGTTCGTAATTTATATTTATTTTTAATTAATAAAATTTGTCTTTGTAGATATTTCAAATTGTTTTGCTGGATATGCCTGGTTTGTTCTTCTTTACAACTTACTCACTGCTGGTGCTGTTTTGGGCCCAAATCTCGTATCAGGTATACTTAATTAATAAGAGCTTTGTTTAACGAGTGTATTAATAATCTCTTCCACAGGCAAAGTGTATGCCAACTGACAAACTACGACCTGCTTTCATGAAAATAAACACGGCCATTTACTTTATCCAGGTACACACACACACACATGCACGCACGCACACACACACACGCCTTCTTCTCGTGTTTTCAGATATTGTTATGGGCTATAGAATACTGGGATCCAGCGGCTGCGTGGGACATCTCCTGCAAGTTTATTTTTCAGGCAAGTATTAGAAATTAATACACACACACACACACAGTAGTATATATGATTAATATGTATTGTTTGCAGGCATTTCTTTTGCAGCAGCACTTGGATTCCTTATATACGGAGGAAGACTTTATTTTATGCTTCGAAATTTCCCTTTAGACTCTAAGGGTCGCAGACGAAAGCTGCTCGAAGTTGGCTATGTCGCCTCCATCTGTTTACATGTTTTATTATTCGATCTGCAGTGGTGAGTGTGTGTGTGCGCGCGCGTGCGTGTGTAATCTACATGGTTTCTGTTCAGGTGGGGTGGTCGGCATTTGATAAGAAACTTGATCTCGATGTTCTTAATCATCCATTGTTGAACTTGATATTCTTCATGGTAAGTCAAAATCTATTATTATTTTTATTTATTAATATTTGTAAATATTTAATTATAATTTGTTTTTATAGTTTGCCGAAATACTTCCCTCGGTGCTGGTTCTCTACGCTTTAAGAAAGCTACCCAAAAAGAAGCTGACGTCTGCGCTTCTGAGGAAACAATGGGGGGATGAGTTGTGCTAACTAATTACTTACTATACATTATGTTAACTAAATACCAATGTAATTTCTTCTCAATCTTGGCTGCAAAACACACACACACGCACACAAGACAGCTTAGTTGCGTAAGATGTAAAGGTCAAAACGTAACGACATAATGCTACTAAATTAACGGGTGTAATGGTGTCTAATTTCAGCAGACAAGTCTTACACTCAAAGCATATGAACTGTACTAGATTGATGGGCATGTGCAGTCCCGTTAATCTGCTTTAAATGCATGTAGTGAATCTCCATAAGCCGCCCAGAGAGAGAGAGAGCACCATGGATTGTACAAAGCTTCTGTTATTTGCTACATGCATTGTATTTTCCCACCTTGTGTTTCTACCATCGGTTGTGAAAGGCGCCAAGGTTATCTGCAACACAAATCCGAACAGATGGTGCTTCGGACAATCCGTTCCTTGCCCCTTGAGATGCAGCGCACGCTGCAGTGTCAATTGCCGCTCTTGTTCTTCAAGCTGCAGTAAGTGCGCGTGTGTGTGCCTGCGTGTGTGTGTTCTTACATTCTATGAATACAGATGTTAGCAGATGCAACAGGCCAGGGCAGTTTGTCAAGATCCTCGTTTCATCGGAGGAGACGGAACAATGTTTTACTTCCATGGTAAGAAAGATAAAGACTTCTGCATTGTCTCCGATCCCGACATCCACATTAATGCACACTTCATCGGGAAGCCTAAGATTGGACCTGGCATCAAACGCGATTTCACTTGGGTTCAGGTTTGACAGATCTCTCCCTCTCTCCCTCTCTCTCTAACGTTCACTGCAGGCACTTGGGATCCTGTTTGGGAAGCACAAGCTGTATGTGGGGGCAAAGAAAGTAGGGAAATGGGACGACGCCGAGGATCAACTGGAGCTCAATCTGGATGGACACGCAATCACGTTACCATTGGGGGAGGGAGCAGTTTGGGAGGAGCCAATGAGTGGGATAACCATACAGAGATTGAGCATCACCAACGACGTGTCAATCGACGTGTCCAACTTGTTCACTCTCAAGGCGAAGGTTGTGCCAGTTACAAAGGAGGACTCGAGGATCATAGCTACAACATTACAGATGGGGATTGCTTCGCACACCTTGACTTAGGGTTAGGGTTTCACAAGCTGAGCGGCGACGTAACTGGTGTTCTTGGGCAGACGTATGCACCGGGTTACGTTTCACGCGTTGATAAGACTGCGGCAATGCCGATTAGGTGGTAATGCGGAGTACCTCACTTCGGGTCTGATGAACCCTGACTGCAAGGTTTCTAAGTTTGGTAGTAAGCTGGCAAACTCAGAGTCTGCCAAGTTTGCATTCCCTGCGATGAACTGTGGGACTGACGGAAATGGGTTTGCATGCCGTCGTTAAGTAACCTAATCTATAATTAAGAAACACTTTAAAATATAATTCATATCGTAACAAAGTAAAACTTAGTCAAAATTAATTGAAGGGTAAAAGTCCCCTTGGGTTTAAGTTGAAGTAAAATGTATATATTTATATTAAGAATAAATTAAAATATTCAAATATATGATATATGATAATTAATATATATGGTAATAATATAATGATATTTAATACTGTTATTTAACCTAATTGCAACTTAATTTATAATAAAATGTTCTATAATATATTTAATTATAAATAGGAATTTTAACTTTATCTATAATATATAGTGTGTCTACTTTAAATTCATACATTACACACATTTACATATATAGCACAATATAATCTGTTCGATTTTGAAAGTTTAAAATATTAAATTAAAGATTCTATATAGTAAAGTCCTAATAAATTACAATTCTTACATTTTAAATTTTCACAGAATTCTTACTTATATAATAAATAAGATAATTATTTAAATAAAAATAAGATAAAGACTTTTCTGAAATCAGTTCAAGTATACAATCATCATGATATAATAGCAGTATCAAATCAAATAAAAGCTAAGGCTGCGAACACAGTAAAGTATTTATTATTATATTATACTTATAATTTAGCTCTCATTTACAAATATAATCATTAAAAAACAAACAAACCTCATTAATAGGTCTCAATATATCATAATTAATTTATATTTAATGTAAATCAATTAGAAATAGGATAATCATGATATAATAGATCAAATCGAATAAAATCTAAGGCTCCAAACGAACCGACATGTATATATTTTATGAACATCACTTATTATTTTATTTATGCAACATGGTATATATAATGTCATGGAATCTTTTCCAGTGGCCACTGGCCTTTAGATATCAATTGGTTGACACAGATCTGATTAAAAAAAACACGTAGACATACTGTACTGTAATATTGACACGTATAACTGGCGAACTTTCCAGCCTTCCTTCGTCTGCCAGCCACGCAGCCCTAATTTTAATCACACGTCACTGGAGTTATTGACACCAATAAGATACAGAAAGACACGTGTACACGCACATACTATACTAATCACACGTATATACAATATGAAATTATGTAACTGGTGAACTTTCCTGTCTTCCTTCCTTTGTCAGCCACACAGCCCTAATTCTAATCATACGTGTACCTGCTCATGCTCATTTACACTGTACACGCCGAACTTTCCTGATTTCCTTCGTTGCCCTAATTTATTCACACATGTACATGCTCATCACTGTTGGCGAACTGCCACGTGTGAGACATTGTCTGCCACGCAGCCTAATACACGTGGGACTTTGAGATTCGGTATAGAAGCCGTGTTTCTGACTCCCCATCACTCTAAAAGGGCGGCTTTGCCCTTATTTCCCTTCACGTGTCTTATATATGAGCTAGGGCAGATCTACCAGAGATCTGTCTTCTGTTCTTCATCTGTGTCTCAAAATTTCTGTTTGAATTTCAACTTCCCTTGGATTTCTTGCGAAATCCCATCTGGATTTCCGATTTTTTGCCAAATCCCATCGATTGAATGGCGTACTTCAAGTCTCTGGCATCGATGGCGGCTGCTACGGCGACTCTTGCAATCTACGAGGCCAAGGACGGCAGTCGCATGTTGAATTCCCAGGACCACACATCGAATTCCTCATTCGGATTCCCACGATTGTGCGTCTAATTCACGGGATGATGGCCACCCACATGAGCTTGCGAGCTGCAACAGAAACTTGATGGTTGGATGCGATTCCCACCCCAATTCTATCCTTCATTTCTTTGATACAGTCATTCCCGGAGCTAGATATTGAGTTTTTATTTATAATTTTCAATATACAGCCTCGATTCAGGCAATTCTTTCCCTTTTTCTTAATTAATCTAGCACTAATTTAGAAAATTTTCATTAATATGAGCAGCTGGAAGTGGAAACGTTAATCACATACTTTATAACTTTTTTCAAAGAACAATATAAGATTAAAGTTAAGAATTTGTAATACATTATTACTCGGAATAAACAATTTTTATATAAATAATTTGATTAACTTAATAATTGAGTAGCTGGAAGTGGATCACATACTTCGAATTTTTTTCAACGAAAGTTAACCTGTTAAGAACGTTTAAAGATGTTAAGTTATGAATTTGTAATACATAATTACTCGGAAAAAAACACATTTTTATATAAATCTTATTCAGTTTATTTGCAATAACCACACATACACGTAAATAAGTTAACGTGTAAAAGTCAATTTACGTAGAGTTGAATTCCAACAACACGCACACGCACGCACACATATATACATCATGTGTTGATACATACATAATACATGAAGAATAACCTTGGTTGAAAAGACAGAACCTGTTTTTTTCTATGTAGTTGAAGCGAGAAGGCCGTCTATATCGGGAGTGACAACCAGTCTTTGTCCGACGTCTCCCAGAAACGCACACTTCTTCGTGTTTGAGTTTATTGCAACAAGCTCCTGAGAAAACACACAACGCATGCCCGGATATACCTTGATTAGCAAAAATACAAATGGTGTCAGTTTAACATTACATAAAACATGCGTAACAGTATATAAGAAAGAGTCAAATTCAATGGGAAGGATAAGTTCAAACTTCAAATAGGTAACGTAACACAACTTTAACTTGTCGTAACGGACACAAGTATAACGTGCATTATGGCACATACAGATACATATTCGTATTATGTATGTGTGTACATACACACACACACGTATTTAATGTGTCTATGAATATGGAGTTTTTACATATCTATGCTTCCTGTATATAAGATATAAGAAAGAGAGAGAGAGACTTACGTTCATTAGAGTGTCGCCAAGCTGGAGTTTAATTGCCCACTTTCGTAAATACGAAGTTTGCCCATCATGCCCGCAGGGAATTTATCAAGACTCGTGTCACCATTTGAAGACGGTAATATAGAAGGTAATTGTAGAAATAAAAGCCTATCTTCACTGCTCTCTACCTGCACCACGTAGACATTAATCTCTCTCTGTCTCTCTCTCTCTCACACACACAGGTATTACCTCTAGTCCGAGCTCCTTTGCTGCGGGAACTGTATCCTCTAAAGCTCTGTCTGGGCCATCTTCGTCACCTTCGTCATCCGAGAACTCTGGAATTTTATGTCCATAATTAGAACACCAATATTTGTAATGAGTTTAGATATCGACAATGTAGTATACACTAATTGTCTACACCATAATTCAACACTTCGAAGTATATTTCAACACTTAGAAAAGGATGCCATAAAGCAGATAAGTGCAGAATAGTTGTACCTGTTCCGACACCCATGGGTCTACGTAGCGGAAGAGATATAGGTTTGTAGCTGGAGTCATCCTGTGTGAAACGTTCCAGATTTTAGAACATGTATATATACGTATGAGCGCAAGCGCCTGTGTACATATATGCAAGAAGGCTTACCACGGTATCAAGACCCCTATCCTTGTTTTTGCAACTCTGTCAGGCTCTCCTGAAATTACTATATAAATGTTTGTAAACACGCACACGCACACGCAGACACATACTCACCTGTTTCGGGGTTTACTGCAGCTTTCTTATCTGGGCCACGCCCTCCTCCCCCACCAGCACCACCGCTACCACCACCACTACACCGCTACTTCTCTTCGCAAAACCCACTGGCATTGTAGCAGTAGCACCAGTACCAGATCCAAAAGCAACCCTCGTTGTGGCAACTGCATATATATATATATACGAGTACAGTTAACAGATATTTAAGAAGGTGGTTCATTATTGACCTTCTATCCATACATATTATATTTATATATAATTACATATACACTTTGGTCCATTCTTTATTCCACTGTACCTTTATTCTCATTTCCTCTAAATCCCCTCCTGTTAGCCGCATTATTTGCATCCTAAAAAAATGTTGGGAATAATATAGAATTGAGGACAAACGCAGGAAACCAGCTTCTCTCTCATACACAGCGCACATACACACACATGCACAATATATGTAATGCATACCTGAAGGAGCTTGCTAATGGAGGCCTTATCCAATTCGGGCTCACTGCAACGAAATGTTAAGTACTGGTTTTCATTATGTTACTCTATTACTCACGTTTTTAACTTCGGAAGGTTGCTTCCTTCTCCGTTGAGGTTGTTTGGGTTGAAATTTCTGAAGACAGGGAAATAAAATAAATAAATAAATAAATAAAATTCAGTGTGTATACGAATGAATGAGTGTGTGTTATTGTGAGTTAAAATGCATACCCGAGGAGTAGCAGAATCCGGCTCCTGCTTGACAGCGCCTCGTCCTGGACCTCCTTCGGACGCCATTGATGAACCCTAGAAACAGGGTTTAATCCCCTGTTTATATATTTAGAGACCTAATCCTCTGTTTTGTGATTTAGGGTTTTTAATTTAGGGTTTATAGCCTCCTGTGCGCCATGGCGAAGCGCTCCTTCTCTTCTTCCTTGCAAGGCATGAAGGTATGCTGGTATACGCACGCAACGCGCCGCATCCGCACACGCACAAATTCCCTTAATTATGAAATAATTTTTTTTAAAAAGAAAACACCATACTGCATACTGTATTATATTTAGTATGACTATGCTTTTTCATAATATATGTGTATCTTCATACATATCCGAGAATATGCGTATAAATATATGCATATACTACACAGTGTCTCATAGTGATTCTACACGATAAGTCGCTAACCTCATCAATCAACTATAGGAATATCAATATAGGCTTTAATTTATATACATATAGAATAAATCTATAACACGTATATAATTTGTGTGTTGTAGTTTATGCAAAGGGGACGTTTGAGAGGAGGTAGAGGCGAAAAAGGAAGAAGAGGAGAAAAAACGAGGAGCATTGGATCGCCTCTGCAGCAGGAAAATCAACGGCTAGATGGTGTGTACATATCTACTTGATGCATCATTATACTTTTCTGAATACACTTCCAACAACTCAAAGCTTGGAAGGTATTCATCATTCATGTTTTATATATATATATATATATATATATTATTGCACCACACACGCACACACATTTATATACATATAAAAGTTATGTATGATAGTTAATGTGTATATATAATGTATGAATTAAGATGACAAGTGATAAATTTATTCAATATCATTATACTATTTTAATAGTTCTACTTCTTGTTTTTTGTTCTTAGTGTTTGATAATGGAGGGCGATCCCAAACCTGGTGCTTTAATTGGAAGAATGTCGTTCCAAAATTTCAACCCGAGTATTGACGTAAGTTACACACACACGCACACACACGCATACGTATAAACTATCTCTACAAATCTTTGCTCCAGCTGTTGGTCAATGCATAAAACATCTGTCTGTCTGTCTGTCTCTCTCTCCCCCTCCCCACACACACACATTGACGCAATTTTTTTGTCACAGAAGCTTCAAGAAGAAAATAGAAGCGAGGAAAACACAGGCGAAGAGCAAAGCAGCGGGCTACACAGAGAATCAACACAAGAGGGGGACGGGGTTAGAAACGATCATCTTATTAACTTTATACATATTAGTTATTCACTAGGATATATTATTATTTTTGTTTCAGAAATGAGGAGCAAGTTAAGGCAGAGAGTTCGAAGAGTGCAGAAAACACTCAGTGGAGGACAGCAGCTCCAGAAAGAAGGTACACACAAACACAAACACAACACACACACACACACACAACACACACACACACGTACACACTAATCAAGGTTTAAATTAATTAAAGGCGAAAACGGAGGCCGATGAACACAAAGTACGCTCGGCTAGTAACCATCAACAAGGTCAAAAGGTTTCTCAAAACAGGTTTGTGATGCTATTCGGGTTCGTCCAGGTTTTATGGGGCTCGTCCAGGTTTTAGAAAAACCACCGAAGTTTTAGTTTTAACTTTAACTATATTAATATGCAGTAAATACTATTTTAATTAAATTTTAATTAATTAATTTGCAATACCAACTAGAATCGATCGAACCTCACCTATGTTACATATAATTATAATGCATTTTTAAGGAAAGATTACGATTTTAAAATGTTACACGTTGATGATTTTATAAATAGATTGATATATGTTATATTGGTAATTTGTTTAAATCTTAATTTTATTTTGTTTCTCTCCGAGTATACAAAATCAATGTATTATGTAGCTTACCATATATAAATTATACTACTATGTAAATATATACACACACACACGCATATATATATAGAGAGAGTATCGACTTGTAAACTCGTTACTATTTAAACTCTTGTTTTATATTCTATAACATGATTTTCAATAATGATCATTAACTATTTATATATTATATATTATATATATATATATATATGGACTTTGTTTATCAAATATTTTAAATAGATATTTATTAAAAGTATGACATTAAGATTAGATATTTTAATAAGTTATGTCATAATAACAAAAGTGTTCAGGTTTTATAATAACTCCAACTTCAAGTTGGATGATTTTATATTTTATTATTATAAATATATGTTTATTCATATAACATGCCATAACAAATATAACATATGTAGACATACACACGCCAGAATATATAAAACTTGTAAATAAATATTATATACATATATATGTGTATGTGTGTTTGATTCGTATGGGTTCAGCATATTCTATTGCATGAATTTCCCTGGAATAAAATATGTATAAAGTATATTCTATATAACAATGATGATTAAACTTAATGCCATGAAAGTTTAAGATTATTGTTATATCTTTTAAAAAAACAAACGTTTGGGTCGTGAGGACTCTTAAGATTGTAACTAGTTTTTTAAAATTTATCATATAGAATATACTTTATACATATTTTATTACAGGGGTGACATAGAGTTTGCGTTTTTAATGATTTTATTAATAACTCCATATTTCTTTAATATCTTTTTATAACATGTTTGTTTAATGTAAGGATCATGGTCAATGTTATTTCGTTAATGGAACATTTTTCTGTTTTGCATACACATAAGGTAAAACTCTTATGGATATGTATATGAAAAGGATATTATTAAATTTTTTTATATTTATATAGAATATTCTGAATACATTAGCATATATGTATGGTATCACATAAGCATATTCATACTTCACTTGATCGATATAGTAGTACGTCGAATATTATAATATGCCAAATATTCTTTGATATAAACAATGTTAAACTTAATAATATGTATGAGATTAAATGTTAAAACAAATTTCTACAATTTTAGCAATGTTTACATGCAATATTTTTTAGAGAGATATTGACGTTGTTTAATACATTCACTTAAGTTTACAATATTTAATTTTGGTTTCAGAAATGAGGAGCAAGTCAAAGCAAGTCAATTTTAATTTAAAGAATGTACACACACATACAGACTTAAATAGTGTGTATTATACTTAAATAACATCAGTGATTCATACTCTAGCAATGTCAAACACAAAATATATATATATATATATGTTATTACAGTACATGGTGTGTTGTGTGTGTGTTGACTATATAATATGATTCTTTATTAAGAAGGAACTGCAGTCAATATACATATTAATACGCTGCATGAATGATTATATATATATATATATATATTAATTATGTATGTGTCTCTTTACACACCCGCATGCGCACATAATAAATTTGTGTGTGTGTGTGTGTGTGTAGCTTTATGTAAATCATCATAATATGTCAAATATCAAATCTGAAAACTGCAGTATGCATATTGGAGATGGCAAAATCCGCACACACATTAAACAGTTTATATTTTGGTTGACCTACTAAGTAAATAGTATATTATTCAGTTATTGAGTAATATTCTTAAAAATAATTCTTCAGGGCTTTTTAAATAACTAAATTAAGCATCTGGTTCGGACATTTAAAAAGATATAAGCATCACCAGAACCATCATGCTCTTTTTTTTCTTTTTTTCTCTTATTATTATTAATTTTTTCTTTTGATTTGTTTTCAACAAGACAAACTCATTTTAGTTTTCTTTTAACTGAATATAAGTACATTTATAACTAAAATTAAACTTATAATAAATCCAGCTTTCAAAAAAGTGATATGTTGATGATTTTTATTTTTATTAAAAGTATATGTTATATTATATATGCACACATAACACATACGCCAGATATAAATAAACTTGTACATAAATATTTATATACATATATACATGTGTCTGCGTGTTTGATTCGTATGGGTTCCATACCATATATATGCTTCTCATGTACTCTCTCTCTCTCTCTCTCTCTCTCTCTCTCTATATATATATATAACACGTTATATATGAAAAGGATTATTAAATATTTTTGATAATTCATGATAGTTATATAGTATTTTGAATATGCTAGCATATATTCAAAGAGACATACTTGTGTACAAACGATATGTATGGTTACACATCTACAATCGCATAAGCATGCTCATACGCATCTGATATAGTACGTCGAATATATATAATATGCCAAATATTATTTGATATAAAAAGAGGTTACTGTAATGTTAAACTTAATGGATATGTATAAGATTAATGTTAAACAAATTTACTATATTGAGAGGCTATCTTATTGTCGTTGTTATACAGAAACAGAACATACATACACACACACACACACACACACAAATACACACTTAAATAGTGTGTATTATATAATAACATAATTCAACGATTCATACTCCCACACTATATCTATGTGTGTGTTGACTATATAATACGATTTTGTATTAAGAAGGAAACTGCAGTCAATATACAGAATATCATATTAATACTCTGCATAAAAAGATGAGTATGTAGATCTTTATGTATGTGTCTCTTCTCTTCACAAACCCGCACGCACACACATACAAAAGATAGTACTTATCAAATCTTTTAAAATAAAATATTTATTAAAATATGTGTGTAGCTTTATATAAATTATATATATATGTCAAATATCAAATTTAAAAACTGCAGTATGTATATTGATATAAACCCTCCATTAGTATATATTAAGTAATATTCTTAAAAATTAATTCTTATGGAGTTATTAACTATAACGAAGAATTTAAATAGAGACATCCATCCGAACCTGTTTTCATTTTCTTTTTCTTTTTCTATTATTATTATTATTTGAGAATTTATTTTTAAACAAGACAAACTCATTCATTAGTTTTTATTAACTGAATATAATTATAATTATAATTAAACTTAAGAAATAACACTGTACTACTTTATACACCTGAAAGGGATTGTTTCCCTTTTTGTGCCGGCCTCGGGTCTACGTGTTGAAAACATAAGGAAAATATGCGATATACTCCTCATATTGCCCCCTCTTTCTTGCACATGACGCCACCTGTTGACAAAATATGCAACTTTTCAGCGCACCACACACACACGCACACAGTGCGTGTGCGTGTGCGTGTGTGTACTTTATATATCAGAGTTAACATTAGTTCTCTCATACAAACAATGGAGTCCCGACTTGTAACAAGAAAAAGAAGTCACTCTTTGTCTCTGGAGAAGACACCAAATAAGGCAAGTGTGTATACACACACACACATGTATGCAGTGCTTATTGTTCTCTTTGTTTCAGTGGGGGAATGTGGGGGAGATATGAGAAAGATGGGAATGTTTGGGAATTGTGGGGATGAAGATGGTCCCATGTTGTTTGAAGATTTTCATGGGTTTCTTGCTCGGCGTGGTTTAGTTAAACACCCGTGGTTAGTAGAGTTTATTAAACCCCATTGAATGAGGACTTCGTTTCATATGTTGCTCGTTTCAATGGGAATATGGACAGCGTTATGGTTGAGTCACTGCGGAAGGCCTTAGATAGTCCTGCTAAAATATATACTCCATTTTAAAAACATTTTTATTTTTATATTTACATAATGTGAGTTTCTTAAATTAAAAGTAGCTCCCGCAAACTTGACTTGTTACAATTATAAATATGGCATAAATAATTTATATGTAAAATTTATAAATGGTATAAATATTTAACACCTTATTTTAAAGAATCTTATATGATTTCATTAGATATGAAACTTACGGTGGAAATCAATTTTTCTTCAGCTCACTTACACTCACATAATAATTTTATGATTGTTTTTGAAATTATTACGTATGTATGTTTGTCTGTTTGTTTGTTTATCATTAATGGCCCATTAACGATCGTGATCAATCTTATTTAATAACCATTTTAAATGTTTTAAGACCCATTTTAAATTCTACCATTTTAAATCATAAATTCATATGAATATATCAGGCCATTAAATTAACCATGAGTCATACATAATACATGATTATGTATAACATTGTCAATCGTAACCATGCATAATATACATGGCATGAATGCTTATGTTCAATGGCTATTTTAAATTGATGTGGCACTAATCGAAGTTATTAAATATATGGTTTAGGGTTTAGGTTTAAGACTAAACTATGCATAACTCACATATGTACGTTCACTAAGGAAGTCATCTTAACGTGGTACGTCTAAGTGTTTATTATCTATCTATTTATAAATTAATTAGAAGAGAAGAAGAGATTCCCAACTTCATTAGATGGGCCGGAGTATTTACTCTTTTTTGTTATAAGTTCACATATTTATTTATATTATTATTTTTAAAATAGCATTGCTTAAATTTTTAGTCATAAATCGCATAACCAACTGTTAAAATTATTTGTCAGATTATGATTTGACATTTTTTATATAAATACCCCACAATATAAACCACGGAACGTATTTACGCTAGATATATATTTATATAATATTTAGATATTTATTTATGTAAGTAGGAACATGCATTCACATTAACACTTTATTCAATTAAAAATATTAAGTTAAAAATAGATTTAATTCATAAATTAAGAATATTAATTACTTTCTTATACTGTAACAAGTCTACAATATAAGTCAATTGTATTGTCCCAGCGGTGAACCGCTGACTTAATTTAGATTCTTAATTTTAATAAATAATTTAAAATTTAAGAAAGTAAAATTAAGCATAATATGCTTGTTTTATTTGAAAAATAAAATAAATTAAAAAAACATACATATGTTTTATTTTTAATTAAATATTACTTGTTAAGGTGAATTTATTCTCTTTTTAGATGATATGATAATTACATATTTAATTTAAAATTCATAAAATTCAATTACGGTTTAATTTTTAATGTATTCAACCTTAATGAAATATGATAATTAGATTTATTATAGTTTATACTTTATAACTTACGGTCTAATGTTTAATATCCTCAACCTTAATTAAATATTAACCTATATATTAAAATACCTTAATTAATCGTTAATTAATCTGTTGATTAAGGTATATTAATCGGTAAAAGTCAGTCTGTTAATTAGTTAAGGTATATTAATTATATTACTCTGTTATATAAGGTATATTAATCTGTATGTTAATAATGTTACAGATTAATTAACAAATTAACCCTCATTAACCTTCATTAGCAGATTAATATTTAAAATACCTTAATTAACAGATACATTTTTATAAAAGGTATATTAAAGTAATAAATCTGGTTGACAATAATAAAGAATAATATTTAAGAAATTTTATTTTAATTTTACAAATTAATACTAGTACAAAATGTCCTCAGCCACTTTAACCAACCGTTTCATATGTTAAACATAACCTTTTTTTCTAAAGAAAATTTTATTTTCGATTTTAAAAATTAATACTAGTATAAATTTGTTCCAAAACTTAGATTTACAAAATATTTCTTATATTATTGCAATTTTTATTGTATATATATAACAAAGAGAATGCAATGTGAAACAAGTACATACCCACGTTCATATATAGTATCTCACATATAAACCGAGTACATATACTATTACAAAGTCATATCATATACATATAACATATTATCTGTGTAGTTTAGCTTTTACAAAACATCTTTGAAGTAAAACCATCAAAATTTATAAGCTTACAAACATACACACAAATATATAATACAAATTCTAAAAGCTATACACGTTCACACAGATGCTCTCCAAGACGCTCTTATTAAGAAGGAAAATGCAGTCAAGCTTATACTGTTTTTTAAGAAGAAAAGGAACAAATAGTTATCTCTAAGAGATACCTTATCAAATATTTATATTCATCTAAACACAAAGTTAAAGGCGTCGTTCAGATTTTAAATCTTTTAATAATTTAAATCGATCTATCTCCCTACGTCGTCAAATGATAACGAGTTTGTGTTTTTTTTTTAAGATTTTATAACAACTCCGAATATCTTTAATAACTTTTTATAGCATGTTTGTTTAACGTAGACTTTGATGCTTTATACAATTCACATGTTGGGATCGGATGTGTAAAAAACAAATTGTATGGAAAAAAATCATTGCATATTGTAAATTGAATATGAAAATTAAGAAATATATAAACATTGACAATATATATATAATATTATATTTATAAATTTTTAATTTAAGAAACTCACAGTTATATAACATAAATGAGTTAAAAAGAAAATGCTTTTTAAAATGGAGTATATGTTTAGCAGGATTATCTAAGGCCTTTCGTAGTGACTCAACCATAACGCTGTCCATATTCCCATTGAAACGAGAACATATGAAACGAAGTCCTCATTCATATGGGGTTTAATAAATCTACTAACCACGGGTGTTTAACTAAACCACGCCGAGCAAGAAACCCATGAAAAATCTTCAAACAACATGGGACCATCTTCATCCCCACAATTCCCAAACATTCCCATCTTTCCCATATCTCCCCCACATTTCCCACGCTGAAACAAAGAGAACAATAAGCACTGCATACATGTGTGTGTGTGTGTACACACTTGCCTTATTTGGTGTCTTTCCGGTGACTTCTTTTTCTGTTATAAGTCTGATATATTAACGTACACACACGCGCACTGTGTGCGGATGTGTGTGGTGCGCTGCAAAATTGCATATTTTGTCAACAGGTGGCGTCATGTGAAAGAAAGAGGGGCAATATGGGAGTATATCGCATATTTTCGTTATGTTTTCAACACGTAGACGGAAAACAATCCCTTTCAGGTGTATAAAGTACTACAGTGCTATTTTTAAGTTTAATTTTAATTATAAATTATAATTATAAGAAAACTAATGAATGAGTTTGTGTTGTGTTAAAAAAAATCAAAAACACATTAAAAAATTTAATAATAATAAAAGAAAAAAAAGGAAAAAAGAAGAAAAAAAACAGGATGGTGCGGAGATGTGCATATCTTTTTAAATCTCTGAACCAGATCCTTTTTTAATTTAATAACTCCTGGACAATTAATATTGTTTCCTTCTTAATACAGAATCATATTGTATAGTCACACACACCATGTACTATATAGCAATATATTGTGTTTAACATTGCGAGAGTATGAAT
This sequence comes from Selaginella tamariscina, assembly GCA_003024785.1. Taxonomy (NCBI): domain Eukaryota; kingdom Viridiplantae; phylum Streptophyta; class Lycopodiopsida; order Selaginellales; family Selaginellaceae; genus Selaginella; species Selaginella tamariscina. The sequence continues at coordinate 105,341 of PUQB01000688.1, forward strand.
CGTTAAATAATGTTATTAAGTATAATGCTACTAATGAAGCGTGTGTGTGTGTGTGTGGGTGTATACATTTTCACTTGACTTTGAACTCTCTACTTTAACTTGCTCCTCATTTCTGAAACCAAAATATAAATTTACTATAATTTATAGCAATGTTTACATGCAATATCTTTTAAAGAGTAAATATCTTATTGACGTTGTTTATACAGAAACGTAAAATATATATTCACTTACATTATTGTTTTAACATTCAATCTTATACATATTTATTAAGTTTAACATTGTCATATTGTAATATTCGACGAATCAAGTGATGTCTCATTTTGAGTATATGTAACATATTCAATATAATATCAAAATATTTAATATTCCTTTTCATATATATAAGCAAATCATATCAACACATACACAAAAACAGAAAATGTGTCCATTAACGAAATAATATTGACCCTGATCTCTACATTAAACAAACATGTTATAAAAAGATATTAAAGACATTTGGGAGTTATATAAAATATTTTAAGAAACGTAAACTCTATATCGGCTAGAGTTCCGAGGAGCGGATTTAAAATTACCAAAAAGATCTAAAAATCTTAACGACGCTCTTTAACTTTGTATTTTAATGAATATCTTATTTAAAAATATTTGATAAGTACTGACAAAAACTCATTTTTTTATAGATAATTCTTTTTCTTTTTTCTTAAGAAATTGTATAAGCCTGACTGCATTTTCCTTCTTAATACAGAACGTGTGACATAATTTAAATTATGACCTATTTCATAGTGAGAATATCACCTTTAAACAAACACTACAGATGAATATAACACACGCACACACACGGACGTAGAGTCTCACGTGTGTGTGTGTGTCTACACACACACACAGTTTAATAGATATATAGTTCTGCATAATACGTTAACTCTAAATTCGGAACACATACTCCGAGAGAAAATAAAATTAAGATTTTAAGAATTTACTGAAATTAAAATTATTATATTTTAAATGCCCACGATTGATATTTAAAAAAAATAATAATCCATAAATTAATTGCAAGCTCCTAAATATAATAATAATTAAGATAATAGTCTTAAGAATAGTTAGTTAGAAAGTGTTTGCATTAAGTTTAAGATTGTAACTGGTAAATCGAAAAATTTATCATTGTAGTTATATAAAATATACTTTAATATAAACAGTTTATTCCATGCAAACAATATAGACACACACGCAAATGTATATGTATATAAATATTTATATATTTATTTGCATATTCATAATTATGTTTACAAGTTTATATATCGGGTGTGTGTGTGTGTGCGCGTCCGTGCAATTCCAGATGCTAAGTTATAACATGAATATGATGTTTCATAACATATATTTCTCTCTTTATAGAAATAACATTTAAATTTTTACGCTTGCATGCATACATATACACAAGCACAGAGAGAAAGAGAATATATATAATTGTCTGTGTATATACATAAATATAAACGTATAGCTGAGGAGTCATAAAGAGGTAGAACATGCTCATATAGATAATCAGAGAGGAATGTATATACACCCACATGTGTGGGTATATACACATGACCACATCCTCTCTCTCCCCTCTCCCTCTCCCTCTCCCTCTCTGCCTCTCCCTCTCTCTCCCTCTCTCTCCCTCTCTCTTTCTCTTGATAATGTTAACACACACATGAATATATACATATACACGCACCTGGATCAGTTTAGCTCCAGATCTGATGACCATGGCTGCCTTATATACATCCTCAGAAACATCACGCTGGCAAACTCTGGAATGTATAACCTCACCAACATCTAATGCACCAAGGCTGCTACACCTTGAGTGCAGCAAAAGATATACGTGTTATAGTTTGGTTCACAGTTCATACAGATGAACAAATCCAGAGCTCTGGAACTCTCCTCAGTTTGCACGTATCCTACGTATCCTCTACCAAGGTGGTTATGTTGGAAGCATATCCATGGTTCTTGACCTGCTCGTGAATGGTAATCACACCTTCTCTGACTCTCTCTCTCTCTCTCTCTAGCCAAGCTCGAGCTTGCCTTGAGCGTATGTGAAGCTGTCTGGTTTACATTCCATGACTGTGAATAGGTCAATAGCTACCGAGCTCTCCCCATTCTCCACGTATCCCTGAATGAGATAACATTATGCCGATTAAATGTGTTATCAAAACACTTCCCTTGCATTTCATATACATACTGACCAAGGAGGCAGCAACATAGTTCGTCGTATGGTAGCCAGCTGCAACTGCTTCCAGATGCCGCCTCCTAAATCCTTTGTTCTGCTACATTGTTCCAATGCAGTAATGATTTCCTTGGGACTCCTTCGTTCTGTAATGTGTCCTATGCTGTTCTACAAAATAGAAGTTAAAGAGGAGACCTTGAATGTCTGCTAAAGACTCACGTCTTTCGCTGTCTGTTGGGTTTTAGGAAAACTTATTCGAACTATTTCCTCTTGCACTTTGTGGCTAGTTGATTGGTTAAGTTCAACTTATCCAGAGCTAGGACAAGCGTACATGCACGCGCGTGTGTTGTAATATGGAGATAAGAAGTGTATATGGTGTCAAAGGCCATGTTGGCTGGAACGTCTGCAAGCAGCTCCATGGAGTCTTCAGTATTATTGCTTTGCTTCCTCAGTTCTTCTATCGATTGTTAGAATATAAATGTCGTTATTAGAAACATCTCTCAGTGGTAAATATTGCTTGACTTGAATTCTGACAGATAAGATCTTTAAAATTTAATGGCCCATGCAGGTCTCGAACCTGCGACCTTCGCGTTATTAGCACGACGCTCTAACCAGCTGAGCTAATAGGCCTTGTGACAGATAAATAGATAGGTATCTCTCTCCCTATATATATAGAGAGAGAGTTCGTTTTGCCACATGTACCACATTTCTACACTGACACGGAAGATTCCCAGTATAAACGAGATCTGGAATAATTCTTGATTCCTGGAATGTAGCATGGCGGTAAGGCCTCTGCAATGAGACGGTGATTCTTACTGATTGTAGCTTGTAATTTCAGAGAGAAGCTGCTCAGAGGAGCCAGGATTGGCACAACCGCAACTCCGAGCTTGTAGCTCTGCAGTAAGTCTCTCTGTCTCTCTGTCTCTCTCTAAATTCGTTGTGCTGTACAGGATTGTGGGCATATGGACCAAGGACGGCCGCCTCATCAAGTGCTCCGCTGAGAAGAAGACGGCGGGAGGTCCCCAGTCTGAACACTTGAAATAAACGGATGCTCTGAGTTTGCGAATATTCACACACACATGAAGAGAATATACCCGGATTTTTACTTCGTACTCATGCGCACGTGATTTTCTGAGTCATTTATATAGTTTAGTTGTGTGAAAGTAGATTCTTGAGAAGCATATATGTTTCTTTGTGTTTTGCTGTCTCTGACGAAGAAGACAAACAATGTACATCCTTTAATTCCAAATCCCTAACATTGCCTTGTACTACATTCCACAACAAGCTTTAAAAAATAAATAGAAAGTACTGTACATTTGTCTAGTTCAAAAACAAATTTAAAAAAGATTGGAAATATAGCTTTTTAAATATCTTTATGGGCTGTTCATTCACTACATTGGAAACTTTATATTAAAACCGTAAGTTTTTAAATTAATAGACAAGATTGAAAGTTTACATTGGTCAAAGAGTCATATAAGATTGTATTTATTTACATATAACTTGAATTTAAAATTTTATACACTTGAAATTAAATATATATATATAATTTTTAAAATCAAGAAAAAATTATGACTAATTTATACTTTATTATATTTAATTTCAAAATACAATTCGATTAAACATATATGTTGCAATATAATAAAGTTATTTAAAAAAAATATGCCATTTCTAACATTTGCTATTACGACATTTCAATTAATAAATTTTATTTTATTTTATTTCATTCTAAATATGTTATAAGTTAAATATATAATTTTTATTAAACATTATTATTTAAAACTTAAAGTAAGAATTAATGCTTTTAAGAATAATAAATATATATTTAAAACTTTCACTTGAGTATATATGTAAATTTCAGCTCTTAATCACGTTATTGAACCCTAACCTATAAAAAAGCATTATTGTACAACATCAATCCTCGGCAAGGTTAAGAATATTTGTTATTCTTACATGGGGTATTTAACTGTTTTAAATTTTTTAGTTTAGTATTTATATGCTACCACACACACACACACATACAAGCGTGCGTGTCTTTAATCAGCATACGTATGTGATTGTATAGGTATCGAGTTCAAATATTGCATTGCCTTGTTCTACACACACGCACGCAGGCACGTGCGCACACACCCACACACACGTAGAAAATGTAAATCATACGTAGACGTATAACTATGCTTGGTAACGGTTAATACCCCATTATAGTTAGCATTTAACCACACATACACACATCTCAGCTTTGTGATGTGTGTGTGTGTGTGTGCGTGCGTGCGTATTTGTCTGAGAGAGTTTAAGTAAACTATTATTCTCATTCATGGCACTTCTTTAAAGTTTTAAATATAATATTAATGATAAATTGATTCGTTATTTTTGCAAGTGGATTACCTGCATTTTTATTAAACATTTACCTTATTAAGATATAACATGTGTTTAATAAGGCATGTGTGTGTACACACACACACACACACTCATACATCGATGAATTAAAACATGCACATAGAGACGAAAGAATGACGATAAAGAATGTTTTAGCTAAATAAAGAAATATATATTATATAAAATTTAAAAATATTTTAAATTTTAAACTATTTTAACGTTCTGGTGGTTTGAATTGAAGAGTCGAGAGTTAACTAGTCACTTTTAATTAAAAAACTAAAAAAGTACTTCAATGGCGGGTCAATTTTTTGGTCATTTCCTAACTAGACTTTCACACACTTAATATTTAACTGAACCATCCAATCACACCCACCTTTAATTTAAAAAATTAAAGTCTTTAAAAATATAAAAATAAACACACACACACACATGCACGACCTATATATATATACCTTACTAATTTAACTTAGTTATGCACGACCACAAAATGGGGGCAATCATGTAGCATATATCCCTTGTGTGACACGGGATGTGGTTGGAACTCTATATGCATTCCAGCTCATTTACATTATAATTCCCTCCACCTACAAATATAATAATATTAAATAATAATAAATAATACAAAAACAAGCTTAATCACCCACCTACCTAAAACTTGACTATTTTCACTACCTACCATATATTAATATGTTAGTTAAGACTTAATGAGCTTAAACTTTTATATATTTATGTAAAACTGCATCAGAATTATACATGAGTTGTAAACACTTGTACCTCTTGTGTTTTAATTTAGAAAAAAATGCATTGTCGTAATCCAGCTTCCTGGCTTAGTTTCTTCTCGTACCAAATCTCCTTGTCATATATCCACCAACCATCCCTCAACTCCACTAATCGCAGCTTTATACTTGTCAATACCTATATACGTCATTATATATATCTATATATCATATACATGTGTGTGTCATGTATAACTATTATAGTTTTGTGGCATATGATACACATTAAGATCGTGGTGGATGATGTTTTATATAACGGACAATAGACAAACTAAGGGGCTTGACGTCAAAGAGACAGCTATATCCATATATACTTAGATAACATTCTGTATATATTTAAATGCAGCAGCAATTCTAGATTCATGCAATAACTCCGCACATGCATTTATATTAGTGTACACTACACACACACACACGCACGCAGCACACACGTACCTATGTCTTTCATGCTTGCAATGGGACTTCCTCGACCAAGTTCCTGGACCGGGACCGGGACCGTTCCCTCTCACTTTCAGTCCTGTGAAGCATTGCCTTAATGTGAAGGAAAACGTCCATCCTTTTCTCTTGTTGTGGAGCCGGTGGTGCAGGCACAACAGCTTGTGGTGGCGGCGAAGGGTAAAAGTCCTCTTCAGGAGCCGTGCCGTGCCTCCGTACCACAATCCGATATAGCACGGCAAAAATCGTCCCAGCTATGAATGGACCTGCAAATATGCTTACATATGTATACATATATAACGTGTGTGTGTATGTACCTGCCCAGAAGACCCAGTGACAGTCCCACAATGTGCTTCCTTGGACTATAGCCGGTCCAAGGCACCGAGCAGGATTCATACCCGCTCCTGTGTAATATGGAGTCCTCAGTCGTGTTGAGATAAATGTCAAGAGCCCTGCAGCTCCACCCACGCTTAGAGCAGCAAGTATGGACCTGTAGGATACAAGTATGCCTCTTAGTAACGTATGACACACACGCACACGCACACGCACATACCTGTTTTGACGAAAATTGTTGGGCTCCAGAAGAGTCGAATAAGCAACAAAGATGAGGAGAAAAGTGAAGGAGATTTCCGAGATGAGACCAGCCTGTGTACCAAGGCCCTCAGGCCATGTAAGCCCACGGGAAGTTCTAACAATCTGACCCAATAGGCAACCTGCTAAGTAGTTCTTGTGTATGAAATCCTTATGTACAACCTGCTTGGCAGCATAAGCTCCAATTATTGCCCCGAGGCTCTGTCCGATCATGTATAGCATAGCCCGGACTACCGTTAAGTGTCCTGTTAGCATTGTGGTGTATGTGAATATCGGATTGAGATGTCCGGCTCCGACCCACACAGCGAGTGCCCCGAGAATGCAGGAAGCAAAAACTAGAAAATATACAATAGCTATAGCAATCCCCTTCTGCTTGAAATCTATACAGGCCGCAATTCCCGTGATCAGAGCAAACTCGAATGCTGAAAAAGCCACGAGTTCAACGAGTGCCCCCCGCATACCTGCTCGACACCCCACATACACATAGTATCCATTCTGAATAAGAAAATGCGGTGCGTACCTCTGAGTTTGTGAAGTCCATTAAACCGAAGAATCTCTCAGCTCTGCCAGAGAAGGTCGTGGGCGGCAGTGGCGATGGCGTTTTCTCCTTGAAGGCTTTCATGAGACTCCTCCATCGTTATTCCTGTCCGGCACGAGTAGGCTGCCCATATACGGGAGGCGATTGGTACCCCGTTGGATTGGGAATGTAGTAGCTAGTGCTTGCATCATGCTGCCCTCTGTAACGAACAAAAATTCATCTAAAGAACACAAAGATCCGGAAGAATGTGTACCTGTATCTGCCGGAATGCGTCGCCGGTTGCAGCTCGCCGCTCCTGTAGCTCGTTCCAGGTGCGCCGCCACTGTCAATATGGAAAGACGAAGACATGCTCCTCCTCGCAGATCCAGAAAAGAAACCCTAGCGAATTGATCTAGCAGAGCAGCGCCATGAATCGAAGCCGCATTGCTCAAGAATCGAAACTTCTCTCCAAATGCCCCAAGAATCCCGCCGGCTCGCGACTATGGGCTCTCCTCGGTCTCCTCTTCCGCAGCCGCTTGTCAGTAAATCTGCGAGTAAAAATCTGCCATAGCTCTTCCGCACAATTTGAATTTTATCCGGCTCGTTAATTACGTCCGTACGACGCGTCCAAGAATATTCCCGTCGGATATTCTTGCAAGAGAATATCCTCCGGAATCTCGGTTTTGCGTTGCGGGTCCCTAGGTCCATTTGGACTAGTCTCAAGGAAAATACAATATGATGTCGTATAGCACAAAAATAGCATTTTCAAATTTGAGTTATAATTAACCAATGCCGTTCAAGTTTTCAATTTAGGGTTTTCTAGCATATTCTAAGAATATACACGACGTGTTGCACGTGCGTGTTTCACGTCATAAAACTAGATATATACGTATAAACGAGAAACTAAAACTACGTGTGAACCCCACATTGACGGTTGGATAAAAGCATGAAAGGAACAGTGCAACAAAAAGACCCGACGTATATACCCACAAGCCCCAGAGAATATACTCGTCTACCGTGGTACGGACGAATGTTTCATGGTTTCGCGGGTTTTTTTTTTGTTGGGTTTTAAACGTGTTTCTGTTCGTTTAGGGTTCTTGTTTAACTGATTTTGTCGGTTTCCCTTCCACGCCGTGACACTTACGGAGGCACTGGAAAATCACGCTCGTTGGCTCTCCTGTACAAAATTGTAGATGCTTCCACCCTGTAAATTAAAAATAATAAATATATATATATATATAACACAACATATACATACAACACACACACACACACACACACACACACACAATATATAAAAATTCTACCAAGCAGGACGAACGAGATGTTTGCCGGTTGATATAGCCCAATTAGACTGCATTAAGGAAAGAGTTAGGAAATCAAAAGATAAAATATAGATATATACACACATATTTTCTTGTGTGTGTTTGTGTGTGTCTGTACGTATATATGTATATACTTTGTCTGTTCCCGTAGAGAGGGCGACAACGTGTGTAACATCAAACTCGATCCTGGTCGTGCAAACCGCTCCAAACTGCTCAGCCAAACGCCACAAAGGATGTAATTGCGGCTGAGATTCACCCACGGGGAACATTCTGCTGAATATTAACTTGCACCCAGACAAAACTGATCTTTGTTCCAATGCAAGTACTTCTCGTACATCAACCTCCTTTGGGTTCGGTCTCGTGTAAAAGTTCCTATGGACTCTCTCTATCACCTGTATATATAAATTATATATATATAATATATATATTAATATATATATAATATATATATATATATATATCTTGTAAGCTTATATATATTACATACCCCTAAAATTGATGAAAGCATGCCATCTGCTTCTCTTTCATCGTGCCCCACTTCTAAAAGAGATGGTCCAGGCACACCAAATTGTCTTCTGCTACAGGGAAAGTACATGTATCTGCAAAAGAAGAAAGAAAAAAATAAAAAATAAAACAACAACTAACACACACACACACACACACACACATATACATATATACCGGTATAAATATATAGTTTACCTTTCTACCACTATAAGATTGTCAAGGTGATGGGGCCAAACACGCGCAGAATCGTCAATAATCAGAACACCAGACTCCATGCCGAGCACTCCGTCTAAGTCTTTACTTCGTGGAGTCTTTTCATCTCCATATGCTGCTTCTCCACTATCACCTTTGGATATAACACGGCCTGCAAATAATACACCTGTTGGATCTAGAAGCTTTGCCATCTCTGTTGCGTATGCTTTGTTTCCCATGGTGTACAAGTGTAACTCAAACAATTCATTCGCCTGCATTATATAGTTAGTTCATGAATGATTATAGCCAAGTTGTGTGTGTGTGTGTGTAAGAGAGAGAAGAGATTCAAACATTATTTTACCCGTGCAAGGAATCTCCATACACCTGGACGCAGTTTAGTCCACATAGCCATGTAAGGGAATCTGTATAACTCTCTTCGTGGTCCTTCTTTACCATCTTTTGCTCGCTCTATGGTTTCCGTAGCCCGCAAATATTGATCCCACTCGGGTTCAATCTCAATAAACTATGAAAATTCAAGTAGTTAATATATATTAGTATATTTTATAATAAGTTTAGTAGTGTTTATTATATGACTGATGGTGTACATAATTAAGGGTACACACAAACCTTAGCGGAGTTGAGAAGGGTGTGATCGAGGTCCAAAACTAAGCATAATTTTCTCGAATTGAACATCTGTTCTTGTTCACACATTCTTCTTTCTCTTTCTTCAAGAAAAGATATCCTTTCTGCCTCATCCATGCCAGTAAGTATATCCTCTAGCTCCGGGTGAATATCCTCGCCAGCCTTCTGAGGTATATTTTCATTGTTTACAACAGGTTTAAGGATTGGTTTTATGTTCGAGTTAACCGTCGGGTTTGCCATGTTGTTTACCATTGGCATCGTCTGTACCGTGTGGTTTACCACCGGGGTTACCATGTTTTGGACCGGTTTAATGTTCATCGGATTTACCATGTTGTTTATCGGGCTGCTCACCACGTTTTGAACCGGTTTAACATTCGTTGTACTAGCCTCTTGTGTGTTTTTGCCATTTGCTGCAAAGAATGCTCGCCTTGGGTCCCTTGATTTCATCTGTGTAATTTAAAACATGTCAATTATTATGTACATAGAAACCAGTGAGAGGTTAAAAGCTTGTAAACATATATACACTCATTAAGTAACATAGGTTAAATTGTTTACCGTGTTTACTTTCTGGGGGCTCTTTTCTTTAGGCTCCTCGATCTTCTGGCGTTTAGGAGAAGTCACCAAATCGGACGGCTCTCGTTTTTCCGGTTTCGCAAAGCTAGATTCTTCTTTAATGGTTTCTTATATCTAGCAGCTTCGTCTTCTTCAGAAGGTGTAGGGCTCGGAAGATCGGTCATCGGAAATGCTGACGCGTAGCTGCTGTAGAACCTCACCACGTCATTAGTGCTCGTGGATGCCTGCTGTTCTGATGGGAGATATGCATCTTCTGTTTTTCCCTTAACACCTTGTATTTGCGACATTAACTGAGAATTCAACGTATCAGTATTTTCTCGATTATACCATAAGAGAGTTGTGTGTGTGTGTGTGTGTGTGTGTGTGAACTGTTTATCTTACTTGCTGTAGTTGGCTTGGTGTGAATAGTTTCTCAGTGTATAAACTGGCTAGCTTCACTAAACTGCAGCAAAACGAGAACATACGCTCATTAGAAGTCCAAAAGCATGTATAATGTAATACGTCTTATGTGTGTATATAAATATTATAAATAGCACGTATAATACTGTATATTATCATACTTCACACACACACACACACACACACACACACACAATATATATATATATATATATATATATATGAGAGAGAGAGAGAGAAGAGAGAGAGAGAGAGGAGATATGTTTAAAATATAAAATGCGACTATATCAAATATATATATCGTATGCATGTATATAATTGAAATGGTTGTGCTAAACATTTATATGGCATGTATCTGTACTGCATGTTTATATATATAACACGATATGTCTCGGTGGTCTCATTTGGCTACACACATACATAAACGTATCACACCACACACACACACATGCACACACGTTATATACATATGATTTGAATTCAACCTTAGATAAATTCCGGCACCCTGTTGATCTCGAGTAGCGTTATATACCTGATAAAGAACCCAATTAGCAAACAAACAGGAAAAGGGGCACAAAAGGGCAGAAAAAAAGGTATACGTACAAAATAGATCATACGGATTTTATCCACAATCTTCGTAATAATCGAGGTATCAACATCAGAAAGGCCATTGAGAATAACTAAAGCCTCGTATATTTTCTCACACGCATCACTCAAAGACCTGTGAAATCATAAAAACATACCTTCTATATATATAATACATGTATTTTTACGTGTATATACTTACGTGCATGCATTATTGGCAGTAACGCTGTCAATAATTTTAACCACCGTTTCTATTTCATGGTTGTTTGAATCTGACGGGGTTTTGATTGGATTAGCAGCAGGATTAGCGATGAAATTATCATAATTATCATCGATCTCACCCTCTTCGTGATCATCTAACGCCCTAAACAGGGGATCTCCGTCTAGACCCGTATGTACAGCCGCCGCCATGGATCTATCTCTCTCCTCTCTCCCTAACTTGATCTATTGATCAATTTACTAATTATTTGACTAATTTGTTGGATCGATCAGAGATTTAGTATGTTCTTGGCGCAGAAACCCCTACGCGCACGGAAGCTTTCCTTTCTTACAAGGATTTAGGGTTAGGTCTCTCTAAAAGAGGTCAATTTGGGATTAAACGACTACGATTTCAACACGTGGACCGTCTAAATAAATTTGTCTAGAATTTAAACACGTGGTCGGCTGGATTTACCTTGTTTATGTTGGGTTCGAATCTTTTAGACGCTGACCCTGTGCCACGTTGGCATCCACTTCAATTTGCCGGGCCGGCCTTTGCGCATGTCGCTCCAATGTGAGGACGCCACGTGGACATAAGCTACAGTATTTACAGGCGAGCGAACACGAGTGCATCCAAAGCACTAAAGCTTCCCATTTTAAAAAAAAAGCCTGAGCTTGTTCTTCTCGCGGACAGATTGGGGTTCTAAGCGCGTTGGGGTAGGAAATGTGCGTTTTTGCGGATTCATTCTGAGCGCAGCAGCGAAAGAAGGGAAACATACACGCCGCGCAATGTGGATTGAGCAGTAGAGAAGGGAAAATCTCTAGTTTTGGCACTGTTGGTAAGCGGGAATCTGAAGATTGATGTGAAAATCCGTATTGGAATGTAGCGCTGCCTAGAAATCTTCCGTTTTGAAGCAGATTTTCCATAGTTTTGGTGACAGATTATATTGCCGGCTCAAGGCGGAACAGCAAAGAAGGGAAAATCAAGCTTTATTTTCAGGGCGGAGCAGTGGATCGAGGAAAATCCGTATTTTTGGTGCTGAAATCGGACAGGTTGTAGTGTAGCTAACAAATTCTTCAAAGCGGAGCAGCAGAGAAGGTAAAATCCGTAGTTTTGATGGAAAAACTGTAGCGGATTAGCAAAATCCATGCAAATATCGGACAGGATATGGCGTCCGCGAGGATCCTGGGCAGGGATTGTAACATAAAGTTTATCCGGCATAGTTTCAGATGACAGGGAATTCGAGCGAGCCGAAATCTTCCTCAAGGGGAAGTATGAAGTCAGGTGGTTCTTCAATCAGGAGAAGGGGCCGCCGGGAAGAAGTGACAAAGAAGAAGCATGAGCAGATAGGATCGCCAGAGGCTTCATGTGAACCGCTTGGCATTTTCTACTGCCCATGGCAGACTACTGTAGTAAGCTCATTCTTGCTCTTTTCACCCCATTTTACCTTTTGCATCCATTTTTTCTTGAACTGTGGATATTCGCTGGATTTTATGTGGTTTTTTGTCAACCATACTATTGTAATCGTCACATTTTGTCTGTTCCTGCAGATTGGTGACGAGCACGATGATGAATGGAGAGAGCGACGTAAAACCGAAGAGCAAGCATGGACCCAGATATTCTCCAAGATAATCGTTCAATGGGGCCATTGGTTTTGTAAGTACTCCAACGCCCTAGGTGTGTGTATTGTATATGTGTGTGTCTATGTATATACACACATATATACATACATAATACTACATACACACACACATATAGATAGATATTACATAAAAGTAAAAGGAAATAATTGCGCACACACATATCTATGTGTATTTAAGATTGTAGCAGAAGCTATCTAATAAGTTATGTACTCTTATTACAGCTCACATTGTATCCGGGTCAGGTGCATGGGTTGGTAATGTCCTGCATCGTGTTGTGACTCGAAGGCATGATCATGGAGCGAAGATAGCCGATTACGATCTAACACCAATCCAGGTTCGTGAACCTCTAGATATGACAAGTAATATCATAATTATTATCTATGTTCAATCAACAGGAAGAGAGGTTACATAAACTCCAACAACGATTGGAGGTGTCCTTTGATGGAACTCGCATAGAGCACCAGGTACCGATGTTTTAAAGTTTAAATTGAGCACGTAATTATATATATTTATAAGATAAGGTCATGGGTCTTTGTGTTGAGTATGATAGTTTCGGATACTTAATATATGAATATAGCATGTTGTGCTAAACCGCGCTAATAGAATTGTTCTGTCGTTCTTTGTAGGAAGCTCTAATGGCTCTATGGCGAGCAGCATTTTCTGGTTGCGAGCTTCGAAGTCTCGTAACAGAGAAATGGAAGGAGATGGGTTGGCAGGGGGCAGATCCATCTACGGACTTTCGGTATGGTATACGTGTGTGTGTTTATGTCTTTATTATGTAAATGCATCTATAATATCATCTCATATATATATATATATTGTAAACCGAATGCAATCTACGTCGTTGTATCCACGCATATTTCTATATGAACATATGCTTTATGCAATTCATTTATATCTGTAGAAAATCAACATACACACAAAGAACATGTGTGTGTGTGTGTGTTTTGTACTTACGTTGATCTAAATGCAGGGGTGGTGGTTTCGTATCTCTGGAAAACTTACTTTTCCTTGCGGAGCAGTATCCGGTACGTACATCGTTGTAATCATGTGCGTGTGTGTGTGTATGCGTGTTCTGTTGTGGATTTTAACCCCGATTTGGATAAATTACCAAACTACGACTATTTGTACATAGTAAGAAATGTTTCTGCTACTGTTATATATGCACGTGTTCTATTTACACATCCATTTTTGTGGTTGCAGAAGTCTTTTCAGAAGCTGCTACGTAAAGAAGGCGGGAAAAGGTCTCCCTGGGAATATCCCTTTGCTGTCGCCGGGATCAATGTCTCGTTTATGCTAATACAAATGCTGGATCTTCGCTCAGGTACGCTCTTTCGGGCATAGACATGTACCAGTGACGTACACAAAATAGAATGCACATGCACATAACAAATGTGTAAGGAAGATTCTCTAATAGTTTGAACAGAAAATTGTGGTCAGTATGTATGAGAAATGTATGCATGTTGCATGCGCGTGTGTGACAATTTTAGTGGACAAAACTTCAGCTTTTTATTTGTGATACATGTAGCATATGACAGTACAATGCACACGGCACACTTAATGTCTTACTTTATATTATACAATATATTATAGCATATGTCTTCCATTAGCTATTTCTGACAATTGGCATTTTTGCCTCTTTACAGCGAAGCCAAGCTCAAGTTCGGGACTGAACTTTCTAAGGTTTTTAGCAGGTATAGTTAATATATTTATATTATCTTTTACATTGTAGATAACTTATGCGCGTGCGTGTAATCTAAAATTATACTTTCTCTTTTGCAGAGGACGAGATGGCTTTTGATATTTTATACTGTATAGCTTTTGAAGTAATGGACTACGAGTGGCTCGCCATGCGTGCGTCTTACATGGAGTTCAATGTAAAGCTGCATCCATTTCTTTTATTTATTTGAATATATTACACACGTGTGTGTGTCTATATATATATATATAGAGAGAGAGAGAGAGAGAGAGAGAGAGAGAGAGAGAGAGTAACATAATTACCTTGCAGGCCGTTTACATGTTACCCGCCAGCGGCTCGAACAAGAGCTTTGTCTCAAGGACCTCACATACGTGAAAGATTTACCAGCATACGCACTGTTGACACAGTGAAAATAAAGATAGCATTTACTGACAGAAGCACGAGGTTATTATGCTTTCTGTGTACAGTACCACAGTCACCCCTTGAGGTTTGTATATTATAATTTTATCTTTATTCAATAGTGTCATATTCTATCAATAGTAGTATATTCGTCTCTGTGCATATATCTTTTACTACAATAAGGATATATATGGGCAATATAAGACGTGCTGGAGAATGTTCGAGGTTTACAAGCATGTTTAACATATTCTTGTACGTAGTATACACAAATGTATCAACATCAATATTAAACGTGCTGGAGAATATTCAAGTTTTAGAAGTATACTTAACATATTTATAAAATATCCGTGTAATAGAGTTTTCAAGTGTATATATATATCACTTTTTGCGTTAAATTATAGTGTCTTTACATATATAGACATGGATGTCTATTTTGATAGGAGATATTCTAGGTTGGCAGTATGTTCAACGTGTGTGTGTGTGTGTGTGAAATTTTAAGTTTTTATATATTAACTGTATATTAAAAAGATTATTTACACATGTACAATCAAGCTGCTACAGGTAGTACATTGATCTGCTTTGTTATCTTTTCCTGCTTAGCTTTTGCAGAGCTCCACAGGTCAAGTGCAACGTACAGAGGAGTTGCCAACATGAGTACAACCAACTGTATCCATATCTGCACATAAATCCCATCTTTTCCCGGAGAAATCCCGTACTTTCCCGATATGGGAAAGATCATTCCCACCCACAGAGTGGCTGCTGCCCGGCTGTTCCCAGGAAGTTGAAGATAGCCCAGATCTCGGGTTTGCTTCCCCCGAACACCCGACCGGTAATTGCGAACACGTGGCTGGTAAGTACTCCATCTGCTATTCCGAATAGTATTCCTGCTACGTATGCGATTACAGGTGCCTCAAAGAATAGTGTTCCTAGAAACCCATTATGCCACCTCCTGAACAAAATATAATATAATATATGATAATATATCCTGGACATGTGTGTATGTGTGTGTGCACATAAGTCACCAACATTTAGTAGTTATGTATATTTTGTAATTGTATGATATCTCTCCTTATATTCAGTGTGTGTGTGTGTGTGTGTGTGTTTGTATGGGAATATATGTTGTGATAATTAATCCTCTCTCTCTAGCATTAGCTTCACAAGCTATATGTATGCATAGTCTATTCTAAACATATCATATTTATATTTACATGATGTATATAAAATATAACTATATGATGGTTTTAAAACATTAATAACAATATATTTAGTATACTTGTTTAACGAGAAGCAAATGGTGAGTCCTCCCCCGCTTGTGAGTGCTCCTACTAGGAATGTGGGTGTGCTACAGTGAAGAGAATCTGATAACCAGCTCAAACAAAATGATCCGAACACTTGGCCGATTCCAGTAAAGAAAACACCAGGCCTATTGCTTCTGCTGGTAAGAGCTTTGGAAACTCACCTGTTTGTGTAATATCATGTTACACACACACACATGCATCATTGTGTGTGTGTGTGTGTGTGTGCATATATAGATGTATATGTATGTACGTAATATTATTTGTGTAAGAACTTATGTATCTATAAAGTACATGAATAGATGAAGCACGTATGTTAAAAAAAGTGATATAGATAAAGGTGAACAAAGTTTTTCATTATTACCATTACATGATAAAACAATGGACTCCATATATCACCATCAAGGGAATTAACCCTCTTTTAAGTCCCATATTATAAAAATGTCTTTTATGTATGTCCATATTGATTGGGATGCCATGTACGATCTCACATGAGTGTAGTGTGTAATATACATATACTAGAGTGTTATACATAGCCTATATGTATATTCGATTTAAATATTATATATAATAATTGATTATTATCTACTAACCTGTCCAGAAAGCAGTTTGACACCCCAAATACAGAGTGATGGGAAACAGGAGAATAAACTGGAGAAGCTCTCTGTAGAATGTGTGCTTCTTGGGGTCTGACGTGGAGTCGAATTTGAAACCTGCTGTTTCTACTTTGCCTTCTTTGTCACTTATCATTAACAGCAGTAAAACTCCAACTGCAGCATTATACTCCCAATCCCGAACATTGCTCCCTGAGACGGTACCTGATTATTAATACATATATGTTAACATGCGTGCGTGTGCGTGCGTGTGTGTATCTTCTTGTGTACAGTACATTTGAGTATATATGTATTTTCAAATATACTATATTAATAATACGTATATATAGTTAATATCGGTGTGTGTACCTGAGGGTGAAGAAAGATGTGAGGTTTCCTACTATACTTGCGAGTGAGTATATTCCCCAGAACATTCCGGTATAGAGTCCCCGTCTTGAAGGTGGTGTTCGCTTTGTTAAGAAAGTCCCTTGAGCAACCCATGTCAAACTTGCGCCAAATCCACAGAAAACGCTGCATATGTACGTATATGTATGTGTACTGCGTGTGTGTGTGTGTGTGTATACTGATAGATTCACACTATTAATGACTTTATATAAAAACTGTTTACAAATATTTTCAATGTAATTTAGCTTCATTGATAGTGTTCCTTTCTTAGTCTCTAAATTAATATGTTTCATTTTCAAAAAACATCTCTCTAAACATTAATATGTTGAACCTTGTAAGGATGTTTTACATCAATGCAATTTATAAATAACATCTAATATTATATTAAAAAGAAATTATTATGTAATTTAAGAAATAAAACTCAAAAACAGCAAATATATACTATATATACATATTATATATACATGATAGATACATTGTATATATATGATTATGTATGTATGATATTATATGTATGTATATATGTATCTATGTATCTATCTATATATGTATATGTAGATAGATAGATACATAATACATACATAATGTATTATATATATACATATGTATCTATCTATGTATATATGTATGTATATATATGTATATATATCACATATACATTATATCTATGTGTGTGTGGTGTGTTGTGTGTATACCTGGTGCTAAGAACTAAGTACTTGCATGGCTTCACAAGAGTGGCTAGATATGCAACATGAGCAACTCCTCCAAGCATCATGCTGGCATTATGTATGTTATATATATATATATATAATATATATATATATAATATATATAGACACACACACACGCGCATATATATAATATATATATATAATATATATATATATATATATATAGTGTGTGTGTGTGTGTGTGTGTGTGTGTGTGCGCCTTTAAGCTCGCCAATTGAAGATACAATAGGGTGCAGCGAGTGTGGAGGAACAAAGAGCTGCCTGAAGAAGAAGTAACGATTTATCTCCGAGACCATCCGGAAGAAGTGAGGTTATATATTCTGAGGGCATCCATTGCACTGTACACAAATAAGAAAGAAACTGCCAGCTTGCGATGTATATATGAATCCGATGAAGGTTCTGAGTAATAAAAATAATAAATAAATAAATAAATAAATTTATTTATTAAATTGTATTATTAAAATTAAATTAATACCTGAAGATGAAGAAGGAGATGTATCGGACTTGGAAATAAGTGGGGACTCCAGAACGGACGCCGGCATGTTCAGCTCGGACTCCACTCGGACTCTGCATGCAAAAGTTTCTTCTGCATGCAAATGTAGGTAGGTCAATAATATAACTTGTCTTTGCATGCAGAACTATACCCTGCATACAATATTAATTAATTATAAAAATTAATATGATTAAGTATTTATAATATAAGAGTACATTCGAATTATTAAAATACAGTTAGCTTATATGTATATCGATATAATATTAATAGTAAAACTCGGCATAAGAAGTGTGTGTAAGACATACACTGTGTATACATATATACGTCGTATTGTATAATTTAATTTTTAATAGCTGAAACAAGCTACGACATAACTTAAAGATTTTGATTTTGATTATTACAATAATATTTAATTTGGTTTGAATATCACCTTTATTTTAAGTGATCTATATAAATATAATGTAAACTAGGATGCGTGACAAGGGCGCGAGAAAGAACAGTATATAATATCTTTATATCTATTTATTTGAACGATGGACGATCACACTTATGTAAATTATATAAAAATCTAGCCCACTATAAAAACATACATGCAATATGTATATTATATATAGCGTGCGTATCATACCCAATTCAAGCAGAGGTCCTAAGCATACTCCGTACAAATGGTGTATATACATTCGAATGTATCGTTTAATGTTTTTAAAATTCTTACTATAATTATAGACAAGAGTTTATCCTGTTTTAATTGTTGCATTTCCACAATTTATACGTTGTTGTTTGTTAACAAAATATTTAAAAGTTCATAATATTGAAGTACATATGTCATAATGTTAAAAAGATCATTAGTCTAATTCACATAATTAAAACATATTTTACTATTTATTTTGGGCAATCAAACTTATTAATTAAGGATTTAGGGCAGCATTGGCGGGAAAGTGTTTAGGGCTTTTTAGAACCCTAGGGATGGAGGAGGAGAGGACGCGCCTATTACAGGATCGGCTCCGTGCAGCCGTAATCAAAACAGCTGAAGTACAAGGCATGATTATCTAATTTTATTTATTTATTATTTATTTTCAAATTAATTTATTTCTTTGTTAAAATTTAATTAAATGCAGCAGAAACAGGTCTCACTGTCTCCCAGCCCGTCATGACAGTCTTTGTGATCTCACACAGAAGTTCACAAGGTAGTACACACACTCTACTATATATATATGTGTGTGTGGTGTGGTGTGTGTAGGCAAACACACACACATATTGGATGATGTATAATTTGTTTCTAGAGCAGCTAGCCAAAGAGCTGGAACTTTTTGCCCATCATGCAAATAGGAAATCCGTGAATATGGATGATGTGATCTTGGCTGGTAAGATAATAAGTTAAGATTAATATAAAATGGTAATAATATGAATATTATCTATTTTTTTTTTAAATAATGTTATTCTAGCACGCAGAAATGAGGATGTAGCGATAAACTCAGGGAGTTGTCACAGGGATTAGCAAAGCACAAAGAACAACAGCAAGGGGAAAGAAGCGGAGAAAAGCTGCCCAGAAAGATAATGTGGTGAACATTGATTAATGGATGCATAATCTTATTATATTTAGTAAATATATATATGCTTTACATAACATTGTTATAAAGTTACATAGTGCAGCTTATATATATAATAGAGATTTCTATTTCTATTTGGGATTTAAAACCAAATGAGATATACAGAGTGCCTATACATTATACTCACCGTGTATATGTATATAATTAAGTCGTATATATACAACGAGTAGCTGAAGAGTTGGAGAAGGTGGACGGCCATGAGGCAAATATGAGGTTTATTTTTATTAAACATAAACTTTGTATCTAAACTTTGCTAATGGATCCTGTTTTTGTTAATTGAGGACGTGAAACCCAACGGTGGAAGTCGGAGATATACAAACCAAGGCTCCAGAAAGAGCTCGAGATCGTTTCATATTGTTGAACTTCCTC
>PUQB01000689.1:0-125710 GCA_003024785.1 Selaginella tamariscina
CTGACAACTTCTAACCAAGTTAAATGTGTATTCTAACAAGACCTTTTAAATGTATGAATAGGTTACCAAATGAAGGAAGTTATTGGCTAACTCCTTAATACATATGCACTACTCTACCTTATCTGTATGACGAAGCCACCCCTTTAAAATGTTGTCTTAGAATGTGGGTTGACATTAAATTTTAGTCCCAATACAAAAGGACTCGGTGAGTTTTAACCAAACAACCACCAACCCTAAACCCTACCCCGAGGGTTTAGAGCATGGGGTTAGGAAATCCTAGGGTTAGGTCAACATTAGGAGTGTTTTTAGGTATACTTAACACCAAACTCATCAGAACTAACCAAGAATCCAATGTTAAGACTTAAGAAGAGAGTTTTAAGTAAAGCTTTTTAAAAGATAAGTTTTACCTTTGCTTAGAGTTTCTCGAGATGTTTAACAACAATTAACAAATGTACTTCTAAATATTTAAATGTATTAAGCAGGGTTGTTTCTCATTATATCTAGGGCTCGTCAATAGACTCGATAGGTAAACAAAATCAACTTTTAAAATAAAGAATAAAAGAGTTAGAGTAAAAACTATGACAACACACATGCGCATGCACACACATAATGTGACCTTATAAATTCATGAGTAGGGCATTTAAGAAGTTTAACTTTAACCCTCTCATAAGTGGTAGGATCTAGGCCATTAATGTTTTGTATTAAGAAAATATGATATCATTAGTAGAAGCTATCTAAAACTTATATATTTAATATAAAATTCATTATATTATGTGTATATCACATTTCAACTTTATATTAAATATTTATTTATTCATTTTTTTTCCTTGGACATGCTTACATTGATGTGCATGTGCCACGTGTTATGAAATCATCATAATATAACTGAGACGATGTTGATGTCAATACTAAAATATGTTTTAGGATATTTTAAGAATATTCTATGTATAACAAGTTATTTAACAATTGCCATGTAGGCGTAAAAAAAATATACCAAAGTATTAAAAGACTTATGTTCTAGATCATATATAAGGATTAATGGTCCCATATTGAGTTTTTAAAAAATTCCACATTAAGAATATGCTACAATGTCTTTCTTATATTGCTCTTCTTTTCTCTATTATATCTTTTATTTTATTTCAATTAGTGTTCCACACTTCTTTTCAATTAGTGTTTTTACACCCTAGAGTCATAAAACAATTTAAAGACATGTTTATTTTTTTACTTAGATCCCAACACTATTTCTGACATGATTAAGCTTGTAATTCGATGATAATTGATTATTTAAGTGGCATATGAGCACAAGCAACAAATTTGTTTTTCCATTTCTCTCTCCTTTTTGTACTTTTCCAGCTCTTAATGTGCATGTAACTCCCTCAACATTATCATGAGCAACTTCAATCAATTGGCTTGTGTTTGGAATCTCATATTATTTCTGCTGTTCTTTTCGCACGTGCAAGTGGACTGCAGAACAAACTAACAATGATAAATACTATTGTTTATAGAAACATTATACATAAATACAGAGTTACGGAGTTGTGTATACGTGTGTATAGTTTCTCTCTCTTACGTGTACATTTTGATAAACTTGGAAATCTCCTGGAAAGCGTTTTCGATTTACATTTAAATATGTGAATGAGTCTAAATTTCGTGAATTTATATTAATTCATATAAGTTTTAAACTATCATTCATCATAAATTATTTAAGAGATAAAACACATGTATCAAAATTATAAACTCATATATATGAGTTTAAGACTTTTAAACTCAAATATATGTGAGTCTGCACTATGTGTTTATAGTATAAGTTTTAAATTTTTTTTTTTTAATGCAACCAGCTTTTTAAGTTTGTATTTAATTGTGTGTGTGTAGTTTGGATCTGCATTATTATCCTCGAATAAGGCAAAGACTGTATGTGTGACTGGTTCATTGCCTCATGGATTTCTTAAGCTTCTCTAAGGGGCTACAGAGTTCATGGCACTGTTCAAAACCCAGGTATGTCAAATCTACACACACACACACACAACTTGTGATTGTACGGCAGATGACAATAAGAAGTACGGACGGTTGAAGCAGCTTGAGGGAGCTAAGGAGAGACTAATCCTTTTCAAAGCTGATCTTCTCGACTACGACTCTTTGCTCCCCTGCTATACATTGGTTGTGATGCCGTCCTGCCCTGTAGATTTAAGTTAAATACACACATATTATATACACGTGCTATACACATAGACATATATATATACACACACATACAGGAAGTGATGGAACCTGCACTGAAGGGCATAGACAATGTCCTAAAGCTTGTTCCCAGGAGAAGGCTAAACATGTGGTAATGACCTCCTTGACCAACCGGAAGATGCTGTTGTAAATAAGAGCTATTGAGTGATTTTGATTACCGTAGGGAAACGGTGTGCGTGCGTGTGCGTGCGTGCGTGTGTGTGTAAACAAATACAATATGTGTATATGTTAGCCAACAGAGGCGGAAAAGCTAGCTTGGAAGCTAAGGAGTATAAGCTAGATCTTGTTGTTTTATATCCTCAGTGGTTTTGGAACCACTTCTTCAGCCAACAATCAACTAGCAACTTATATCTCAAGCAATTTATTGATGGTAATCTCCTCTCTCTCTCTCACACACACACACACCGCACGCGCGAGTAATATTATGTTATAGGTTCAAACGATAGCTATCCCACTTGTTGCCCAATTGTGGATGTGAGGGACATTCTGGCATTTGAGGACGAGTCTGCTAATGGATGACATGAAATATTACATTCAAAGTGATGTTAGATATTCTCAAGAAATGGTTGCACCAGTTGCCGCATGCCCACGATTAAGTGTACTGTCACACACACACACACTTAACTTTAACCATTATTTTAAGCTAGCTTTAACTCTTAAATCTTTGTAGTTTTTTAAAGGCTATTGTCCAAGGAAGATTTATAATAACAAGGCTCTAACCTTGATTAGGGAGTAGAGGTAAAGTGTGGTGTAATTTTCTCTTTGGAATAATGTTTTCCTTCGTTAACAAGGGTTAATGCATTTCATCTATATACATGACTTGGTATATATAACTTTCTTAAATATATTTCTTACAAGTTGAAGAACTCGTTTATGAATAATACGTGCATATGTTTTCATTTGCAATATTGAAAGTTTGGAGAAATAAGAAATAAATAATTTGTTTATAATCATAATTTATTCACTATTACATCGTTACAACACAATTTTAACAATTAACTTTTTAGCTGCAGTAGATTTTGGCATTTTATAGCAAAGCCCCTCTTTGGTAGTCACTTGTAAACAAAGTTGGCAGTTGCAGATCTTGATAGGGAGCGCATGTTGTCGACAAAGTTTCATGTGTATATATGTGTGTGTGTGGGGTGTATGTTCAAGTATACACACCAGATCTATATAAGGCAAGTAAGTGAATGAGTCTAGTTTAAATAATTTGAAAACACTAATAGGATAAAACCATTATGATTAAAACACATGATATAGAAAGAATCCATGAAATAGAATTTAGTTATTTATTGTTATTCATAAATGACCAAATTCATAAAATAAAATTTTGTATTTTTTAATAGTTTGAAAACACAATAAAAAGGAAAATGTTCTTACATCAAAACCCAAGACTAGAAAAAAAAAAAAAAAAGATTTACAAATTAGAAAAGAAAAAAAAACAATTACTCAATTTTGTTCATATTGGAATTTTTAACTATTCAAAATACAAAATTTTATTATTTCTTTATGAAGAAACATAAATCTCAACTAAACATCATAAGTATATTCTCATGTATGCTAAGCATATTGTTAAATATATTCTTAGATTGCAGGCATGAATTAATCTTCTTAATAACGTGGCATTGTTCAAAAATGGGCAGAAGACCTCGTCTCAATGCCACAAAGAGATGTAGAGAGGATGCAGAATTAGCCGATTTAATTGTCACCATGGAGTGGAGGGCTGTGTCTTCATGTAATTTGCAAGAAATGGCAGCTGTTACTGGTTGATTCGAGAGATAATTTCATCATCCGCATGTATATCTCAGCTTGAAGAACGAAATTCAAACAAAGCACATACATTGCTTGCAACTTACATGAACACAAAGCAATGACTGTGATCTTGCAATCTCACATGGATACAATGGGGTATTCTACCCATTTTTGAAACAGCAACATGGATGCATGCACTTTCGAGCAATGCATTTGTGTTTATGCAAATTGCAATTCAATTGCTCGACTGTTAAAACAACGCTGAATCCACACACCCAGCACATAGAATATTCTAGAATATTCTATCAGTAAGAACCCTACTTTTCCCCTTGAGGCGCTCGTCTTGTGGAGCGGATTAGGAACATTCCGTCGATCAGGTATGATTAAAATGTTAATTTATTTGGGATAATTGTAAAAATTTGATTGAATCGGTAGATTATCTTGTAAAATTCTATGTAGTATTTAAGAATGTACATAAGCAATGTGAGTTTTGAATGCCTCTGAATTTTCTTTGGTTCTTAACATGGTTATTATAAGATTATGGTCTACCTTGATAATTCGTTATTACAAAATATACATGATTAAATTACTAATTATGCTTGGAACTCTATTCGGTTTTTATTTTACATTTTCAATATACAAACTCGAAATGCCTTTTATATCCTTAGGCTATAATATCATTTAGAAACTTATAATATATTTATTATGTGTTTATACACGCAAGTATATAATAAATATATCACTTCTAAATGTACACTTGAAACATCATTTTATCTATGTCTTTATTTATTCATACATGTAGAAACTACACATCAAAATGTGTACTTATTTATACATAAGCTAAATAATCATACTTTCAAATAAAATGTAGTTTGTGTCGGGTATCTGTGTTGGACCGAAAGGGTCAAATCTACCTTCTTACATCCTGGTTAATGGTCCTTTTCCATCTAATGAATGACATGTTAACTACCAATTGAATCATTCAATCGATAACTTACAAATGTGTTCGATTGTGGTCAATCACGCTCTGATGTAGCTGCATGTGCTGGATTACGTGCAACAAGTGATCCGTGGTCTTGCATTTCTCTTAGAGTTTCAGTTGGAACGCTATGTGAAGTTGATTTTCGGCATTTCAAGTGCTCCATCGCCTCCACAGCCTCAGCAAGAGGTATCACACACACACCCACAATAAATAATTTCCCATTTGACAGCGACAAGCTATTTTTATAGCGACTAAAAGATGATGCCGTCTATCATATAGTCGTATCAATGGGGGTCGACTGACTACATAAGATAGCTAACCGAATAGCACAGGAAGATTGTTGTTTTTATACAAGATGTGCATTCCTTGTGTGTGCTGCTTGAAGAGAAAGTGGCGAACAATGCTATTTATTGTTCCTGTGCTATCTAGTTAGTTGTCTTATGCCAATTGTATAATAAATGGCATCATGCGTTTCAGCCGTTATAAGAATAGTTTGTCGCTATCAAATGGGAAATTATTTATTGTGTGTGTGTGTGATACCTCCTGCTGAAGTTGTGGAGGCGATGGAACACTTGAAGTGTTGAAAATCAACTTCACGCAGCGTTTCAAACTGAAACTCCAAGAGAAATGCAAGACCATGGATCATTTGCTACATGCAGTCCAGCACATGCAGCTATAGAACATTAAGTTTACCAAACATCAGAGCTTGATTGACCACAATCGAACACATTTGTAAGTTATTGATTAAATGGTTCAATTGGTAATTAACATATCCTTCTGGAAGAGGACCATGACTAAAGTTTAAGGAGGTAGATTTGACCCTCCCGCTCTAGCACAGGTACTCGACACAAACCGCATCTTGTTTGAAAGTATGATTATTTAGCTTATGTATAAATAAGTACACATTTTTTATATGTAGTTCTACATATATAAATAAATGAAAACATAAATAAAATGATGTTCAAGTATATATTCAAGGTAATATATTTATTATATACTTGTGTGTATAAACACATAATGAATATATTATAAGTTTTTAAATGATATTATAACTTAAAGATGTAAAAGGCACTTTAAGTTTGTACATTGAAAATGCAAAATAAAAACCGAATAGAATTTTAAACATAATTAGTAATTTAATCATATATGTTTTATAATAACTATATTAGGGTAGATCATAATCTTTAATAACCATGCAAAGTACCAGAGAAAATTCAGAGGCATTCAAAATTCACATTAGTTATATACATTCTTAAATATTATACAAAATTTTACAGGATAATCTACCAATTCAATCAAATTTTTGCAATTATCCTGGATAAATTGACATTTTAATCGTACCCCGATGGACCGAGCGTTCCTAATCACCTAAAAGGGAAAAGACGTAGGGTTCATACTAATAGAATATTCTAGAATATTCTATGTGAACGGTTGCGATGGGTGTTTTGGGTGGTGTGGATTCAGCGTTGTTTTAACAGTCGAGCAAATTGAATTGCAATTTGCATAAACACAAATGCATTGCTCGAAAGTGCATGCATCCATGTTGCTATTTCAACAATGGGTAGAATACCCCATTGTATCCATGTGAGATTGCAAGATCACAGTCATTGCTTTGTGTTCATGTAAGTTGCAAGCAATGTATGTGCTTTGTTTGAATTTGTTCTTCAGAGCTGAGATATACATGCGCATGATGAAATTATCTCTCGAATCAACCAGTAACAGCTGCCATTTCTTGCAAATTACATGAAGACATAGCCCTCCATGGTGACAATTAAATCGGCTAATTCTGCATCCTCTCTACATCTCTTTGTGGCAGGTCTTCTGTAGAATTAGCCCATTTTTGAACAATGCCACGTTATTAAGAAGATTAATTCATGCCTGCAATCTAAGAATATATTTAACAATATGCTTAGCATACATGAGAATATAAGTACTTTCATGTGCCTAATTAAATTAAATGGTTGTCATATATAGATGGATAGATGGATTAAGATATTTATTAATTATCTTTTTTCTTAACTAAAATAAAACCGAATTTGACTATAAAATGTTTAAGAATTTAAAATAGTCTTTCACATTAATAAATACATAACTCTCCACTTATAGCATTAACTTCATAGTTGTAAAATGGTATACTTAACTCTTTATACATTATGTATATTTATTTATTTTTATCAATTACTTATATATTATTGTAGCTATCCTCAGACTTGCAAGTAGTTTATATTCATTTGTATGTTAATTTTTATGGTATATGTATTATATGCATGCACAGTCGTAAATATAAAAAGTTTTAGAAAAATTTATTTGATGAACAATATTCAAAACGAAAATCATTTCCATGCATGCATACATAATATATGATGTGTGCATGCATGGCTTCATTGCACTTCAATTCTAAACTTTTATACTATTTTATCTATTGTTAAATTGATTTAAAACAAATGTTTAAAAGAAGCTAACAAATATTTAACCTTTCATTATAGAAATTAATAAATTAAGATAAATTGTGTTTATGCAACTTGCAAGATGAATTATATAAATCAAATTTCTTCTTAAAAGTAGTTTATATTTTACAGTTATAAGCTTCTATTATTATATTATTAAATGATTATTAAGCATTATCAAACACTTAATATTCACAATATTTATCATCTGATATGTATATATTCACAAGGAGTACTAAGGATAAACAAAATTTTAACCTCAAAATGTTCATATTTTCCAGGCTGAGAGGGCACGTGCATTTGGCAGTGAAGATTATACTTCTCCACATGAGATGGAAGATACTGGTTTTTGGTTAATAATATGTGTTTCCTAAGCATCTCTTCACTGGAGAAAATCTATTTTTGAGGTAATTTATTCTAATATGCCGTCTTAAACTCAATTCCGTATGTAAAATATAAAATAAACTGTTATATAAACAATTAAAAAGCAATAATATGAGATATACACATAAATTCTTATTTCGTGGAACAAGGTGTTTTAATAATTATTCATATGAATAACCATCCAATACCGTAAATGTATATTAATAATCATCCAATACCGTAATTCAGTTCGTCTTGAACTGTATATCTTCTTTAACGTCTTGTGTGTGCCAAGTACGACAGTATATTAAAACATGTACATGTACATGTCAAATATACAATACACACTAAACACATACAATTACAAATAGGAAGGTTGTTGTTCAAGCGGAAATGAGGGAAGTTAGCCTTGTTAACCAGTGGTCCAAATAACGAATCAAAGAATATTCTTTAGAAGGTATAAGCCAGAAATTCTTAAAGAGTTCTACCTAGATCTAAAAGAATTAAAGGCACCCTAATATTGGAAGCCTTTTTGAAGAGCAACATGTGAAGACTAGAGACAGCTTGGGGAGGTTGGGTGGTTTTGTGAGGGTCTCTAGTTTGTACATAGTGGTGCCTAACAATTGGTATTAGAGGCAAGGTTCGAGATGAGTGACTTGTGTGAATGAGAAGATAATACCATATGTATAGAGATATTGGACATTGAAAGGCAAATTGTCCAAGAAGGAACAAGCCCAAGGACAAGGATTTCAATGGCGCCAAGGACAAAAAGATGCTTAAGAAGTTTCAGGAGATGGAACATGGAGAGGAGCATAAAGAAGACTTCTCTAAGCCATGAGTTAAATTCTTGCTGCATGGCATGGGAGGAGCCACACACACGTGCTATTGTGGTGGAGGGACAACTTGGTGAGTGTCCAGTGCGAATCCTTGTGGATAGCAGGAGTAGCGATAACTTTATGTCAACAAAGTTAGTGGAGGAGTGCAGCTTGCCCACAAAGACTGTGCCTTAATATGAGATTGAGGGTCAACTATCACACAGAGCTACAGTGCTTGTGTGGAGGAGTTACAGCTGTAGGTTGGCAAAACCCAGCTGGTGGAGCTACACGAAGACTGTGCCTCAATACGAGATTGAGGGCTCATCTATCACACAGAGCTATAGTGCTTGTGTGGAGAAGTTACAACTATAGGTTGGCAAAATCCAGCTGGTGGAGCTACACGAAGAATGTGCCTCAATACGAGATTGAGGGCTCAGCTATCACATAGAGCTACAGTGCTTGTGTGGAGGAGTTACAACTGTAGGTTGGCAAAACCCAGCTGGTGGAGCTGCACGAAGACTGTGCCTCAATACGAGATTGAGGGCTTAGCTATCACACAGAGCTATAGTGCTTGTGTGGAGGAGTTACAGCTGTAGGTTGGTAAAACCCAGCTGGTGGAGCTGCACGAAGACTGTGCCTCAATACAAGATTGAGGGCTTAGCTATCACACAGAGCTACAATGCTTGTGTGGAGGAGTTACAGCTGTAGGTTGACAAAACCCAGCTGGTGGAGCTACACAAAGACTGTGCCTCAATACAAGATTGAGGGCTCAGTTATCACACAGAGCTATAGTGCTTGTGTGGAGAAGTTACAACTATAGGTTGGCAAAATCTAGCTGGTGGAGCTACACGAAGAATGTGCCTCAATACGAGATTGAGGGCTCAGCTATCACATAGAGCTACAGTGCTTGTGTGGAGGAGTTACAACTGTAAGTTGGCAAAACCCAGTTGGTGGAGCTGCACGAAGACTGTGCCTCAATAGGAGATTGAGGGCTTAGCTATCACACAGAGCTATAGTGCTTGTGTGGAGGAGTTACAGCTGTAGGTTGGCAAAACCCAGCTGGTGGAGCTGCACAAAGACTGTGCCTCAATACAAGATTGAGGGCTTAGCTATCACACAGAGCTACAGTGCTTGTGTGAAGGAGTTACATCTGTAGGTTGGCAAAACCCAGCTGGTGGAGCTGCACGAAGACTGTGCCTCAATACGAGATTGATGACTCAGCTATCACACAGAGCTACAGTGCTTGTGTGGAGGAGTTACAACTGTAGGTTGGCAAAACCTAGTTGGTGGAGCTACACGAAGATTGTGCCTCAATACGAAATTGAGGGCTCAGTTGTCACACAGAGCTAAATTGCTTGTGTGGAGGAGTTACAGCTAGAGGCTGGCAAAACCCAACTGGTGGAGACTTTCTTTCTTGCGGAGCTAGTGCATGTGAATATCATCCTTGGGATGAGTTGGGTGGAGCAATGGCGTTCCTAGCAATGTACAAGAGTTACGGAGTTTCTTGGGCATGGCTGGTTATTACCGGCGGTATGTCAAGGATTATGCCAAGAAAGCTTCTCCGTTAACTAGGTTGCTGAGGAAGGACGTTCCCTTTGCATGAAGTGCTTCAAAGAAGAGCAGTTTCCAAGCTTTGAAACAAGCTTTGGTACGTGCACCAGTTTTATGTATTTCAAGCCTTATGAGGTATCGTGTGATGCAAGTGGAGTGGCCATTGGAGTTGTACTTATGCAAGAGGGAAGGCCTATTGCTTATGAGTCGTACTTTGAATCCTGCAGAGCAACATGTATGAGCAAGAACTACTGGCTATTGTTAATGCATTATGAGTTTGGAGGCACTATCTTTATGGTGCAAGTTTCAAGTGTTTACAGATCACAAGACTTTGGTGTATCTGTTCACAGAAAGAGTTAAACTCTCAGAAGCTCGCTGGATGGTTAAGCTCATGGAGTTTGGCAAATTTCCTATTGAGCATTGCGTGGGAAAGGCTAACGTGGTGGTAATGCTTTGTCAGCGTTAGGAGAGCCACAGTGGTTGAGAATTCCAAACACGCTTATGTAATGCATTAACAAGGACGGTCAGAGTTTAGCCAGGTAGTTCAACATGCTCAAGCACAAGACGCTGAGGTGCAGGAGCTCAGAGGACAGCTAGAGCCACCATTCTCATTTTAGGATGGAGTTTTGTACTACAATGGCCGTGTCTTCCTCGTGTGGACCATTTGATCAACCAGGTACTATATTTCCATCATGATCACCCGGAGGCTGGTCATTTTGGGGGGAGGAAAACGTATGAGTTGATCAAGAGAAGGTTCTATTGGAGGAATATGAAAGCTAATATCATAGAGTACTGCAGGACTTGTGACAAGTGTCAGCAAGTAAAGGTGCCCAGGGAAAAACCAAGTGGGCTATTAGTACCATTGCCTATTCCAGACAGGCGATGGGGCAGTATCTCTATGGACTTTGTCACCCATTTGCCAAGGACACAGTGGCATTGGAATGAGTCCATATATGCTATGTTTGGACGGCATTCCAAGACAGCTTTTGAGCTGGGTTTAGCAAGTAAGAAAGCTCAAGGCAACATGGATGAGGAAGCTAAAGATCTGAGTGTTGAGCTTAGAAACATTCAGAGTTTGTGCAAGAAGAACTTACAAGTAGCTCAGAGCCGAGCTATCAAGTTTGTTAATGAGCACAGAAGCTTCCAAGAGTTCCAGGTGGGAGATTATGTATATCTTGAGTGGTATTTGCCACACATGTAAGGCGGAACACTGTTGTGGCCTTACGGAAGGGACACAATGATAAGTTGTCTCCTAGGTACTCAGGTCCTTATGAGATTCTGGAGCGTATCGATAAGGTGACATATCGACTACGGAGAGTGAGTGTGAGGGTGCACCCAGTGTTTCATGTTAGCCAGTTAAAGAGAGTACTCACAAGGAACGAGTCCCGGGTAGATTCTTTGTGGATGTACAAGGCTAATGATACAGGACCAGTTGAGTAAGTTATACTACCTTGCCTGAGACAAGGACTTGCTAATGGGGGGAGGATTGTTACGACCCATATAACGAATCAAAGAATATTCTCTAAAAGGTATAAGCTAAAATATTCCTAAAGAGTTGTACCTAGAATTAAGAGCACCTTAATATTGAAAGCCTTTTTGAAGAGCAACATGTGGAACTAGAGACAGCTCGGGGAGGTCGGGTGGTTTTGTGAGGGTCTTAGTTTGTACATAGTGGTGCTTAACAAGTGGCGACTATGCATCCCCACACACCTACACTTACATATCACTATACATCTATACACACTTCTACATACATTATACATACAGTGATCAAAATTGACCTCATTTGTTTTCTTAGTGTGCTCCTAAAATGTACATTATTAAGTTTTTTTAGTATGGTATTCATACGTAACTTATGTATATTTATAGTTATATATATATAATTCCTCTCTCTCTCTCTCTCTCTCTCTCACACACACACACACACACACACACACACCACACACACACACCTTTATAGTAGGCAAGACATAGTCTACATCGGAGGACAATCTGTATGTTTAGAAAGCTAGCTGCATTATGGAAATAAATTAATACAGTATTGCTTCCACTAGGGCATATGCAGTTAACATAGAATTCCAAGAGATTATAAGCAGGTGATTTATATAAGATTCTTCGTGTGATATATATATATATATATATATATATATATATTATATATATATATATATATATATATATATATATATAATATATATATATATATATATATACGATGTGTGCTAATTATTTTATATTATACAATGTTATACTCCCTATAAATATACGCATGCATATATACGTATTCTAACGCATTCATAAAATATATATTTTTTCGATATCATATAAACTTAATTTGGTTATTGATTTATATTATTTATTTACAATTGGGACACATTTTATATTAATTAAAAAGGTTATTAATTAATAAAGTATTAATTAAACAGGTTTTATTGTATATAAATTATTATTTGTACATCATGAGAAAATTAAAAATAATTAGTTGTTCTAATTATGATAGTTACACAATATTGATATTTTGAGGGGGAAAAACACATGCTGCATTATCCACGTAATATATACGTTGATATGTGGATTGACGCGAGCACATAATTACAGGATATAGATAGAGACATACCACTGCTACACATAGACAGGCACATATATTTTCCAATACATATGTATACACAATGTTGTATGTACGTGATTCATTCTTTTTTGTTTTCTTTCCAATATAATGTGTGTCCTCTAATGCTTTTAAAACCTTTGGAAATGCGTAGAAAATGCGATTTACATTTAAATAAGCCGCAAGAGGATGAACAGCATACGTAGTATATATGTTGATATGTGTAATATATACACGTTGATGTGGACTGACATACGCACATAATTATAGATATACATATAGACTACACATAGATAGGCACATATATATATTTATACACATAATTTTTGGATAAATATGTCAATTACAATTATTATAAACTTACAAGAATCAACCTTCAATGCTAAACCTTAATGTCCTCGTGGCTAACCAACAGGGACTCATAATATGTATCCTTTACTGCTTTTAAAATTTTGGAAATGCTTAGAAAATGCCATTTACATTTAAAACGCAGGAAGAGATGAAGCCTTTAAGTAAATTTGTTATATTTCAAATGATAAATTATTATCTTCTAATTTAAATATATATTTTACACATTGAAAGAGCAGATATATTCAAGATGTCAGATACTATTCAATTACAAAAACCCTGCTTCTCCTGCCACGTGGCACACATTCGACACGTGGCATTAACACATGGGGGCCAGATCACCACCCATGTGTCACTACGCATGTGTGTATATACACATGCGTATATACGGTATGTTACATAATATACAGTATCTTACATTATCCTCCCCTCTGCGGCTTGTGTAGATGGTGATGGATCTGATGGTCCTGGATCCGTGTGAGGCTGGGCCATCTAAGGTATGACCAAATGTACTCAACGAGTCTCGAACGACAAACCGTTTCATTCGAACCACGTGAACTATCTCAACCTCATGAGATCCCACCAACTGTACTTGATATACCTGAGGACCAACCTTTCGGAGTACTCGGTAGGGACCAAGCCACTTATGTAATAAACCAGTTGCAAGCCCAGGTGCAGTCAGCTTGGGAAAACGTACCAGGACTAAGTCACCGTCAGCAAAATCTGGTGGAATTTGATGTCGTGCATTGTAAGAAGATTGCTGCCGCATTTGAGCTCGACCAAGATGTTCAGCAGACTCTGCACGCAGAAGAGGCAAAACAGCATCCAAATGTCGAGCCCACATCTTTGCATCCTCGGCACGTGGCAGATTCGATGATAACCCCAATTCACTAGGCAACTTAGGATCATATCCATACAATGCCTTGAATGGAGAGATACCAATCGAACTCTGAATGCCTGTTACATAAGCAAATCTCAAACATCGCAAATACCAATCCCAGTCCGTGTGATTGAAGTTCACATACTTCGAGATCATACCCTTGAAGGTCCGATTCAATCGCTCCACCAAACCATCAGTTTGTGGATGATACGGAGAGGCAAATGAATGTTTTACCCCTAACCTCTCACACAACACTCGGAATACCTCTGCAATGAAAGCGGGGCCATTGTCTGATAACATCCGCTCTGGACAAGAATGCTGCAAAACCACATTATCGAACAAAACAAAGCTGTTGACATGGCAGTTGCATCCGGAAGAGCACCAACCTCCACCCATCGAGTTAAATAATCGGATACAACAATGATGTACTGGTTACCTTGAGAAGAACGTGGAAAAGGTCCCATTAAATCCACTGCAATTAACTCAAAAGGGCGAGAGACATTGATGGATTCAACCCCCATGGCCCGAGTCGTAGAGGAATTCCGAGTTTGACAAGTGGGACAGCTTTGAATATACCTGATCACATCACCACGCATGCTGGGCCAATAAAATGATCGGCGCAGCTTCTCCAACACTCGTTGGTGACCAAGATGACCTCCAACAATAGGTGAATCATGATATGCTCGAAGAAGGTGTGGAACATATGTAGAGGGTACAGCCAAACGCCATCTGTCCTCTGGATTTGTCCCAATAAAATACAATAAACCATCCTGAAGTCGAAACTGAGCATGATATTGTCGAAACCGAGGTTCGGAAGACGGATTTGCAAACGCATCGCGTAATTGCCTCGTCCATGGTTCATGTTTTTGAGCATCCTGCCACTGTTCCAAGGATGGTAAGTCGGCATCGAATACCTGAGGGGCTTGTATCAAACCGAATGCTGCAGCTACTGCATGAGCAGGCAAAGTGGAATCGGAGAGGGGTGCTCGAGAAAGTGCATCCGCATCCACCATTGTTCGCCCAGGCCTGTGCACCACCTTAAAGTTATATACTGGAGACGTAATGCCCATCTGGCTACGGACCCACTAAATTCTTCCGTTTTAATAAGGAAGTGACAGCAGCATGATCACACTCCAAAAGTGTTTCACTCCCATGTAAGTAGGCATGAAGTCGTTCAAAACCCCAAACAGCAGCAAGGCATTCTTTTTCAGTAGTGGAATAATTCCGCTCAGCCGGCGTGAGTACTCGACTAATGTAAGCCACCGGGTGTCGAATTGAAGAATCCACAGCATCAGTTTGCATCAATACACCACCAATACCAACATCTGAGGCATCTACTCGTAAAATGAACGGACGAGTAAAATCTGGGTATTGAAGCAATGGTGGAGTTGTCAGGAACTCTTTTAACTGGTCAAATGCCTGCTGACACCTGCGAGTCCACCTGAAAGATACCTGTGGACGAACTAACTCCCGAAGAGGGGCAGTTCGATCAGTGAGATGATCGATGAATCGACCCAAGTACTGCACCGTGCCCAAGAAACGCTGGACTTCCTGTACTGTACGGGGACGAGGGAACTCTCGAACAGCTCGCAACTTCATTGGATCCACCTGTAAACCCTCTCGAGATATACGGTAACCCAAGTAAGTGGTGTCGGTCGAACCAAACACACACTTTTCAAGTTTCAACTTCAGGCCAACTTCTCGAAATCGATCAAGAACGCGCCGTACATCACGAATGTGATCCTCCCAAGAACCAGACCCATGAATGAGCACATCGTCGATAAAATCGGCAGTGATATCAGGCATATCGGAAAGAAGCTCATCCATCATGCGTTGAAAGGTGGCAGGAGCTGAAGTCAATCCAAAAGGCATGACCAAAAACTCGTAAAGACCAAATGGTGTCCGGAAGGCCGTTTTTGGAATATCCTCCTCAGCCATAGGAACCTGCCAATATCCTGATGCCAAATCCAACTTAGTAAACCATCGACTCTGACCCAAACGATCTAATAGATCGGCAGAGTTCGGAAGTGGATAGACATCTTTGATGGTAACATCGTTAAGAGGTCGGTAATCCACACAAAATCGGAGAGATCCATCAGGCTTGGGAACCAAATGAGGTTCACATGCCCATGGACTCCGTGACGGACGACACACTCGTTTACCAATCATATCTGTTCGCATGGCTGATAACTCCTTTGGTGACCTGCGTCGAACCGGGACTTTGAAAGGCTTTGCATTGCCGGTGGGTATACAGTGTCGAGTCTTCACACGTGCACCTTGGGACAGATCAAATTTGAACAAACTTGCATACTGTTTCTTAAGTTGTTCGATGCAGTGTGCTCGACACTCAGGTGACGGATCCGGCATTTGAACCTGTTGAGATGAACACCACCCCAAGACCGGAATCAAAGGAGCTGTATGCGTGATACAAACAGCAAAAACTTCTCTGGACGTAAAGGAACAGACTGCAAAGACACAGACTCCAAGCGTAATACAGGAGGAGAGAGTGAAAAATCACATGTACCTTTCGACTGCTTTAACCAATCACATCCCAGAATGATGTCAAAGACCTGGGAAGGGACAACCCTAAGAGACCCAGAGGGAAACTTACAGTTGGCACCCATAACCAGCGTAGTCGAAGTGGTGTACTGTGATACTGCACGAGACTGCCCATTACCATATAAAATGTGCAAGACCTTATCTGCTCGTCTCAAGGGTAATGAGCACCGATGCGCCAGAGAAGTAGTTATGGAAGACATACTAGATCCTGTATCCACAAGTACTGTGACTGAAACATCATTCACTCGTGCAGAAAATGTGAAAACTGGATGATTGGTGGAACTTGCAACCCTTGATATGCATAGCGGAAAAAACATGGAGGTGGAGTTTCCATCGCACGGGATCCCTCCGTCGCCCGTACGATTACTGGTTTTCCGCAACAGATCCACCGCAAGAGAGCTCATCATCTGGAAGCTCATCATCAGACATAATGGCCGCCACAGGTACACCATCCGGAACATATGGTCGCCAGCCTGGATGTCCAAGTATGTCCAGGTGCCCAACAGGCCCAACAATGAACTTGATTGGGTTGACCTGCATTGTTCCGATTCCTCCTGTCACGAATCCGTGGATTTTGACCACCACGGGCAGGAACTGGAGCAGTGCAGGACGATTTCGTGGAGGTGGTCCACGGGGTGGGCCCCGAGGTCGACCACGAAAGGCTTGTCGTGCGGGCACATATGCAGCAGCATCAACCTCCATTGGATCAGCACGCTGAAGAGGAGCAGGTAACCCAAGGGGAACACGGCCCTCACCAGGCACCAACTCAAAACGTTGAGCTAGTGCAAAAGCTTCCTCCAATGTGGTAGGACGAAGAGCCCGAACGAATCGAACAAGTTCGGGTCGCATAGTTGGCCATAACATACCGAGCTTAATGGGCTCAGGCATGTTAGGATATGCACGCCGAACTAAATCCCCGAACCTAATACTGAACCGCATAACAGACTCACCAGGATGTTGTCGTATCGCATGCAGTTGTTGGAAAGCATCATCTGAATCCTCAACTTTGCCAAACGTACGTTTGAGGCATTCCGTTAACCGATTACTATTGGCTTGAATCTCCGCAGCCAATCCATTATACCACTTGAGCGCAGGGCCTTCCAAACATGTAGGGAATTCTCTGAGAGCACGGGCCTCATCCCAACCATGGTAACGAACAATAACTTGGAAATGATCAAACCAGTGGTATACATCATCTCCCGGATCACCACAAAAAGATCGGGGTCGAACCCTCGGATTTGTGGCCTGTGAAGAAGAAAGGAGTACTAGAAGCAGATCCCCCGGCATGAGGCTCAGGGGAGGAGGAACCCTCAACAAAGCGCTCCAACAACTTGTTTGTGCATCAATAGCAGTAGCAATAATGCTAAAAGCCGTCTCCATATTCATTGTCATGGAAACAAGAAAAGGAAAGGCGGAAGAAAGGAATACCCAACTTCTCCACCAATGAAAGAGCAGATATATTAAATGTCAGATACTATTAATTACAAAAACCCTGCTTATATACAGGAGACCTCCTGCCACGTGGCACACATGCGACACGTGGCGCTGACACATGGGGGCCAGATCACCACCCATGTGTCACTACGCATGTGTGTATATACACATGCGTATATACGTATGTTACCTAATATACAGTATCTTTACACATGACACTTGATAAGCTTATGAATTTTTAAATAAGCTTATGTAAAATTGCTTCTAAAGTGTAAACCATTCAGAGTTTGCACAAACTGGTTTTAATCTAAATTATGGACATAAAATTTTTAGTTTAGTGTAGGCTTAAGACATATATGCCAATCTATGCATCAAAGAGCTGCGTATACACCCATGAGACCTTTGCGTGCATACAATAAAAAAATGTTTAAATGCTTCAACGCATTTAACCTTCTTCATATATTTATAAACTTAATGTGGTAATTGGTTTATATTTTGTATTTATATTGTCTCCGTTTTATATCAATTTAAAAGATTATTAATTAATAAAGTATTAGGTTTTATAGTATAAATGGAATATTAAATTATATTACTTTGCAAGTGTATATATATCATATGAAGCACGCACACGCGTGTGGAGATATACAACATATCCCATTAGTTTAAACACACATGACTAAGATGGTTCCGAGTTTTCACAGGAAACACAGGACGCACTTGCTCGTATAATAAAGCATTACTGCAATACAAAGGATATTCACACAGGGAAAACATGTGCACTCTCTCATACACACTCCACAAACACAATCTCCTCGTACAAATGTACGAAAAATGTGGCAGCCTGCAAGACGCAAAACAAGTATTTGCACCATCTCCCATCCCAAATATTTCTCGTATACTATCCTCATCACTGCAAATGCCCAGAATGGGCAGCTGCTGCTTTCTAAGCAGTTATTCGATTCTTCATTGTTTAAGAACATAACCGCTTATAATGCACTAAAATGATCATTACTAATGCATAATGCACATATATTAATATTATAAGCTAATGATTTATCATTTATCATTAGCTTATAATATTAAATATATGTTTTACAACATGACACTTGATAAGCAAACAAGTTTATGTAAAAATGCTTTCAAAGTGTAAATCATTTAGAGTTTGCATAATAAACTAACTGGTTTTGACTTAAATCATGGACATAAAACTCATAGTTTAGTGTAGACTTAAAACATATATGCCCAATCGAGCTGCGTGTATATTTATTCATGTATATATACACCTGTGAGACCTTTGTGTGTATACAATAAAAAATAATTTTAAATGCTTTAAAAAAGCATATGTACGCTCACATACATGTGGACACAATTCACATCCACAACAATAACAACGAACGCATTTAACTAGACATTTATAACCTATTGGTTTATATAATTTATTTATATTTGTATGCATTTTATATACAATTATGTTATATTAAGTAAAAGGTTATTAATAATAAAGTATTAATTTAAACAGGTTTTATTGTATATTTAACTATAAAGTTATTATTTGTACAAATCTGAAACGTCTAGTAATAAAACAAGTCCTTTTCCTTTTTTATTTATATTAAATTACAATAATGAAATATTAATGTATATTACTTTATATGAAGCACCCATGCATTAAATTGTCATTTATATTACTAAATATCTTGCTTTCACAGTATGACAAGCATAAAATTATGAGTGTGTCTGTGTGACCATGTGGCCGGCCTAAACCCACGTGGCCCCATTGGACGGCCACCCTAAAACCTACGTGGACCCATCTGATGATTAATATCTTATATATATTAATTTAAATTTGATTAAGGATAACAATTGAATTAAAAGAATAAACTCACCAGGTTAAGGATAATAATTAAGTTAATCATTAAATACTTACTTATTATTAAATAATTAAGCTTAGGTGCAAACTTAAGATAAGAACGAAAGTTAAGGGTTCAACTTAAGAATAAATTCATTAAGGACAATAAGTGTTATTAATCATGGGTAAACCTATGTAAAGTTAAAGATATTAACTAGGTTAAGGGTCTAATTTAGGAATAAACTTACTAAGTTAAGTATAACAAATGAGTAAGTCTATGCATAAGTAACCTAAAAGTTTAAAAATAAACTTACCAAGTTAAGAATAACAATTAGGTTAAAGGTCCAACTTAGGGATACAATCACTGGGTTAAGGATAATAATTAAATTAAGAGTCTAGTTTACAAATTGGGTTAAGAGTGAGTAAATTCATTAGTTAAGAATAACAACTAAGTTAAGGGTCCAACTTAAAAATAAACTCACCAAATTAAGTATGAAAAAGTCATTAAATAATTAAGTTTGGACATTGATAAATGTAGGAGCTTAAGGATAACTCATTAAGTTAAAAATAAAATTAAATTAAAAATTAATTTAAAAATAAACTCACTAGGTTAAGAATAATAATTAGGTATTAAATGGTTAAATATTATTAAATTAAGCCCACCAACCGTGGGCAAAGTGTATTAGCTAGTACATATATGCAAGTAATGGTTAAGGGCAATGATACTTACATTATTGTGTTGTATTGGGGTAGTGGCTGATTGTTATTATACACTTTGACATATAAATATGAAAATAGTAAAAAATATATATTAAATATAATTTGAATTAAGTTTACTATAAAATAATATAAACATCTTTTCACTTTTAAATGCATTAATTCTTTATCATAAATATGTATGTATAAAAACCAAACTAAGGTATTATTTAACATTAAAATACCTCATGTACCATTACATATATATATGAAAAATTATTTTAAAAAAACAATTAAAAGA
Source organism: Selaginella tamariscina (assembly GCA_003024785.1). NCBI lineage: Eukaryota > Viridiplantae > Streptophyta > Lycopodiopsida > Selaginellales > Selaginellaceae > Selaginella > Selaginella tamariscina. The sequence goes on from PUQB01000689.1 coordinate 20,818, forward strand.
AAAAGAAAAAGCATTCCTCTACACTCACATGATATATATATATATATATATATATAATGTTATACATGTGAATAAACATGCAGTTCAACACACACACACACACACACTTCAGTTATTAACATTACAAAGTATTTTCTTTTTGGGGATATAAACTAACATCGCTGATATATAATATTCTAAAATTGATCAAACACTACTTTATATTTCGGTTTCTTAAACTAGCATTCATCGGTTACATATTGAATATATATTTTCATACCACGGGTACCAATGGACGTAAACAGATGATCATTGTCATTTTTGCTTAGACTTACATTAAAGTTTATAAATCTTTTCTAGGCTGTGTAAAACATAAATTAATTAATTAAAATATTTTAATATTTACCAAGATATGTTACTAATTAAATATAATTTAGTATAACTGATTATCACTGCAAAGTCTTCTAATATATACGTTTGGGTTGCATACTCACTTACCTCTTCCACTAACATCTAATAGTTCAAGGTTAGCACTTAAATAAATCACATCAATATTTCATATTGAACATATGTTATACATTAAACATATGAGAGAAACGGCTCTCTCTCTCATCCTAACGATACACACCTGATATATAATCTCGTGTCTCCCCTGTGTATGTGATGTCTGAGTGTGTACATGGCAGTTTGAAAGTCAGGTGTAAAGAGAATCCAGAAATGAAAATACACACACACACACATATATATATAGCATAAATGTATGTGTACGAGAGAGAGAGAGAGAGTTCATACATGTTGAGTATCAAAATATGCTCTATCGATATGCTACGCACACGCATATTGTAAAATGAACACGCAATATGACATAACATATTTCAAGAAGTTCACAGACATAGACACAGGCCACGCACACACACTTGAATTTTGATGGAAACTACAGAAAGGTAAAACATTTGATAGCATACCTTTAACCAGCTAAAGCATGACACTTTGATTAAACTAAAAAATAATCCTAAGTGGGAACCCTTCAAGCTTGACAATCATGATGGTAATCTTGCAAGTCCGATACTATTCCCTGTAATCCAAAGACCACAGTAAACCCAGCGCACACACAAAACACACGTATGAAAGACAGAAACCTGAATAATTTCTGTAGGCTGGGCTTGTTGCTCTCGAGAGTTGCGTAGAACTCTTTGGGAATATCCACCTTGCAGACAACGCAAGAGCAAGAAGCCATCGCATGAAGCAGCAAACACATTATGTGATACTCATGGCCGCAAGATCCCAATGTATACCAACCTGCAACATTTTACAAAAACACAAATAATTTTATTTGACATGTATGCATATATAAAATCATTTGTGTTCATCTATCACTCACTCACACAAATGCGTGTCAAATATATGCAGTAAATCAGACCTTCAGTTGTGAAGCCCTGGGAACAAATTGGACATTCACTTTCAGGTGGTTTAACATCCAAGCTACTCGATGCCTGGAATAATACAAAGTAATAGACTAAGTACACCTGTATGTAATCTTGATTTACTTACCGTGGCCCTGGGCCTCTTTGGAGCAACAACCTCCGATGGACATGGTCTCTTCAGCAGGCCTTTTGGAAGCTGGACTTTCCTGAGGTTTCTTCTTCTTCTTGTCCTTCTTCTTCTTGTTGTAGTCGTTTGAGTTTCTCTATCTGCCCGATCTAGACTGCTCCACAGCAACGTAATCAACCGTATATTTAAGGAAATACTCCATGTAGCACGCCTTCACGAAGAACACCATCATCTTCTCCGACTGCATCTCATGCCCATACACGTCCTTGTATCGTTTCTTGATAAACTCCGCAAAGTCCTTGTCACTACATGTCTTCAGAAACGCATATCCTTCCTGGATCTTCCGAAACAGAGAATGAACTTGAGCAGTAGAAGCATTTGTTCTGACCGTGAACCACTTTGTGACAATCTCCTTGTTGGGTTCCTCAGCATCTTCTGCAGAATGTGTGTTAGCTTAAGTAGAAAAAAAAACACAATAACGTACCTGCACTTAGCTCCGGTGACGAGGATCTTAGGTGTCGGTGAAGCTTTCTTCTTTTTGAACATACTCGTCCTTAAGTTTCTCAATCTTCATGTTTCTGGACCGCTCCACAGCAAGATGATCGACAGGCTCCTTGAGATATACTCCATGTAGCATGCCTTGACGAAGAACAACATAATCTTGTCCGAGTCCATCTCTTTACCATACATCTCCATGTACCGTTTCTTGATGAATTCCAGAAAGCCATTGTCCGAGCATTGTTTGCAATCACATGAGTTCTGTTTGTCTGCTTGAAGATTTTCCCGATTCTGCCAGTGCTAGTCTTCGCTCTGATAACAGCCCAGCTTGTAATAATCTTCTTATTGGGTTCTTCATTCTCTGCAGCATGGTATGTGGGTTCCACGGAGACGTTTATCTCTCTCTAACTCACCTTGTGTGGTGCTTTCCTTCTTAGGTACTTGAGCTTCTGTGGCGCTAAGCTCTTGGGGTTCTGTGGTGATTTTGCCATTAGGTTCTGGGCCTCTGACAATCGTGGGAATGAGCAAAGAGGTTGAGAACAGCAGGAGAAGAGTACCTTGTGTAGTGACTTCCGGCGCCGTGGCCTCTTGTGCTCCTGGGGAATGCGTGAAGATCTAATGAGGATAACTACTGATTTGCACAGGAGAGCCTACCTTGAGTGGAAATTTGCGGCGTATCGAAGGCTTGAGGCTGAGGTGGGCTGAATCGGGTGCGCTAGGGTTTAGCTCCGCCTTCTTCCTCCTGCAACGCCATACCTTTCTCTAATAAGTTAGACCGTTATGACATGATCAGCCGCTTATGTTTATTTATTACGTTGTTATATATTTTTGCAACGCATGCTCAAAAAGAGTTCCCAGCACCTGAGCGAGCATGTTGGAACTGCACAACGGGCATCCCATAGCGTCCGTGTATACTCATATCGATACGTATGTGTACTGAACAAGATTACATGTGCCAAAGGTTTATTAAAGAACGCTTCAAACGTGGCTAAATCCACGCGCTCTACCTCAGCTTTGGACAATCTCTATAGAACGTAATCAATGTGTATGTGTGCGTATTTATATATATATATATCTCAAACATTATTTTTAGAAATGCTATGTATAATATATACAAAATGTAATTATATAAAATATGGGTATATCCTATTTTTATTAACGTGCAAAAGCAGTGGGACTTACTGACCGGGATTTGATTCCCCGGGTGTGCAAAAGTGAATTCTGTTGATTATTAAATAATTTAAATCTATACATTGTAATGTTATACCTAGGGTTTGACGTTCCATGTTTTTCAAAGTACCGGAACATCAAAATATTTTACTTGAAAACTCGAAAATATTTTGTGATTTCTTAATTAAACTCTACATGAATGGTTTATTTAAATAATATTTAAAATTTTTTTAATTAAAGTATTTTGATGTTCCAATATTTAGAGAACACGGAACGCCAAATCCTGGTTATACCAAATAAATATTAAATGTATACAAAATTGAATTTAACACTCATTAACAAATTATTTACTTAGTGATTTCTGATTATGCATGAAAGAACAACATCATATATATGGACCTCAATAACGCCGTCCATGGAGTTTGAACCCGTGACTAAACAGTTACAGTCACTGAGCTTGAACGGCTTATGTTATACTGTGTTATTTGTGGTATGTATACGACAATAAAATACTTAATAGCGCACTGGTGTAGTGGTAATCAGAGTACTGCCTGTTTGTACTTGAACACTTGAGAAAATTATATACCTCTATATAATGCTCAAAACACGTATCCAGTTATGTATATAGTGGCAGATTCAAAATATATAAAAATAAATTGTATTGGATGTGATGTTTACAGGCAGGTACTAACGTGACAAACACAGGCGCTATGTATATATGTCCGTATTTGCAAGTTTAATACATATAACTAAGTGGGTATACACGTATATACGATGATGTTCGATTGATTAAACAATACCTCTGCACGCATTTAATCGTGTATTAATAAGTAAATGTGAGCCATATAATGAACTTACTTAATTAGCCATGTACTTAACAAATAAATGAGAACCCTACCTGAGAAGAACAAGGGCCCTAGATCAGGGTTTTAGTAGATACATGGCGCAGCAGGAGGAGGAGGAGGAGCGGCCAACGCCCCCAATTCACCGATTTCGGCCGCAGTAGAATCTACACAAGGTACATTCCTTCCGTGTGTTCGAGAGGGTTTCATACATCTTGTTCTGTTCTTCCAGAGACCGAGGAACCCAACAAGGAACCGACCAGTCAAGGTACATCCGTTGCTGAAAGCCCAAGAAGCTAATGGGGCTGTCGCTACAAAAGGTAGATTTCTATCTGTTGAATGATTTTGTGAGTGCTTAAAAAACGATTGTGCAGAGAATGAGGAGGCCAAGAAGACAGTCACGAGCTGGCTCACCGTCAGATACAGGGTTAGTACTGGCGAAATTGCGGTTCTTTTTGGCAGATCACAGGACGCATGTGTCTGCAAGTAGCTGTTCCGATGTGGGTTTTGTGGATTTCGTAAGGAAACGGTACAATGAAGTGTATGGCAAGGATATGGATGACTCGGACAAGATGACTATGTTCTTTGTGAAGTCGTGCTATATGGAATATTATATGGGGTATACAGTGGATCATCTGTCTGTCGAGCGGTCCAGGAGGTTGGAGACAGAGAGGGCTAATGCGTCTGTCCGGAAGAAGACACCCAAGAAGAAAGCTTCACCAAAGGAGCCTGGCCAGTCTTCTGCGGAGAATGCCACATCAGCTCCTGAGGATGCTCCGTCAGCTCCCGAGGATGCCCCGTCAGCTCCTGAGGATACCCCATCGGCTCCTGAGGAGGATGCTCCATTGGCTACAGAGAATGAGGCTTCAGTTCTAGAGGAAATTTCGCCTTCTAAGAGGCCTGCACCAACGAAGGTGTTTAGCAGGAAGAAGAAGAAGACTATTGTAGTTTAACTGCTTTACATCTCTGGTTATGTCTGTATGTGTGGGCATGTGTGTGTTGTGTGTGTGTGTGTCTGTATGTATATCTTTCTGTAGAGGACACCAACGAAGATAATGTTTTTGCAATGCAGGAGAAGCCAAAGAGTCGTACCCAGAAGAAAGAAAAGGAGAAACCCAAGAAGGCAGCCAGCACACGAGGTACATTTGTGTATTTATATTTACATATTGAACATAACACTTCTGTGTATCTATGAAGAGATACCTGCATTTTCTCTCTCTCACACACCAGGCGCGCGCACGCACACACTTTGACATGTCTCAGTTTGTTTAATGCCTTTAAGTTACATAGACATACAACCAGCATTTTATCTAATTACTCATATAAATATAATCCATGACAGACTATGGAAAGTCCAAGGAAACCATCAAGAGCTGGTTCGCAGTCAGGACCAGAGCTTCTACAGTGAAGGTTGGGGCGCTGTTCAGTCAGATCCACGGAGGCTATGCACATGCAGACACGTGTTCAGACAAGGGCTTTGTGGAGTTCATCAGGAAACGATACAAGGACGTGTATGAGCAGGAGCTGGACTCCAACAAGATGATCATGTTCTTTGTCAAGTCGTGCTACGTGGAGTATTATCTGGGGTACACAGTCGACCATGTTGCTGTGGAGAAGTCTAGGAGGGTTCACATAGACAGGCTGAAGGACTACGTTTTGCAATCATCCAAGAAGAAGAAGAACAAAACTCCATCTAAGGAGAGCAAGGATAACGCTGTGGAAGGTTCACCGGAGTCGCCACCACGAGAGGATACTCCGTCAGCTCCTGATGATGAGGAAGATAAGTCAGCGCCGGACGTGGCCCCAGAAGTTCCGGAGGATATTCAGTCGGCACCGGAGGAAGTTCCATCGGCTCCCAGCAGACTCCAGCATCACCCGAGGAGGCTCCATCTACGAAGAGGCCCGCTTCTCCGTTTCCATCGGATATGGTTGTTCCAAAGAGGCCAAGGTCCACGGTAATTTATTGAAGTTATATTTACAATTCAGATTAGATTTGTTTGATAGTTTGGACTCATTAACTTTGTGTGAGTGTGTGTGGTGCACCCGCACACGTCAGTGTGTATGTATTTATTCTTATTAATTTGGAGGTTATAGATAGTTTATTTTTCTTCCATATTAAATAGAACTGCTACATGTTAACACACGCACGTACACACGGTGTTTCATAATACTGTGTAAATTAGTGTCCTTATTTTATACACATTGTTTTACATCTGTGCCAGGTGTGAGATCCCTGGAACTCGTAGAGTACGAAGGTCCATATGTCAAAGGTTAGCTTGAAATCTGTTCGGAACACAAGTTATCATAGATATGCCCGCACTCCCATAGTTGATCTCAGAATTACACTTACTAGTCTTATAATAGTGGATATATGTGATTGTATAATGTATTTTGTTAATATTGTTAACATTTATATTGATTTAAACATTGTTTAATTTAAAATTAATACACATGGGTGCGTATTACATAATAATCAGTAGTTAAAGTAATGACTAGTTTTAAATTTAATATCAATCTATTTTGTTTATTAAGTGATCAAACCTGGTGTTGTTTTATCATCAGGTGGGGCAAGGCCATCCTGCTCGCCAAGATGCCATCGAAGAGATGTGATATATATGTTTAATTTACTTTAAAATATAATAAAGCCAACATATATATAGTGGTGTATATGTTTAATCAAATTGATAAAGACTAAATTGTTGTATATCTTTAATAATTTCTTTAAAATCTTCCATTAAAACGAAGTTTTTACATATATGAAAATTTCAATTTTTTGTTAAATTTTTTAAATAAGCAACGTTTGTAACTTCATTAAACTTACATTATAAGTTCAATAAAAACATTAAAGTATTTAATAATACAAATAATATTGGTTTTTATATTTCATTTTCTATGTACCGTTGGGACCGTCAGATATATTAAATTAAACAGATTATTAAATAATATATAAATATGATACTTAAGAAACATTAATAATCTTAATATGTCATAATTAAGCTTAATAGAACCTCATCATGTAAATTGTATGTTTAGCTAATGTTTCTTTACACTTCAGAGTTATTACGTAACTATGACATATTTTAAGAGTATATATATAATTTCCTTTAAAATTATATAAATACATATATTAATTTACTTACATACAAATTACATTATTTATATTTTTAAAATATAAAGAATTAGTAATATATATATATGATAGATAGATTAATTATTTAAACCATTCAGTTAAAACATATTTTTAACATATACTGTACTACATTGTAGATAAACCATTGTTTTTACCTAGGGAGATAAAGCACCAATATATTTTTTTCGTTAATTAAAATTTAAAAATAAAAATGATATTAAAATATAAAATATTGTTAATATATTTTCTACTTTGTATAATTATTATTTCTTGAAAGCAAATTACAACTGAATAAAATTAAACTATTAAACAAGTCATATCTTTAGAACATAGTACATATCACTAATAAATTGATAATCAATTAAGAATATATTATATTCAAGCCCCTTAAAACAAAATATACTACTAATGTACGTATATTTTATATAATTAAGATGTATTTTAAAAAAATACGCCCTCCCCAAAATTGCATGTGAAATAATATAATAAATATAAACTTTTTTTGAGATATATTATTGTTTAATAAAATAAACGAAATATAAACAAGCTTGGTTAGCTTCATGTTTCACTCTTATATTATACATATAAATTTAAATATATGTATAAACTTTTGATTTAAATATTGAAATATTAAGATATTATTTATGAGAGATGAAATATATATATGCGTAATGTATATACATTAGTACGTCTTAAAAGTTTTTAAGAAAGATTATATATGTGTGTGTGTATTCTTCACAAGTCTTTCGATATTTATAATTAAAATTTACATTGTTTTATAATTATTACTTTTATGTATATATAAACATATATGTGTATATAATATAGTTTATTTATATATAGCAATTACTTAAAATGCAAATGCTATTTAAACAAAAATGTATATACGTGTGTGTGTGTGTGTGTCATAAGTTGTACGGGGTTTCAAAGTGATCAAATTGAGTGTACATATGGTTTCATACGTTACATTACTTGGATATGTAAGATTTATGTTCATGTGTTACATATATGCTATTGGTACACCCTGCATATTATATTATAAAGTCGTTTGTTATATACAGTGATATATGCCGTAGTAAAAAATGCTACGGATTAATAATTAAACTAGATTAATAATTAGTAAATTAATAATTAAATTAGTAATTAAATATATTCCGTAGCATTTTTCGACTACTGATCACTGGTTATATATGTGGACGTTGCCACGCTACATGATATACCAAGATTGGATCTGTACGTGTGTGTCGTGTGTGTATCAGTGATAGTAAGATGTTCAATTAGTTATGCACACATTTGTATCTGTCGTATATAAAATGTAACTAGTGGATGAGTATGAGAGAGAGAGACAGCATACTATACAAGCTGTTGAGATTTTTCGAAATAAAACAACACTTCTGTCTATATGCACACATAGGTTGTTGAGATCTTTTGAAGTGAGCAAGTTGTTGATGCGGACCTAGTTTGTATGGAATATCTAATACCAATTTGTAATAATATTTACAAAAGACATTACATACATGAATGTGATTAAGAAAATTAAATTTTAAACTAAGACTAAATATACCATTTAGTTTATAATCTATATAGTTGTGTGTGTATGTACATAACTTATAATAACCATGTAATAAATAATTAAAATTCTAATTTAAAAAGATGACTTATAAATTTGGTTTTACTTGATTTTATTTTTATGTGCCTTTGTGATATGTGAAATCTCCAATGATTAACTTATAGTTTTGTATTATTTATGTTTGTAAGTATACTTAATTAGACTTAACAGGTTATTGATACAGTATTATATTAGACGTATACATTTTATATGTATATGATAAAAGAATCCTTATGATTGCAGAATCTAAAACTTAAGTTTGCTACTACTTGTCAAACACTTAATTCTCTTTAGTTTAACGCTTCTAAAATTTATAAAGACCTTTATTCTCCTATTATTTCACATTTAAATAATATGCAAGAGCCCTAATAATATGTTTCCTAGGATGGTGACAAATGTTGGTTAGCTACATTTTCGTATATAAATTTATTTGATCGAAACTTCTAATATTATCTGGCAATCTTTTGTATGATTCAGTAAAGGTGGCAAATGTTAATATACCATTGGGTTTACACACACACACACACACACACACACAACAGAGGGGATATTTAAGCTGCAAATAGATGTAGATGTTTACTGGGACAGCCGCCACCTTTTCTCTTTGTCTTGTTTTGTATGCCAAAGGAGAAACGAAACTGTTTACGCTTAAGCAACCCGTGAACCCCTGCAGTCCCCAACACACACATTGTATTTAAACACACACACACACACACACACACACACACACACACACACTTAATGATACGTATAACAACAAAATTCTGCTTCCTCCCACCGATTATATATCAAAATACTGACTAGCTACCACCTTGTTTGCTTGAGATGAACATGGTGGAAAGTAAATAAAATAATAAAATGTGGTATGCAGTGCTTGTGTACTTTTGGATTCACTGTGCATATGTGAACAGAAATCATTGTGTTTTTAATATATATATACATTTGTGTGTGTGAGAGACGTTTATCAGCAATGACAGGCTTGGTGTTATTGATGTTTCTGGTGTTTGTAAGAGATAATAATGCAGAGTTGCAAGCTGGATTCTATTCTAGATCTTGTCCACAGGCCGAGTCCATAGTTCGAAGCATGTATCGACTTCTGTGCGCTCTAACCGCGGTCTCGCTGCTGGAATTCTCCGGTTACATTTCCACGATTGCTTTGTTCAGGTACATGTACCCTTCATTGCTGCGTCTCTGTTTAATCATTTACCATGCACCATTACATACATTTTTGCGTTCTAGTTTAAAATCAATTATGTGAGTACTCTCCTTGTTCTGATTTTTAAAAAAAGAAGATTTACAGTTAGAATGGAGTATATATACATTTTTCGCGTTCATAGGAGTGTTTCCATGGTGTGCGTCTCTCTCTCAACAGAAAGTTACTCAGTCTTCAATTATTTTCTTACCTTGTTTTTCACATTTCATTTATTTATTTTCGTTCGTATATCTTTCATTTTATTATTTATTTAATTTCTGCTATTTAACTTGCCCTTGTTTGTTCACTTGCATTAGAATTTCTATTTATGAGTTACAACACATGTATCGCATGCATGTCGATATGTATAAACACCACGGCGTGTGTGAGAGAGAGAAGAGAAAGAGAGACAATGTGGGACTTGAGCTTCGTATGTACATCACATCGTACGGATATACTGACTTGTGAGACAGGGATGTGATGCATCAGTGCTATTGGATTCAACACCAAAAAACGCAGGGGAGAAGAACGCCGGGGGAAACTTAAGCTTGCGAGGATTTGAAGTAATCGATGTAGCAAAAGCCAGACTGGAAGCTAAATGCCCAAATACAGTCTCATGTGCAGACATACTTGCCTTTGCTGCCCGTGATGCAGTCGTAGAGGTAACACACACACAGTGTGTGTGTGTGTGCATACATAGTACAACACGTATATACACACCTTATACATAATGTTCGGTTTTATAGGCAGGAGGTCCTGGTTGGGATGTTCCTGGGACGGAGAGATGGACGGATTTCTTCAGCAGCTGAGGCAAGTAGCAACTTGCCAGATCCATCTTTCAGTATTGCACAGCTCACTCAAAGCTTTGCTTCTAAAGGCCTCTCCCAAGACGACTGATCACTCTATCAGGTTGTTAAGTAGCATTCATAAACACACACACACACACACACACACATGCACACATGCACGCACCTTTGAGTTGTGGGGTACCTCTCATGGATGTCAGTCCTTTTCCTGTGTCTTTTAGATAAAGTATATATTCACACATGTCACATTCCGATTTTATATTTTCTTAGTGGATTTGCTGTAAGAAGGATATGGGTTTGACATATATATAACGGGAAAATATGTATAAGATATGTTATATGTTTATATTAAATATAAATATAATATAGATATCGTATGGATAATAACAGCATAGATATGTTACACGTGTACATAGACCCCACGAGACTCTAAATATACACACGCACACACAAAACACACGTATATACACCATACTAAAATTGTACATAATACATGTGTGAATGCACAGGAGCCCACACACTTGGAGTAGCACACTGCAGAACATTCATGAACAGGCTGTATGGATTCAGCCCGCAATCTGACACAGACCCAACACTGGATCCAACATTAGCACAGAGCCTGAAAGCACAGTGTCCCAGGAACAACCCCAACCCGAACACAGCGGTGGCACTGGACCCAACCCCAAACACATTCGACAACAATTACTACGCTAACCTCGCACTGAGGAGAGGAGTGCTGTCTTCGGATCAGATACTATTCACTGATGGCTCTACTGCGTTGAATGTAGCTGCCAATACATTCTTTGCTAACTCCTGGCTTCAGAAGTTCCCACAAGCTATGGTGAAAATGAGTGCTATTGAGGTTAAAACTGGGCGGCAAGGTGAAATAAGGCGTAACTGTCGTAGGGTCAACTGATTGTATATGTCTAATCCTCTCTACGTACTTGTCCAAATAAACGCTAAAAACCAACTCTACATAGACAATGGATATCCAAATAAACGCTAAAAACCAACTCTACATAGACAATCTACACACAGACGAATATAAGCCTGTGCTAGATGTCTAGAGAGAGAGACAGAGACGTGAGACGTGTTAACATCTCTCTCTCAAGGCATATGTATATATAGGTGTGTGTAATGAAGATAAAACGCATTTACAAAATAATAGCACGTACCGTTAATTAGTCATCCCGAAGTAAAGCTTTACACAAAGAATCATCTCTGCTGACAATATACTCCCCACAAGAATTAAAAGAATAAAAATAAGGAAAATCGAAAAGAAAAGAATCGACCTATTTTCGCCAGTTCTTCTGGCCGATGAGGAGCCTTTTATCGTTTTGACCAGGTATCTGTATTATCCGCGCCTCCCACCGGATTTGCACCAGTAAAGAACGAGTAGTCTCTATAGCTTGTGTCTCGTCTTGTAACAAAAGCCATCCCTGTTTACAAGTTTATTTGTTAAATGACAGTGTATTATTTACACAGAGACACACGTATATGTGCATGTATGCACGTCTCTTATTTGTATGCATGTGTATAGATGCAAGCATTGATTCAGGCTCTCCTCGTGGATATGCATGTATACAAACGTGTATTATGTATGCATGAAAAATGTAAAACAATTAGGAAAAGTTTAGTCTAACAATGATAGAAATATACATACACAATAATTATCATGCATCATAGGACGTCATGGCTTCTGATTATATATTATGATATAAAGCTACCTCTGGTCGCAATAATCGATCCATTTCCAGCACAAGTCTGGATAGACCACATGGTCTAGAGCTCGTAAGTTCCTGTGACAAGAGCGATGTACCGTACAAGAGATCGTAAGACCTCGGGTAGGCCGGAAAAGCTTCACACCTAAGGCAGAAGGCAGTTACATCAGTACACATTTATTCATAGACATTTATTAAGTGAGGAAATATGATTAACTAGAACAATAAGTATTAATATTCACAGATAAACAAGCAAGTCTTATGTTACACACACATATACGTATGTACATAATGCTTATACGGGAGGTCATCGTCACCAGTCATTTATTATGTGTCCTTTTCCTTGTCGGAGACACGTTATCATATCAGTAACATAAGGTGATATTTACATAATCAAAAGTCCGACCATATGGATTGCAATATCCTAAGTGTTAGATAGCATCTCTCTCTCACTCTGCGTGCGTGTGCCCGCGTGTGTATAAATAGCTTACCAGTCATGATGGACACCCAGTAGTCCACGGTCAAAAACAGCGGATAGTGTGTTGTTTGGGCAGTAGTAGGTACAACGTTCATCACCCACACAGGCTTCCCAGACGTCAGAAGCGCAGCATTGAACCCACCGTACTGAGCATTCATGTCCATGACATTCCGTACTACGTTCTGTGGTGCGGATGGATCATCAGCTCCTGGCCTTTTCGGATGGTCCGAAAATATGACCGGAGTTAATAGGGACCAGTAGTTAATCAGCTTTGCCAACCAGGATTGGCACGTCCTCATTAAATTCCGTTGTAGGCATTCCTGAAACACGAAATGTAACTATCCGTGCAGCTTGTACATTGCCGGGTAGGCCTCACATACATAAATACACAACATCATATACTTATGTATGCATATATGACACTTTATGTTAGTCTATTATGAATGGGTGTTGAAAGTTATGCATGCGTGTGTGTGTGTGTGCCCGCGCGAATATAACTTAAGCTGACAATTTAGTGATGCATAGTGTACAAAGACACATACGCGAATATAGATATACATACGTAACGAGACACAATCTACGTATCCTAGGCATTTATCTATTTTCGACCTATTCTATCTTCTGTGTGGCACAGCTAATACATGTATATGCGATTTGTTAATCTAGCTATCTAACTGTGGATTATCCATTTAGTACCGGATCATCTGTCTGTAAATGTGTGGTAGTTATGTATTTAGTATGTATGTATGTATATAAGCATGTTAACGTGAATATAACTACTGCTACTATCTAATGCACTTACCGTATCTTGCAAGACGTCTAGCGGTGAGCATGAGCCGATTTGGCCATTGGTGTTGCTGTTGAACTGTACGCCATCTCCCTTTGGCGCCTCTGTTACGCAAGGCTTCAGTGATTTATTCCAAGGAGTATCCGTGTTAGAATTCCTCTTGACACAATCTAGACCGCCTAAATATAAAAAATTCGTTAACTCGAGTAAATAAGTAAATCTTTAATGTAGTCACCATGGTACTCTGTAATAACAATGAATATACGTATAGTCTATATACTGTATACTAGTATAATAATGGTATTAACTATTTAATTTAATATTAATTAATATAGATTATTAATTAATACAATATGAATCTGTTGTTTATTTTTTAAAGAATTTTGGACAATTTTTTTTATCATGTTAGGGGATGGATTAATGTATTTTTTAGTTAATATTGTTATTTTAAAAGTCAAAATATTACAATTTAATGAGAATTATACCTTGAAGAGTAGCAGTGCTGCTTGGTTGTCTTTTGCCAGATGATGGTTTGTCCATTATGAGCAATTTGGCTCCAGCACATGCTTGATGTCAGCTTTCCCATTGTTTTCCTCAGTGCATTGTCTGATTCAGTTTGATTTAATGACGAAAGCGTCCATATGAAGTAACCTCCAGGACGAAGTAACCTATTCGCTTCAAATAGAAATAATCCATCTAAATAAAAAATAAAATACGTGTGTTAGCAACAATATTCATATGTAAGAAAAAAATATTTCATATTCCGTATGTCGAAAATTTAAGATGTAGTGTTGTGTCTGTGTGTGTGTAGAGAGAGAGAGAAAACGAAACCACTCTAAGCTCACTTACTGTTACACATACTATTAACGAAAATGTAACTGACGGGCCTTATGTACGTACAAACACATAAATGTCTCTCTCCTCTCTCTCTTCTCTCTCTCTCTCTCTCTCTCTCTCTCTCTCCTCTCTCTTCTCTATTATATATTATATATATATATGCCAATATGATATGTATACACAGAATTTTGCATGTATACATAAGCTACCTTTTTGATGCCATTGAACATCACAGCGACTGCAATGGATGGCATCATAAGCTGAGAAAGGGAACGGAAGTTGCTTAGAGGAGAAGAACCAATCAGAGCAGGGAGCCCACGCTCTTGGGCTAATTTGCACTGCAGCTCCATGTTCCTCATAAGCTGATATGACATGGTACGGAACATTCTTCGAAAGAAGATGAGCTGAAAGGAGGCCAAGTCACCACCAATATCTAGCATCACACGAACCTGCAAACGGAGCACTTAAATAGACATATGCATATGAGCATGGGTACATATATAAATGTATGGGTGTGGTGTATATATCTTCGCATATGTACCCCAATCTCATTCATAGACTTGTTGTCGTCTTTAGACAGCATTTCCTGAAGTCCTAACACGTAAATTCTCTAAAGGAAAAGTTATCACATTTTCCTCCATCATAATTCTGCATGCCATCAGTCATATGTACGTGTCATTTATATATGCACATAACCACACACACAGAAGACAGTACCTCCTTGGTTGTTCCCGAACGATCTTCACATTGCTGCTCCATACATTATTTGCGCATGATGGCCACTTCTGGGGCAGTCGATATCCCTTAGGTGGCCGTATGATGCACTGCTTCTGTATATGACCGCATGCCCGATCTGGGTTTCGAGCACTGTAGCATGGAACGTGATCTTCCATGCCTTCTGAACATGCCTTGGCATTCTTAAGACTTGGATTATCCGTGTTAAACACGGGCTCGTAGGTAATAACTTGAAGTGCACCTTCTTGAAGCCTTCTGTAGCTATTATATACTCTGTGTCTACCCCCGGAGCCTAAAACCGTGACAAGGAGGAGAATGCTCGCAAAGCAAAGTGAGAGGCATTTAAGAAACGGTATTACCAACCTACTCCTGTTCCGAACTATGGTGGCGGGATTTGTGGTAATTTAGGGGGACTTTGTGGGCGTGCGGAGAATCCCATGAATGAGGAGAAGACAAGAGCTATGTAGCTATAAATGTTATCGGCTTCCGGATGCTTGTAAGAAATAAAGAATGAACACCATTTAGATCTGCGGTGCTCCTGTTCCTTAATGTCGGAATTACTCCGTGTGTAAATCCCGTTTGCTTTAACACTTAAGACTCCTCGGTGCGTCGGACGGCCTAAACTTTGTGCCATTTCAAGCTGCTAGAACAAAGAAGCTGTCACACACACATGCACATATCGTAATATGCAAAAAGGACTAGAAAAGCGTGCTCCGTTGGCAAAATGTGGATCATTCAGGATAAGAATTGTTTAAGGAGTAATTTTCAACGCGGAACATGAGATGAGTTCTATCCAGCAAGATCACACTAAAATAACAACGCGGAGAATGTGGACACAAGGAACTAAAGAACTTAAACTATGCTTAAGTTACCAATAAATGAAATCCTTCTCTTGAAACTAAATAACTTAAACTATAGTGTACCCAATGAAATCTAATGTGAGATCTAGAATGTAGGTAACTCACATCATAGGAGGAAGATCGGGCAGCTGTAGCGAGGAACCACTGCAGAATGGCATTAGAGATCCCCACAATGCGGTATTTACGGCAACTGGATCATTGTAAACATTATGCCTCAGGAACAGTAAAAGGAAGAGGAATCATCCACAGGTTTAGAGGCCTGCCTGGAACGCACAAAAAACATAAACAATAAGAATACGGAATATGATGAACTTTAAGGGAGGAACTGCCCGAAATGCACACAGAGAAAACATTGAAAACGGCTAGAACCTATCTACGTCAATAAGCTTGCTTCTTTGGCCAATAATTGAACCAAAATCTACATTTTCCGTCTCGGATCTATCTAGCGATACTTCCCGGAACAGACATCCTAAGAGCCTGCCTACTACCTAGAATTGAGTCAAGAATCGGCTAGAATCTACATTTTGTGGTCACGAAGCTAAAATCCCTAAAGAAGAACCTGAATCGAAATCTGTATAGATTCACTCTAATCCGTCTAGCGCCTGTAAGAATCAGCTAAATCCGTGCTGCGAATTGGCTATACTCCTCTAGCGCTTCTCAGAACCCTTAAAGCCTCTGAGAACCACCGAAAATCAGCTAAGAAATCTAAAACTCCTCAGAATCGGCTACATCTGTCTAGCGCCTCACAGAAATGACAAGAAAATCAACCAGCATTGAACGCAAGAAATTTACCTTATACGAATTCCTCCTCGCCTCCAAGAAACCCTATCTATGGCGCACATAGGACACAAGAACACGGGCGATCGAATGAACGAGATGGTGAATCGCTCGGCCAGCGTTTACTACATACACGTCAAATGAAAACGCTCTGCTGTAGGTTAGTAACTTTTTATTTCTACCGAAGCTGATTCGGCTCCATGTGCCGAACCTATCTACTCCATGTGCCGTACCTATCTACTCCATGTGCGCGGTGGATGTCAAAAAAATTATATTGTTTTACTCTGCTGGCGATCGCTCACGGGCTTCACGGCTACATTCTCTCTCTTACGTGGCATGTATGGGCCTCTACACGTCATATGAAGACAGTCTATTAATAATAAGTAATTAATTAACTTATGCTTTTAATCTTAGATTTTAATTAATTGCCCTTTAAATATGTAATTAGATTAATTAAAGTTGAGGTACAATTTTAAACTGAAGCATCACGGGCAACCATGGTTTGCCTCCAACTTCTAAGTTTGGCGCCTTTAACAAATCTCTCTTTACAACTGGGACACCTATACATCGGTTGATTCTCCTTATTATTGTTAAAATACTCAAACTTAGTTGGGTTGTGGCCACAGAAGATGCAAGTCGGCCCCGGAGACGACGGCTTTACCAAGCCTGCCGATGTGGTCGGCTCCAACGAACTCTCGAGTCTTTTAAATTTCTTAGACCTCCCAGTTTTGGCAACCTTCTCAGCCAAAGGCTGGGCATCCTGTGCAGCTTGAGACAAAGCTAGAGTTCCCACAGTTGGAGATGTTGGGGATGGAGGAGGCAAGCTCAATACAGGTGGAGGTTGAACCATAAGCTGGGATTCAGGAGCAGAACTGGGTATACCTTGTGGTGCCTCCATAGAACTCTGTGCATTGGGAATCCCACCGAGAGGCACATGCACTTCAATTTCATCCCTTTTCTCGTTACAGTTTCCCTTAATGTTCGACCTATTGTCTTCCATCATCTTAGAGACTTCAAGAATAGGACGATTACTGATCTGGAAATTCACCAATTTAACTTCCTCGTTGCACGCCGCGTTTGCATGGTCTAGAAGATATCGATCCAACGACGAGTACCACTTCTCCTCTAAGACATATACACCTGACATGTTGTGAATATGAAAAAAAAAAAATATGAAGAAACCCAGAAATGTGAAGAAACCTAGAAATGTTTCCTAATTTATACTCCGTCAAAGCGAGCACGTAGTGTCCGTTGGAATATGCCTTTTAAATTCCCACGTGTAATTATACGTCACTTTCTTCCACGTCACATCACTTTAAGTGACATGGCAGATGATGTGGAAGGGGTAATGCTAAAAATTAAGAAAAATAAAAATATATAAAAATCAGATGCATTAATCTTAAACATCTTTAATGTATATATCTATAACATTTTAAATCGAAATCAAATTAACAAATACTAAAATGAAATGGTTCACACACACGTAAGTCTCTCAAAGTGTACGTACAGAAACCTAAGTTTTGACGAGTATAAATATATAATCTATTTGAGATCAAAAATTTGGCCAATAATTGTACATTTTCTGTTTCGGAACAGACATTCTAAGAGCCGGCCAAAATGTGTTTATGACCAGTGTCGGTTACAGTATGTCTAGTGCTTATTAGAATCTACATTTTCTAAAATTTTCTTAACCCTAAAGACTAACCTGGGTTTGACATTTTTAAAATGCAGATTTTACAACTGAAAATAGGCACTGACCTGAATGAATGAATCTGTCTAGCGCTTGTATGGGTTAACTTTAATCCGTCTGGCGCTTATATGAATCTTCTAAGAACTCCTCAGAATTGGTAACGTTACATCTCTCTAGCGCCTCAAGGAATCTAATCAACCAGCATTGAACGCAACAAATTTACCTTATACGAATTCCTCCTCGCCTCCAAGGAACCCTAGCTATGGCGTACAAAGGATACGAGAACACGGAAAGAAATAGCGATCCATGAAAGATGGTGAATCACTGTACTTTTCATTTTTACCGAAGCTGACCTGTCAGTCAAAATTTTACTTTTTACTTTGCTCTATGGCTACATTCTCTCTCTTACGTGGCCTCTACACGTCATAATCCTAGTTAAGATTATGTATACTACATTACATATTTATACTTTGTTACAACAGTGAAGAAGGTGAGTAAGGTTTCAAGGGCATATTAACATGAAGCTTTTTCTATATTTAGGGGCCCTTCACACATGACATTAACATTAACTTCTCTTCACACTTGAAAACATTAAAATTTGACATTAAATTTTTATATGATTTAAATTAATGTGTTTTCACACTTGTCAACATTAACATTAATGTCAACATTACATTAACATTAAAATAGAAAGGATTTTTTTTTTTAATGACAAAATTTGCATCATTAAAATTACAACATTACATTAACTTATTATTCCACTGAATATTCATTCAAGGTTTGAGCTGCAGTGCGAGAGCAAATCTATGGCACGCGATCAAGTCTTCATTCAGGTAAACTCCTTTCACTCTGAGCATGTTAGGCATACATCTAACCGGGAATCTATAGTTTTCCGGCTGCATCTCTGAACCCAGGTGTCGCCCCTTCTCAACAGCTTGGAAGTTCTTGATCTCCATAGTATTGCCTGATGAATCACATCTCACGTAGAAGGTGTGGAGGAAGAGGTAGAGGTGTGGAAGTTGGGTAACACTCCCCGTAGCAGTGCCCCCCAACTGGTTTTCAAGCTCCCCGCCAAGCTAAATGGTCCAAGGAAGAAATGATTTGCCTCATGGGTTGAGGAGAGCTCAGATCCTTCAGGTTGACCAGCATCCTGATCAGTGAGGCCGAATGAAAATATGAGAGAGAAGTGGAGCGAGATTGCCAAAGACATGGCTAAGAGCGGCTTCAGGGTGAGACTGGAAGAAATGCAAGGACAAGTGGAGCAACATCAACGGGATCTACAAAGACATCAAGTTGTACGACAAATCCAGGCTGCGCAGAGTATTTCCAGATGGATTCAAGCGAGCGGATAGCAGCTCATCTCCAATCCATGGATCGTGATGTTTTTGATGAGCTGGAGGGGACTCTTCATGACAAGGCAAACATCAAGCTGTGAAGATACTTGACAGTAGTGCTAGACAAGAAGCAGGGACTCAGTTGAGTAGCAGCCGCCAAACCGGCAAGCACAAAGCTTCTGTGATCGATGACGAGTTTGCAACAGATTTTGAAGCGATAGAGGCTGAGATTGAGGCGGTGGAGGTGGAGGCTGATGTTGAACCAGAGAAGATTCTGGCGATCGGAGCCTGGATCGAGTGGTCGAGCCTACAAAAAAGCTGAAAGACAAGAGCTTGGTGCTGCAGATGTGCTCAGATCCGGGAATGCTGCTCAGCTAAAGATGAATGTTGAGGACGAAGCCAACAAGTTGAAGAGGCATGCAAAGAGGATGGAGCTTAGCAAGGAGCTTGTCTCCATTGAGGAGCGACGACTGCAGATGGAGTGGCTTCCCAGAATGCTTTCAACGATCCTGGCCTCTCTGGTTGCAAAACTCCTGGTACTCTTTTTTATGTGCATGTGCATAAGCATTTGCATGCATATTTATTTCAAAATATATACTTAATTTTTTGTTTGTTTTTCAGGCCGAATCCTCCAAACTATCCTCAATGATCGAGATTCATCCGGAAAAAAATAAATATAAATATACGTAATTTTCACATTGTTTTTGTTCTTGTTTTTTTGATATGTTTTGTTTCTCAGATATTTATGGATTGTCTCTGGATTTTAACTCTTGTTTTTCTACTGAGAGAATGGAAGAGGACAATGAGAAAAGCAGGGAGAGAATAGCCAGGTTGAAGCGGAGGTTAGACGAAGACGATGAAGCCGAGGAAGAAGAATGCACCAAGGAGAGGATGAAGAAGCTCGAGTAGCTGCGTCTTTGAGAACAAAGCCCGTCGAATGATTGTGGTGGGTTCGGCCTGCTCATTTCACTGGTTCGATACCTTTCGTCCAGAATTTTTACGATGACTCTCGATGGAGCCGGATTTTTGGGATGAAGAGAGCCACTTTCAATGCTCTAGTGGATCAGCTCCAGCCTCTCCTTGAGGAAAGAACACTGTTACCGGCTAGCAGTACCTGTGTGAGTTCGAGTTGCTTGTACCATCTCCAAGCTGAGGTATGGCATTTCATTTTACTCGGTCTCTGAGAACTTCGGCATCGGTGAGAGTACTGCATGCGAGATCTTCTAGGACACAATCACAGGAATCCGGTAGCTCTCGGCCACCTGATCAGGTTTTGGAGACTGTTGAGGAGCTTGGTGGAGTCATCGCTGAGAAAAGTAAACTCCCCAACGTTGCCGGGGCTGGATGGGTCTAGATACCAATTCAAACTCCAGAGGTGGATCCAGACAGCTACAACAAGCACCATCGATTCTCAATTGTTCTCCAGGCAATGGTGGAATAGGAGAAGGTTTTTGGATGTGTATTGTGGCTGGCCAGGGTCTGTTCATGATTCAAGAGTTTGGAAGAACTCAGGGTTTTACAAATGGGGACTAGCCAAGGAGGTGCTTCAAGAACCAACATTTCCCCTCGACGCTTCAACTTGAAGCCTTATCTTGTGGGGATAAGGCTTACCCATGCTCTGCTCTTGTCATGACCCCATATAAAAAGACAGAGTTCCATTGTCAACTTGAAAAGGTTCTACAACAAAGAGCTTTCTCAGGCTCGAGAAATCGTTGAGAGAAGCTTTGGTCTTCTTAAAGGTTTTTTTTTTTGTTCATTTTAAATTTTTTTTGTTGTTTTCTAAACTGAGTGTGAAGGGAAGTGGAGAATCCTTCAACATGGTGTTCCAGCAGAGCCAGATGCCACTCCAGAAGTTGTAGTTGCTTGTTGCATTCTCCATAATTTTTTGCTTGATGCTGGAGAGGAAGAAAATGATGAGGAATTTCATGAAAAAACCGGGTGCCTACTTGAAGGGAATGATCCTGCAGGTGAGCAAATTCAGGAGAAGATTGTGGCATTTTCCAGCCTCTTACTACTCGATTTCGAGCTCAAACTCAAGCTTGAGCTTTTTAGCATGAATTTAAATTTTAAAAAATTAAACTTAAAGTTTAAACTTGAGTTTGAGCTTTTTAGCATGAATTTAAATTTTAAAAAATTAAACTTAAAGTTTAAACCTAAAACTTATTAAAGTCTGAATAAATTAATGTTAATGTCAAAAAAATAGTTAATTTTGAGTTAAAAAATTAATGTTTTCTACTCTAAAGAGGTATTTAGTATTAATGTTGACATTAACATTATTTTGAGATAATGTTTCATTATATAAACGCTTGTGTGTAGACGGTGGCCATAATATTTCAACATTAAGTTAATATTAACATTAACTAGAGTTAATGTTAATGTCACGTGGGAAGGGCCCTTTAAAGAGTTCCACACCGTATAATAATACATAAAACATGTGTTCAACGTAAAACTTAATAACTAACCTGTGTCTTTTGTGTGTAGATATACAAATACTATGAAAATACAGACTATTTGCTAGACTTAAACATATCTTTTGGACTAACTTAAATATTTCTACGTTCTCTTTTATCTTCTTTAAGTTGACAATGTCCCTTAATCTTGATTAATACCCATTTTAATTAGTTCCCTTTTAAGATTATTTGTTTACATTATAACACTAGTCAACAAAACTTTTTATACACTTGGTGTCTGTTCGTACACTTACAATTGTGTATGTGCTAAAGATCCTTCCATGTCATCACAACCACATAAGTAAATTTATAAATATAATATTAATATAAATTTAATAATATAAACATTTTTAGATAATACATAAATACAAATTTATATTATTGTATTACTTATGTAGATTCTCTGGAAATGCTATATATAATTAACTATTTTTATATGTTTCTATTTTAGTAGTTACTTTAAAATATAATTTAAAATGGAAGAAATATATTTCTAAAGAACCTTTAGGGTTAATGTACATTAATTTTATATTTTATTTTATTTTACATGCACAGAAAAAGAGAAATGAAATATTTAGTGGCTTAATTACATTTCAGATAAAATTCAAACTGCAGCATTGGCGGCAACTTCTAAGCTTTTCCGCCTTTATTGTTAAAATGCTCAAACTTAACTGTCTGGAGACGACGGCTTTATCAAGCTTGGGATGCGAGTGAAACCTTCTCAGACAAATCTGGGGTCCAGAAGAGTCTCAAGTTAGACAAATTTGGGAGCCTCCATGTTTTAGCAACCTTCTGCTGGACATTCACAGGGATGGACTGGAAGAGGCATCCCAGACAAAGTTGGAATTTCCACATGTGGGGATGGGTTGACAAAGTTGGCGGAGCTATTGAGAATCAAGCTGGGGGGCTTTCTCCGACAAAGTTGGAGCCAGACTTGATATAGGTGGAGTCCACATGGATTGAATCATAACTGGCGATTCAGAAGCAGAACCAAGGAGACAATTTCACCTTGAGACAACTGCATTTTCAATTTCACCCTTATTTCTTATCAGAATTGCCCTTAATGTCTAAGACAATTATTGATCTGGAAATGCACCAATCTAACTTCTTCATCCTTTGCATGATCTAGAATATATGGATCCACCTGCGGTCTTGTCTAATGTCACTTCATATTCAAGTTCAATTAATAATTGAGTTGGTGTTTTATATCTGCGATCCAGCGAAATAAATATTATTAATTAGTATTGATGTGTCCTAATTTCATATTTCTAAAATAGGTTATTAACACATCTTGTTTTTAAATATAATTAAATTTCTGCCTTGGCATTATTGGAATATGCCTTTAAAAAAGATTTTAATGCATCCGACATGTAAGTATGCGTCAGCGTGCATTTTGCCAGGCTGGCTAAATACCGCACCTTCCATCACTTTGGCATTTCTAGGGTTCATCTCAACCCTAATTCCATGGCGCGCTTGGAGGAGCTTCTGGCTATGGCGCTGGTGCACAGAGGTATGCATTTCTGATAGATCGTGCTAGCATCTCTACCTCAGAGTGAAGCATTTCTAGACTAGATGAAGAATTCTATGTATGGGGGCTACAGGCTATGGCGTCACTGCACAGAGTCTAGCATTTGTGCTGGATCGGCCTTAGAATGAAGTATTTGTAGAGAAGACTCGTTAGATGCAAAATTCTATGTATGGGAGCCAACGATTCATCCGTTTCGATGCTTGGACTAGAGCAAAGCTGTAGCTTGGGGAATTTCACAGTAGGGAAGGCATTCTGCGATGAGCACTTACTGGACAATCTGACACGAGCATTTCCATGGATTCCAAACCACAGGAGCAGCAAGACGGGGATTTCAAACAGGAACCCACTTTCTCAGACACGGATATAAAGATACAGGACTATGTGGGTAGTGAAGGAACAAGTGAGCATACCTTCTCTTGCAACTTGGAGGACTTCAGGTCGAAGAAATATTATTTATTTAACGCAGAGGCCCATGAGCTGATGATCAAAAGCCTCCTGGAGTCGTCTAATCCTTCAGCTTCTGAGATTTCAATCGCAGATCCGACTTTTCAACCATTACCATGGCAGAACAAGCGAGGAATCACTTTCAATAGCGCTATGAGGACCGCTGGAGGGATTTCAAAGCGAAGCTCGGTGTGAAGATCGATGCTTCTCGGAAGAGGTTTCTGTTCCACAAGAGAGACGCAAGCAGGTACATTCTATGATATACGTATAGATAGGAGTTAACTATAGACATGTAGCAGGTACATTCCACATATGGGACAGTGGCTTGAAATTGTGAAAGCTTGCCACATTGATGCTGCTGAAAGGCACTGGGGTAGAAATCTCACAAAACATCAGATAACTAAACGGTGGATGTATGGAGAGAGGAATCACGGCATACCGGAGTCCTTCGTAGATGCATTCATAGATAACTGTGGGTGCTGCAGAAGAGA
The DNA here is from genome assembly GCA_003024785.1 of Selaginella tamariscina. Lineage (NCBI taxonomy): Eukaryota > Viridiplantae > Streptophyta > Lycopodiopsida > Selaginellales > Selaginellaceae > Selaginella > Selaginella tamariscina. The sequence goes on from PUQB01000689.1 coordinate 45,727, forward strand.
ATTGCTTCCTCCAGTGCCACCACCACCACAGCCAAGTTTGCAGCAGAATAACAAGAAGCGTAAACTTGGTAAGAAGTTCAATACACAGATGTTTGATGTGCACTTCATCAAGCAGAGGCTGGACGAGATTGCCCAACAAGTTGCTGCAGCTCAATTGGATCGTGAAACGTCCGATTTTAAGATGGGCACAAAGGGTTTCGAGGATTTTAAGCGTTTTGAGACGGATCTTCTTCGGAGTTTGAGAAGATCGATGAGGATGAACAGAGTAAGCTTAAGGAGAAGATTACTGCTATTCGTAATGAAATGGACTCTATGCTTGTTCATTTACCATCCATGTCCAGAGGCAAGTTTCTTCATTTCCTAGAGGCTATGGACGGTGCTATTACGGAGCTACGTAACCCGGACTTGGACAGGCAAACCTTCTCTCCCAAGGTAAGTTTATACACCGTGTGTATATATACACTATGTAATGTATTTATACGAACGCAGCCGCATAGTTGCAGATTACAAGATGCATTTATATATGCAGTTTGTTGTTAATGTGTTTACGTTTGAAGAGTTTGGTGGTTGTAAAAAACACACACGCACGTCATGTGTATATAATGTGTATTTTGCAGCTACCTGCTATTGCGAACGAAATCCAGAAACCAAAAGAAGCTAAAAGAGTGAAATGGAAGGACTTGGCACGCTCTTGATGAAGACCACGTTTTAATCTCGACGGTATATTCTCTTCTTTTAATGATTGTAGTTGTCCAGTAATGTAAATTGACCTTGTTTTAAACAGGATTAGTCATAGCTTATTATTAGACGTGTCATATCAATGTATGTATTGTGTAAGATTGCATCTGTCCAGAATGTACTTGTTGGTATGTGACTCCCTTGTGTATATCAATACACGTATATGCAACAATATCATGTACTGTAGATTATGTAAATTATTCATAATATCTTGCACGATATATAGTAATATTGTTTAAAGAACTAAAGCATTACGCAGCCGGGGAATCGAACCTTGGTCAGTAGATGAGATAATTTTCACACAACCATTAATCTCAAAAGGAGAATATACTCACGAATACAAGTTTTGAAATTACATCAATCCGTAAATAGTTTTTTATATACAAGTTCCATGTTTCACACGGAATATGAATTATATTTAAGTGTGTGTGTGTATTGTAATTAAAATATAATTATATTAAAACAAAATTATTATTAGTATTAGTGTGATTGAACACTGGTAAAATAAAATTTTATATTAAGAAAAAGGTTTTAAGAGTTTTTTAAAGGTGAATGCAAGTAAATTTATATAATTTTAAGTACGTTCTTAAATGTATATATTAAAGTTGAGTGGGAACCAGCCCTTAATACTGAAACTGTGGTTGAAATTCAGTTTATAATTACTATACTTATGGTATAGTTTAATTAAAATTAAAATTAAAATTAAATCTTCTTTAGGTAGTCTAGTGTGTGTGTGTGTATGCGAAGTATTATCGAATAACGAAACAAATATACGTGTGCGTTAAACTAAAAACCATATAGCATGTGATATTGAGTACTTGTGTGTGTGTTTGTCCTTGAATGCTTACCAAGCAGAATGTTGAATGTCAAACGGCGTGGAATTTTATTTATTTAATTATTTAACTATTCTATTTAGTTTAATAATTCCTCAAGCTAGAAAAAATTAATTTTGTAAAATACTAATCCCTGAAGTGTTTGGAGAACTAAAAAAACCCATAAACGTCACAAATGGAAGTGAACATTTGAGGAATGGGTCGGAGTCTGCCATGTTCCTCTTGGCCCTGGAATCAGTGCTGGATAACATAAACACATCCATCACTGCCTTTCTCAGGCTCCTCCAAGGGTTCAATGTAGCATATCCCTTGTATATACTACCTAATTAAGCATATTCTCTCCCATTTAAGGCCTTTTAACCATATTTTTAGTCACTGTTTAATAAAGAAATAAATTAACTTAAAGACCGTTAATATTAATCAATTGTTAAATTAAATAATATTAAACTGCGTAGGTGTATAAATTAACTTTTCTACTCGGTAATTTAATTAATTATTTTTAAATTTCAAAGAGAAACAATTATTAATTAGAATTATTTATATTCAATTATATAAATTAATAATTTCTATTGTATATAGTCATAAAATCAAAGAGAAAAAGAATTATTAAGTTTTTCTTAAATTATATTAATTAATATTAAAATTTTAAGATGGTAGGTCGATGGCTATGGGAGAACTGAGATGGGAAGGATTGAGCAGCCTGGGATTGAAGCGCAAGAAGCCCAGCCAATCCACGTGGTTGCAGAATACAAAGGACTGGATTGAGAGGAAGAATTTCGGGCCGGGCGGAGGGGCCGGGATTGGGTGCGGGATTGGACTCGGACTGGGAATAACCGGATCTGTTGGGTTTGGCTCCGGTCCTTGGAACGGTTTGAGGTTGCTGTTCGGGGTCGGTGCTGGGTGTGGAGTCGGGATTGGATACGGTTTTGGTTATGGGATGGGGATTCTCTGGGATAGACCTCCACTTCTAAATAACAAAGACAAGAAGCTTGTGTTTAGCAAAAATTGAGATAACAATTTTAGTATATTATTGTAACACACACGCACACACACCGTGTGTGTAAGCAAACATGTAGGCAGCCCAGTACTCACAGACGTCACAAATGGAAGTGAGCATTTTCAGTATGAGTCAAACACCTGCCTTTCTTTTGGGCCTCAAATATGCGTTAGACACATGAAATCAGTGTCCACCACAGAACACCCAGCCCCATTAAACTATACAATACTATACACAAGGAGCGTGCGTGCGTGTGTGTGTATGTGTGTGAATATGGTACCTTATTGATGAAGCTGACAAAAGCTTTGCCGAAGCATCAGCTAGCTGCTGCAAACCTGTAAAGTACATGCATAATACACACACGCTGGCGCGTGCGCGTGCACACACACATGCCATTGTATGACATGTATAACATCCTGAGGATGCGTACAACATCATAGAAATGCACCCGGCATCTCTTTGCACACGAGCACATCTGTAAGATGAACAAGAGATTAAATGATTATTATGTGCTAGTTATATGCAGATCCACACACACCTCGAATCAAAGGAAGCGCCTGTACTCAGCGGCAACCCTAGCTATGAACCCTAAAACAGGAGTTTAGAAATAAAGAATGAAATAAAATCGTTAATCACTTGTCAGTCTCGTACTACAAACAGGTTAGTTGTTAAGTTTTCCATTGAACACATGTCAAATGCATGCATATTGTAGGACTCTCTAACTACACACACATATACTACACACACATATGTATAACTAAATAGCATATAATAAATATTAAGAATGTTGATATATATATATATATATATATATTAATGTTTAACACACACACACATGTATGTAGAATTACACACATACATAGGCAATCTGTGTATATGATGATGTTATATATAAAAATTGTTTTTGTATGTGTGTGTATGTTTATATGCCAATATGACATATACATGTGTACATGTATATAATCCTATTTTGTATATAGAATAATGTATATAGCTCATAGTAAACTTGAAAACAAGAATGCAAATATAAAAAATATGATATATTCATATTTGTGTGTGTGTGTGTGTGTGTGTGTGTGCGCGCGCGTTTTCATGACATGTAGCATAAGGACAAACTCAAGCTTCATGAGTATATTAGTATGTAATTACACCATTATAGTATTTTAATACACACAAACTTACACAAACAAATATTATTTATCCATAAAGCAGAATGATTAGAACATACATTGCTTTATTATGAATTGAATAATATAATATAGTTATATAGTAAATTACAGCATTTTATATATATCGAATATGTAACTAAATAAATTCATTTCTATCTTTAAAATTCTAAGTAAATGTAAGAACAAAGAAATATCTGCATACAAGCCGCAGGACTTCCCAATGTTATAAATATATTTATCTGATGATTTTGATTATATAATAAATGCAATTAAATAAATAAATAAATAAATAAAATTGAAATAAAAAAAACAAAAATTGGTAAAAGAATTTTGCAGAGGTTTGTCAAACAAGCTTCACAAATGGATATCAGCTTGTTCGTGTACACTTGCATTTGATTTGGGACAGCCTTTTAAAGTGTTAGACACAAGAGCATAACCATTCTCCTAGCATGTCCCGAGAGAGAGACACACACATACACATGTGTGTGTGTGTGTGTGTGTGTGTGTATATATTCTTCTTACTAATATTAAATTAATAACATACACTACCTGGACCGTTGGACTTTCATATTCAGCAATGTATATCTAAATATACACATACATACTTACATACGTATGCCATACGTATGTGTGTGTTCATTAGGCATGCACATAAAGATCCTGAACTCTTGATAATCTCAAAATGTAGAATCCATGGGATGTATGTAAAGTCATCACACACATATAATATAATATTCTAATCAAAATATACCTTAAATTTCATTTGGAAAAATTTAATTAAGTTTCACACGATATTTTAAGAAAATATTCTAATTTAACAATATTTTAATTTTATAAAATTATAATAGTTAATAAAATTTAATATTAACATAAAATCTAAACCATCCAATTAATTCATACCCTTCACCTTATACATTAAAATATTAATATATATTTTATTGCTGGTATTTAAAACTCTAATTATAATTTTTTAAATGAAATTTAAAATTGAAATAAAACATAAGTCTAAATAAAATTATAGATTTCATGGTCAATAAATAATATCTTATTATAAATATATTCTTTATATGCCTTAGATTTTATTTAATTTAAGAAATTATAATTAATAAAAATATTAGAATATCTTAGTAATTTAAAGTATATGAAAAATATGCTTCATTTGAATGGTTTATATTTCAACTTGAAACTCTTCAATATTAATAAGATCTTCTACCATAAAACTGATTCACTGCCCTCTAAAATTTAATATAAATATACATGTTTGTCCTTCATCACATGTATGTGTATAATATTTTAAAGATACAATGTGGTTGGAATATATATATAATATAATAGTTTGACAGTGTGTTGTGTCTCCTTTTAATACAAGAGAGAATTTCGTTTAATTAAAACTAATCATAATTAGAAAGCATTTAGCTTAAGTTAATGTTTCAAAGAAATATTTGTATATTCTTAAAATATTTATAAGGTTTAAAAATAAATATTTATATATTCTTAATATTTTATAGTTTATATTAATTGTGATTCTTTTAAGAGATTTAACCTGTTATATATAATTTAAAATAGAATAAATAAATAAATAAAAAGTAACTTTAATAAGCAAAAATTATTAGTAAATTCATTAAATAATTAGGACAAAACAAAAAACAAGAAAATTATTATAAAAGAAAGCCATTGGATTAAATGACCGACACAACTAAATGGTACGTCATCAATTTAACTTTAAGTTTAAAATGTAAGTTTATAAATTTAATAATTGTTAATTAATATGTTAATTGTTAATTAATTTCTTTTATTGAATTATTCTTATTTATATAATAATAACAAATTAATATTTAATATCAACTTTTGTACACAAGTGTTTGTGGACCATATGAGTTGCTTGCTTGAAAACTTACAATACGACAATGAAATCCTATATATATAATATAATAAATGGTGTATATTGTATCATATTTATATATTGATTAATCAATATCAAAGGGGCATTCCATGAAACTTGGATCATTGTACATCCAACTTGTATAGGGACAAAAGGATTAAGATTCTTGGGAGAATATTCAGTGAGTGTAAAGGGATGAACACCATTATAACCCTTTAAACACTAGTAAACCCTAGTAATCAATCAATCAATCATGGGGTTAAGGGCAGCGCTTGTGCTGTTGCTTGTGTGTGCCCTTTTCGCTCTTTCACATGCCAGATCTTTCCATTTCAATCCAATTCGCATGCCCTTTGATGATGATATCGATAATCTTAAGGGTACTAGATGGGCTGTTCTTATTGCTGGCTCTAATGGATATGGAAATTATAGACATCAGGTATGTATTATTCCTACCTATATATATATATGCACACACATGCATATATACATATGATGGGTTCAATTTGTGATAGGCGGATGTGTGCCATGCCTATCAATATGTGTGTGTGTGTGTGTGTGTGTGTGTGCGCGTGCGCACATATATATATATGATGGGTTCATGATTATGTTGAATTTGTGGTAGGCGGATGTGTGCCATGCATATCAAATATTGAGGAAGAATGGGTTGAAAGAAGAACATATAATTGTGATGATGTATGATGATATAGCCAACAACCCTGATAACCCACGGCCCGGGACTATTATTAATCATCCACATGGTTCTGATGTGTACGCCGGAGTTCCAAAGGTGTGTGTGTGTGTGTGTGTAGAGAGAGAGAGAGAGAGTGAGAGAGACTCTTCAATTGTATATATGCATAAATATAAAGTATTTTATAGCATAAGGTGAAGTTTTTAAACATGCAGTATATGATTGACCAGAGGGTTTTTTTAGATATGATTGAATTGTAGGGGGGTGCTGTCATATATACATATATGTATATATAGATAGATAGATAGATAGATAGAGAGAGAGAGAGAGAGACCTCACTCATGTACATACACTTGGATGCGTGTATATACGTATATACAGCTGAGTGACCTTTAATTGATGGGTTTATATGGTTTATACAGGATTATACAGGAGAAGCTGTGTCTGTTGATAACTTATTTGCAGTTCTCCTTGGAGACAGAAATGCAACTACAGGTGGAAGTGGAAAAGTAGTGGACAGTGGGCCGGATGATTATGTTTTCCTCTTTTATTCTGATCACGGCGGTCCTGGTGTCCTTGGTAAGAATATACACACATATGTTTATCTATTCATACAGGTTTTAATCTTGGTTTATAGGAATGCCTGGATTGCCCAATCTCTATGCAAATGACTTGATAGACGTGTTGAAGAAAAAACATGCGATGGGAACCTACAAAGAAATGGTATGTGTTCATATACATTAATATACGCACGTATTATGTAATGTTTACAATAAAACTTGAAATTTTGTAGGTGATATACTTGGAAGCCTGTGAAAGTGGTAGTATATTCGAGGGATTATTGCCCGAAGGACTCAACATTTATGTGACAACTGCAGCAAATGCAGTTGAAAACAGCTGGGGAACTTATTGTCCAGGTAAAAAAAATAGTTGTATATATACAGAGTGTGTGTGTGTGTGTATATACGAGAGGACATATATATCTCTATATCTGTCCAGGCATGTATCCCTCGCCACCTCCCGAGTTTGACACCTGTCTCGGGGACCTATACAGTGTTGCATGGATGGAGGACAGGTTGGTTTTTGTCACGATGTTCTTTATTTTTGTTTATTTGTTTATTAATATTATCTCAAACTGCAGTGAAGTTCAAAATCTCAAGAGAGAGACTCTACTTCAGCAGTATCTGACGGTAATTATATAACAGATACATACGTACATTTGTGTGTGTGTGTGTGTGTGTTATATATGCATGTAATGTATGTATGTATATATACAGGTGAAGGATAGGACATCAAACCATAACACATACCAATCGGGATCACATGTGATGCAATATGGTGATGTGCATTTGAACTCTGAACAACTTGCGTGGTTCATGGGGTACGATCCTGCAAACGTGGATAAGCCCCCAAGCAATGCTCTTTTTCCCATTACAAATGGGGTTAACCAGCGTGATGCAGATTTAATACATATCTGGCGTAAGGTAATTTCATGTTTATATTGTTTAGCTGTTTACAATTGTTAAACATTACATACTAAGCAATGGTTTATGCGATTTTGCAGTTTACCAAAGCTTTAGAAGGAACCAAACAGAAGAAAGAGGCACGGAAGAAGATGATGGATGCTTTGGCTCACAGAATGCATATAGACAGGTATCGTCTACTGTATACGTATATAAAATGTCTATAAGAATATATTTAAAATATTTAGTTATTAATATTAATATGTATATTTGGAACAGGAGCGTGGAACTTGTGAGTGCACTTTTTTTGGTTCTGAATCTGCTTCAGAAATTGTGGGGAAAGTGAGGCCTGGGAAGCCTCTTGTTGACAATTGGCAATGCCTTAAATCCATGGTAAAGTATATACGAGTGTATATATACATACAACGCACACACACACACACACACACATAATGTTTACTTATAATAGGTACGTGGTTTTGAGTCGAAGTGTGGTTCACTGGGACAATATGGAATGAAGCACATGAGGGTGTTTGCCAATATATGTAACGAGGGAGTGGATGTCGAAAGACTAAACACTGCAGCTAGTGAAGTATGTTCCGCTAATGCAGATCCTCAAGTTTGGAAGCCAGTGACAAGCAGCCAGTTTAGTGCTTAATACGCATCTGGTTTAGTGCTTAAAACGAGCTTAGGATGTGGGAATGTAAATAGAAAATCTTGTACAATAAATAAGTTTGTTAAAAGGTTACGATGCAATATGTTTTATATTTATTATTTACTATATAATTCAACAATTGATATGCTAGTCATTTTATATACTAGCATATAAACACCCTGCCCACCTCACACACGTGTATATATATACATTCCATTTGTAAATTTTTTTTTAATATAATCAAATAAGTTTAAATTTTGTCTTCTTTATACATTATATATAATATAATTCTACGTGAGAAGATATAAAAGATAATGACAATGTCACGTGCTTTATGTAACCATAAGATTGTATTATAAAGTTCTATATCACATTATTAATTAAAATTTGTTGTTCTAAATAGCTATAAATGCTTATAAGATAATTATTAAAGAAATTTCTTGATAGAAAAAATAATTTTCAAACACTAAGTTAATTTTTATAAAGAATAGAAAATATTAATATTATGAAAACTTTGGATTTTTATCTATTAAGGTTAATAAAATGAAAATCATTATTAAACAGATTAACATTTATTATCTTTATTTTTAAATTATATTAAAACTTAAAAATGTGGTAAATTACATTGACTTTAAAAAAAATTTAAAAGTATACATATATAGGGGCTTATTAGTGAAGGGAGATTATTATGGTATACATAAATTTTTAACATTAAAAATTAATAACATAAAAAATAATTCACATTTATTTAAAATATTCAATTTATATATATAAATGTCAACGGTTTGCAAGATTACTTAATTTATCTTTTCTATTAAATAAATACTTTGGTTTAGTTTTTATTTAAATATCTAAAAATAAAAAATAACTATAATAATAATGTTATTGTAATAATATTAACATTATTTAAACTTTATATTTTTATTAAATATATATTTTTCCTTATATATATAACTAAATAAACATACATATATACATGCACAAACAAAATCTTTCACACAAACTATACCAATATTGTCATGCAAGTGACTGGCCCTCACGACATATAGTCTTCAAGATTCTCTTAAGATTCGGGAGAATATGCCTGGGACCAACACTTGGCACATCAAAACGATGCAATATTTGCTCCAAATCCTAATGTATAAAACATCAATAATAATATATATAGTTTACTTTATATGTATAGCATAATAAAACGGTGGTTTAAGTCCTCTCTCTCTCTCTCTTTCACACACACACACACACACACACACACACCTTGTTGAGGAGGAAAACGGCATAAGCAGCCCTGGTAGGGTCTTGACCATGTGAAAAAAGAGGGAACTCCACAATCCCATTCTCTACAAAAGCCGGTAAAACTAAGACACCACCTGTCGATGGTTCTGTAGGCGGTGAAAAGTCTTGTATATAAGATCTAGATGCTCGGTATCTTATGGGGTATCGCAGCCGAATATCCAAGAATCTCGCTAACAAAGTCAAAAGCTGCATACACACACATTAAGTACGTGTGAGATAAATACATATCTAGCTATATGTATACAGAATAGCATGCTGTGTGTGTGTGTAACCCACATGAGCAACGTATCCAAGTGCAGTGGCAGATGTCTCATATTCCCGTTTATCGGTAAACAGAGAAGCTTCCTTCTTCATAGGAGCAATAACATGCAAACCTGATATAGTTAATGGTGTGCAATCCGATCCTTCACCTAGATACATAAATAACATACATCAATGTTAATAAATCAATGACTGGTCAATAACTAACCTTTGTAAATGTAAAACTTAGCACGTACGCACACAGTTACCTGCGTGTGCAAATGAAGGGCACTTCTTTTTATTAGTGCATGGAATAAGGGGGTAAAGAGCAGCTACTTCTGCAACCATACACCGTCTTCTCGAGGTTAAAAGATTTTCAAGCGTGTTAATCTCCCATAACCTGCGTCACCAACTAAAAGCCTTTCTGCTTCCTGCAAATATATATATAATATATATATATATTATATATAGATAGATAGATAGATAGAGAGAGAGAGAGAGAGAGAGAGAGAGAGAGAGAGAGAGAGAGAGAGAGAGAGAGAGAGAGATGCATAGATATATGTACTACCTCAAACCTAACAAACACATTGAGAACGTCATAGTGTTATGGCAATAATTAGATAGAGAATATACCTGGAGGCGGGACTGTGTAGAACCTAGATTACGGGCTGCATGTAGAAGCGAGCTACCTGAAGCTGCGAATTTCTCCTTGCAATCCTTGAGTTTTAATGTGTTCTCATGTAATGACGATTTTAACTCCTTTAAATACTTCTGTCTTGATTCTAGCTTCTTCTTTAATGCTTCTAAATTATCCACCCGCTCCACTGCTTTCAATTTTTCCTGTTAAATAAACCTCATGAGTTAAATATACACAACAATATATGTAAATATGTATTAGTTTGTTTATGTACTAAACAATCGTAATATCTATGCAAATATATACATATTTGATACGAGTGTATACACAAACTCGTGTAATATAAAGTTTCAAATATAGTTATATTCCTCAGAAGGGTCTTAACATAGCAAAATTGATTATATGTTTAATAAGTGATGTAATGAAAGTGTTTACTGGTATTATAGTATTATAAATGTAATAATCATTAAACATCAAATTCAATATGCTAGATAAAATAAAAATTATGAAACAATCTTTATCTATAATATACACTCTCCGCATCACCACACACACCCACATATCTACGTTTGTGTGTGATTTAAATCTATATTTTCAAATGGTTTGGCAATTATATGGAAATTATGTGTAATTTCCTAGTTATAGGAATTTACACCAAATATACATGTATGTATTTAATTACCTGAGCTAATAAAGACTCTAATTTGCAAGCAGCAGAGCGTTTCTTGAAGCGATTCTTGGAGAGAACAGTAGCGAGGCCACAGAGACGAGCAAGATGATTCTGGAATTGTTCAAATTCCAGGATCTGAACAGATTCCGAGATCTTATTGGCATCAAATTCTTTGTCTTCCCCACCTGTTGATTCCTCCACCCTGTCCATCCTTCATCTTTCTCCCTTCAGCTATGCGCTACTCTGTTCTGCCCTAAAACCCTAAAACTATCTTTATTAAACCATCATCATTAATCCATCTCTAAGAGATACTGATTTCGTTATAATTTTATTAAAGTTTCAAATGGTACAGTATATATAATCTTATTCCATCTTAATACTCATCAATTTTATTTTAAATCAATTTTTTTTTTTAAAATTAAATATATTCTAATATAATCATTAAATAAATTAAGGTTTGTGAGAGTTTGGAATATAGAAATGTGTATAATCCATTTGTGCAATAACCCTAACTTATAGATTGAAACCAATCCCATAGTCATTACGCTAATAATAATATGTGCACATGGAGCCGTACACATGGATTTTATATATCATCTCCTCTCGGAAGAATGTAAGTTGGTTAGGGTTCTCTGGTAGATGGACTCGAATTTGAAGGAACATCAGAAGGAGGCATTGGTGAACTTATAGGCGGTACAACTTGTTCCTGTAGCACTCGATACCCTTTCCATTAAGGAAGGAGACTCTTAACTAAACTACGTACCATAAGCTTCGGAAAACGAACCAACACCAATTCATCAACCTTGTACTCCGCAGAAGGACGATGGTGTGAGTTGTCACATTATTGTTGTCCTACTTGTATGTGGCCTAAGTTTTTGCTGACTCTGCACGAACCAATGGAAGAATGCTCGTCAAATATTGATCCCATGACGTAGCATTAGTAGCTCACAGTAACCGAGAAGGCAGACCCAACTCTGTCAGTAACACCAGGTCATGACCATACAAGAGCTTATATGGGGAAGTACCAATGGAACTAGTACTTTAGTGACATAAGCATATCGAAGAGATGGCAAATAACCATTCCAATCCAAATGTTAAAAGCTCACATACTTTGCTATCATCCCCTTGAAGGTTCTGACGAGCTACTCCACCAAACCATCTATATGAGGATGATAAGCACTTGTGAAAGTATGACGGATCCCTAGTCGAGACGTCAAAACATGAAATGCCTTAGCCATAAATGCAAGACCATTGTCCAAGAGAATTTGCTCTGGACAAGAATGCTGAAACACAACCCGATTAAGGAGAAATTGATCAACAACAGAAGCAGTCGCACTAGCAAGAGCACCAACTTCCACCTAACGAGTTAGGTAATTAAAAGCAATAATAACGTACTCGTTACCAGTAGTCGACCGCGGAAAAGATCCCATCAAATCAAATGCCACCAACTCAAACGGACGAGAAATTGCAATTGACTCCAACCGTCCTTTCAAAGTAAACAGGGGAGTATTGCGAGCTTAGCACCACACACAATTACGCACATATTGAATCACATCTCCTCGCAACTCCGGCCAATAGAAAGATCTGCACAACTTTTTCATCACACGACGATGTCCCATGTGCCTGTCGAGAACATGAGAGTCATGGTAAACATGGAGGAAGCATGGAATGAAAACTGAAGGCACTACCAATCGTAAATGATCATTTGGATCAGTCCCCACAAAATAAAGAAGGTCGTCTTGAAGGCATTATTGCAAATGTAAATGCCTGAAAGGTAAATCATCAACAAGTAATGTAGGATTCTCAAACCCATCACGAAGCCTTCGAATCCACAGCTCAACCTTTTGAACTTCTCAAACCTCATCCAAAGACAGCAAATTTAACTTTGCATTCTGCGGGCATTGAACGTTAAGCACAACAATTGCTGATGGTACAGAATCTTCATTCAAAAAATCCATTGATGCTGGAAACAATTGGCTCCTCAAGGGTAGAAGAAAAGAGAGAAGGTGGAAGAGGAGCTTGAGAAAGAGCATCAGCATCAGCCATAGAACTTCCTAGGCAATGAACAACTTATAAGTTGTAAATTTGAAGTTTCAAGGCCCATCGAGCAATACGACTAATCAAATTCTTCCACTTCACCAACAAAGTGACTGCTGCATGATCGCCTTCCAACAACGTCTGAGAACCATACAAGTAGGCATGGAGCTTCTCAAAACCCCAAACTGCTGCTAGACACTCCTTTTCTATCGTGGAGTAGTTCACCTCTGCTAGTTGCAACGTACAACTGATGTACACAATGGGATGTTGTTGGCCAGAGACACTCATACTCTCTTGCAGCAATACACCCCCAAGATCGATGTCAGAAGCATCTACATGCAAGATGAAAGGATGAGTGTAATCTAGGTATGCTAAAACTGGAGGAGTCATCAACAGTTCTTTAAGATCTGCAAATGCATGCTTACAATCCTTAGACTAAACAAAAGAAGTTATTGACGACTTCAGCAATGTCCATAACGATGTAGTACGATCTGAAAGATGATCCATCCAAACACACACTTATATGGCTTGAGCTTCAAACTAACTTCCCACAGCCAATCCAAAACCTTGCGTACATCACTGATATGCTTCTTCCATGTTCCATCCAAGTGGATTAAAACATCATCGATGAAGCCGGCAATCACTTCCGGCATATCGCAAAGAACCTTGTCCATCATACGCTAGAAAGTTGCTAGAGCATTGCTCAAACCGAAAGGCATCACCAAGAACTTATACAAGCCAAATGGCGTCTGAAAAGCAGTTTTGGGAATGTCCATGTCAGCCATCAGAACTTGTCAATATCCAAAGGCGAGATCTAACTTGGTGAACCAACGGCTCCTCCCCATTTGATTCAAAAGGTCTATAGTATGAGGAAGTGAGTACACATCTGAAATGGTTACATCATTTAATAAGCGATAGTCGATGCAAAATCGAACGCTCCCATCTAGCTTCTTCACAAGATGAGGTTCGTACGCCCAAGGACTTTGAGATTTTCGATAACACCCGTCTCCAACATCTCCTTAACATTCGCTTGTAAGATCTTGAGCTCATTTGGTGATCAATGCTGAACAAGTACCTTGATCGGCCTAGCATCCCCAATTGGAATAGGGTGGCATGTGGTAATCTTGGCCCCAGATGACAAGTTAAAGTTGAAAAGATCAGCATATTCTTTGAGTTGATCAACGACTGCAGCACGATAATCTTCTAATGGATCCAGAGAGGGAAAGGGGAAGAACATGAAGGGAAGATGGCTGGAAGTAAGGGTGAAACAAAAGTGATAAAAGCAGAGGTGGAAGCAGATGGACAAAGTGGAATAAAAGTAAGAGAAATAGAAGAAAAATGAGGGAAAGTCAAATAGAGGGGAGACTTTTTAAAGTCACACTTGGCATGATTGCGAGTCAACCAATTCATACCAAGAATAAGGTGAAAAGCTTGACTTGGCACCACCCGTAGAGATTGAAGCTCAAGCCACGATCGTCCACATGAACAATGATGTCAATTTTATCCCGCGAACAAGCATGAGTGTGTCCATTGCCGTACAAAATGAAGATTGATTTTACCGCACGACGCAAATGAAGGCTACAACATGTAGCAACAGACTAAGAAATAAAGGACAAACTCAAACCTATATCCACCAACACTGAAAGGAAAACAGGACGTGGCGTGTTATTAAATCAAGTTTGAAAAGTAAAGACTGGATGAACTGGTGCTTAGTGAACCCCTTGATGATACTCCCGAAAGAAAGATGGAGGGATCACTAACTTATTCCCCCTCTACTTGTGCGATTCATCATTTCTCGGAAGATCTATCACATCAAGACCTTTTACTGCAGCGGTGCCAATCAAACATTATTGACCCCAAGGCCTCCACCTCGAAAATGGGGGACGCCAATCAGGAAATTGTTGACAGCGCCGATACGTGTGTCCAACCTCATCACACGCCCAACAATGAACTGCACGTCCACGGGCCCAACCTTGTGTTGGTACATGAGCAGCAACAACATCAACCTCCATTGGAGTAGGACCATCCCCCCACATAAAATGGAACGAGAGAACGTGAGGAGAGGTGATGACTCATATCGTTGTGCTAGCCTCAAAGCATCGTCAAGAGTCACTGGAGCTAGTGCATGCACAAGCCCCACAAGGTCTTGACAAAGTGCTGGCCACAACATACCTAACTTGATGTATTCTAACATATTAGGCTCTGCAGTAGCAAAAGGCTCAAAAGCGAACACCAAACTGCATCACTAACTCAGATGGTTCTTAACGAATACGATGCAATTGTTGAAAAGCATCATCACAGTCGTCCGCATGCCCAAATGCATGTTTGAAGATCTTTGAAAGAATACTCTAATCCTTATGAGTTGCAACGTCCAGACCATTGTACCATTGCAACGCCGTCCCATGCAGGCAAGTAAGAAACTCGCGCAAACACTGAGCACCATCCCATGAATGATATGTGGCGACCACGGTGAAGTGGTCAAACCAATGGTACACATCATCCCTAGGATTTTCGCGAAAGAAATCCGGTCGGACGCGAGGATTTGCAGCATGAACAGAAGGAGGAGTACCATGGGTTGTGAATGTCGCCATCAGCTAAGAGTGATTATTCAGTTGCATCACATGGCATCCAACAACTGCATGACTAGTTGCTTCACAAATGAAGGATTTGCCTGTTGTGCATCCATGGACGAAAAGAGAAGAAAGGACAAAATCTACAAAGAAAGAATAGATCTAGACAATTGAGAAGCTAGATCTTAAGAAGATAAAGAAGATCTATAAAAAAAATACACAAATTTGAGGGCTCCTTAGGGACAATTAGAGGTGCCCTTCATCTCCACCAATGTGAGAGTTTGGAATGTAAAAAATGTATATCCATTAGTCCAAGAACCCTAACTTATATATAGGAGTGAGTGGTTCAGATTGAAACCAATCCGACGGCTATCAAAACCATTACGCTAATAATAATATGTGCACATGCAACCGTACACATGGATCTCACAGGTTGAAATAAAATCTAATGTCCACTTTCCACTAACAGGTGGTTATTTGGTTTTTAATAAATTAAAACAATGCCATATAATTAATTATTATTACCACTGTGCTTTTTTATAGAGTGATTAATTGAATTAAAAAGAAATTACTAGTGCATAATTTTTATTTAGCATGTTACTAAAGAGAGTTTCTTACTTATGTATGTTATACATCATCTATGTAAAGAAGATGCACCACTCAATATGTTTAATTAAGAAAATATGTTAAATCCCTAACTCTTTAGCAGTTCCATTATTATTTTCTTATATAAAATCATTAGTTATAATTTATTAGTATCTCTCTCTTATATATATATATTATATATATATATATATATATATATATATATACACATACATATATATTACACACAAAAATGTGAATGTGTAAAGAAAAAGAAAGATCTTTTAATTATTACATACTCTATGTATGATATATATATATATATATATATATGTCTATTTACATAAGAATAATTTATTTTAATTGTTTATTAATTATACTTATAAGGAGATCTTTCCTCTCTTTCTTTCTATCTCCATATATAAATAAATATATAGATTTTTATACATATATAAACTAATGTTATACATGTATATGTATATATTTAAATTTAAATATAATATTTTGCATGCTTTTATTAATCTCTTACAAAACTCATGGCATTTTTAATAGTACATGATAAGTCTAAATGAAACAATATTAATTATATATAGAGAGACACAACACGTTTATGTGTTTGTATTACATATTAGAGACTCTCAAAAGATTGCATATTATCCATATTAATGCATTTACTGATGTTCTTTTTTATAAAATAAGATGACATTGTGTGTTACTTCCATCGCCTCCCATGTATTTACTTTTCATTACTTTTCATTAGAAACTTAATTATAAAACTTAATTAATTAATCTTAGTACATGTGTTGTTCAATTATGCTTAATAACCATAAAACCAAACAAAATTGCTTGGTTATTTGGTTACCATCGGAAAAGCCACATCCACATAGGTGCTATGTAAGTGCCTAAATAATAAATAACTAGCAAATGGTAAAACAAATTCATGATAAAATAAATTATTTCTTTTAATAAGCAATTAACCACTCGTTAGTGGAAATTGGGCTTAAGTTTAAAATTAAAATAAAATCTAGACCATCTAATTAGAATATTAATATATAATTCTACTTTTATCTTAATTTTAAGTTCTTAGAAACATTATTTCTTAAATAAAAATTATTTAATTAATGTAATACATACATATATACATACACACACACACACACACACAAGGTCCACTTTCCACTAACATGTGTGTGTGTGTGTGTGTTGCATTGCTATATTTTAAACTTCAGGCTTTCACTTGTGTGACACAATAAAGAATTATTTATTTAAGGAATTTCAACCTGATGGAATTTATATCAAAATTCTTTTTTGTAAAATTTATAATTTCAAATTTTATAAACCTCTCCATTCTTAAGATTATTAGGAAAGAAAGAAAAATTTCTCATATTCTGATTATAATAGTATGACTAAAATACTTGTATTTTTTCAAGAATATTCTTAATTAATTAACTTCAACTATTCAATAAATTTGTAGATTACTCAAACAAGAATTATAAAAAGCATTTAAAGTTCAAACATTGAAAATGATTAATTAAGAATGCATATGAACTTTATATATAAACTTTACATCAAAACTTCATATATGTTTAATATAAATATTGATTTAAGCGAGAGCCACTTTACTTTAAAATTAATGAAATTTCTTCTTACTATTTCATTTATTTGTGTTTGAAATAAGACACGTTTTAAATGGTAGATATCTCCTTAGTATAAATATAATGTAAAGTTGCACCATTTATTTTATGAACATATACCCTGGGGCATCATTTACACTTAGAGAAATCACCCTTGTTAGAGAAAGCACACTAAATTACAAGACCTAACCTCCTTTTACCTTTAGAGGCTTAAGGATTAACACACTAGATTACAAGACCTACCCTCATTGTACCCTTGAGTAAATGCCCAAGGCTTAGCACCCTTATGTGAGTACAAGTGTCACAATTTTTTCCTCTCCCCTTAAGCCTATGCAAAGGGCCAATTGGGTGTTTATGAGAGGCCCCTAGTCAACTGGTCATAATGACCTAGTTACGCTTGAGTCTTTTTACCCACATATCCCACAATTTTAACCCAAGTAGTTAACTCACCAGGTTAGAACTATGACAACAAGCATGATGCTTAATAGAATCATCAACCCATTTGCATAAAACCATGATATGACTTCAAGGTCATACCCTAATTATTTGTCAAATTATCCACCTAGTGCACTATCCCAATGATGCAACCCCTCTATGTGAATCCTCAACAAATGGTAAAGTGAACTTATGTCATGAACATGTTTGTTCGCTCATAATTGAACAATAGCATGGATAATGCTCGTGTTGTGAGTGAGGATGTGTGTCCTACTTAATTGTGGGTGCTACGTGGATAGTGGACCACCTTATGTGATTGTTCTCCCATTTGAAATGTGCACACTAGGTTCTTTATGTGCTACATGTAGTAAGTTAGAGATTTTGTATGTTGATGATACAATGTTCACCAACAATGTCTTTTTCTTTCATATAATTAATTTATAAAGAGCATTTTGATTTAATATTTTCTCATGTTTAACAAATTTGGCATGCCTTGACACTTAAATATCAATGTATAATAAGACTTAAGGTAAACTCTCAACATTCCGATTTAATACAAGGTGTCAATCAAGCTCGTGTTTAATCAGTTTCTCTTTTGTTATGTAGTTTTTATTTTTTTATTTTTTTCCCTATAAGTAAGATTCAATATTCAAATTAAATATTATGCTCTTAAGCAAGGCTTTGACATAGGGTTGCAAAGGAAATGTGGATATTAATGGCACACTAACTAATATCCTCATTGGTGAAATGAATGTAATTTGTGATAACAAAAATATAATATATACAAATATAGATGAACTTACATATATAAATATTTAAAGCACACATGTGCACACACACACATGTATATGCAAATGCTATATTATATTTCACATAAATATAGTGTACATTGTTTTACATTGCAAATATCTTGGGAATTTCAAATGTATATAATATAAATATTTAAGTTAAGGTACATATGTATAACTACATTACATGTTATAGATATTTAAACACTACATTATTACTATGGTGTATATTATTTTACATTGGAAACCTCTATAAACATGAAATAAATTAAAGAATAAAATAATAATTTATGCAACTTGGGATGATTAAGTAGATTTTGTAAAACTGTTGTATAACAAGCAATATTTTTCTTACAATTTATAATAAGTAACATTATTTCTTAATTCTTAATGTGTGACATTTAAAATGTTATAATTTTAACTCGAAGGGACAACATATGGCAACACGTGGCTGTCAAGTGGTCATTCGGCATCATCACCTTGTGTGAGCAACGCTAAGTTTTTTCAAAATGACCCCAAGAGTCTGACTCAGTTGCTTAATTAGGCAGAAGACTTAAAGTCTCACTCTAAGTCCTCTAGATTATCCCTCGAACCCTAGAGGATAACCTTAGTAGACTTTAGGATTTTGTCCCAATAGACCTAGATAGGCTCATGCCCTACTTTATTAAGGAGATGTGTCTCACATACCCCCGTGATAGAGTTAAGGCATTGTCACTTACCCCTTGAGGAATCACCCTCATCTGAGAGTACAACCCATATAGTATGACAAGGAATATCCTGAATCATGACTAACCCCTAAGGGTTTGAGTAGTCAAGTTATACCCTAGACTTAGGGCTAGTACTTAGTGAGGACACGAGTGTGTGCCGCAAGCAAACACGAGTGTTCTGCTAAGAAAAACTTTCTAAGGGTAGGTTTGAATAACCCTAAGTACACGACCTTGTGAGTGCTTCACAAATGGGCTTTTATTAATGAGCTTAGGTTGTTCAACCTTTGGATCCCAAGGAGAAGACCCCCTCCTTAGCCGAGTGTGCCAATAACACATCTAGTTAGGAGACCTAACCTTCCTTGAGTGAATGCCCTAGGCTTAGCACCTTAGTGTGAGCACAAGCATACTTGTTTGCTAGAGTATCCAACCCCTTGGTGACAACCCATAACACAACCCCAAAGGGTGTGCCTTGAGGTTGTACTGTGAGCTGTCTAGCCTAGTGTTACATCTTCATGTGACACTGTCTCCACGATGTGGGCTATTATGTCATAAGCCCCTTAGATTCAAGAGTTACACAAAGTACCATGAACGTGGGCTCTTAGTGTCAACTCCTAAGTGTGAACCCTTAAAAATTGGGTAATGAGAAACCTGTCAGCCAAGATCCCACGCCCACAATTGGACAAAGACAAAGATGTGCCTTGCTTAGATGTGAGTGCTACACCTAGCTTGATGTGGAGGAGGAGGCTAAAGACATGCTTCAACCTCTATCCCTTGGAATGTGCATTCTAACCAAACCTTTTAGTCATGGATTCATCAATGTTAAGGGTAAGTTACCCCGAAGGTGGGATGTACCTTTATTGTTTAGAAGTTAGGGCGGCACAAAAGAGGGTTGTGCCTTAATGACACAAGTTAAAGCTTACATATATGTGTAAGTGAGCTAGCACAAAATTAGTTAGCCCCTTAGTTAGTTAACAAGATGAGTTTTAACCTAAACCCTACTGGGGGTGGGGGTTTTTAGGGTGTGAGTTAGAGCAACCCTAGGGTTAGGTCAAACCTAAAGTGTTTCTAACCCTATTTAACATGCCAAACTCATTTGCATTAATCAATCAATTTAACTGGGACATCAAAATCGGGGATGTTTTTCAAGAAGGTAAATTCTAGCTTCGGCTAGAGTTTCTTATAAATACCTAATGACACCCAACCAAACCATTGCCGGATACCCAAGTGCACTAAATGGGCATATTTTCCTACTATAGTAGAACTTATATAAATTAAAGGGATTGGGGACAATGTTTAATTTAGAGAGGGTTTTAAATAAGGGAGGGCAGAACACAATAGCATACAATAATAATATATACAGTGGGGACCATGATTTTTGTTTAATTTAGAGAGGGTTTTAATTTACACGGGTTTAATTTAGACATGTTTTACTATACATCTAGGGTCCATCAACATAATATAGTAGGTAACAACAATCAACATCCAAAGTAAAGAGAAGTCGTAATAAAAACTATGACATGAAGTTTCTTATAATGTTTCACCCATTACTTAGAGTCAATAGTCTTTGAGCTTGAACTAATTGAGAATAAGTATTAAACACAAAAATCTATTAACCAAGCGTAATTATTATAATAAGTTTGTTCAATGTGTGTTTGTTTACTTGTATGTCATGAACTCCCAATCAATAGCCATCTTAAATTCTATCCAATAGTTATTCTAAATCCACACGGTCCTATCCCACGGTCACTTAAATCTTAAACCCATGTTAGGATCATAGTTAGACATTGATAGAATTTCTTGTTATTTCATGGGCAATATAATGGGAAAATATCAAAAACAATATATATTGTAGAAAACCGAGAGTGGGAAGGATATATCAAAGTACGAGTTACTAATGCAATATCGCAATATGGATCATCACCGCAATACGATACTAGTGGAGTACGGCGTGTTTGGATAAGGATAAGAAGGAGTTACAGTAACTGAATGGATAAGGTTGAGAGGCAGTTATGATAACTGCTAGTACGGGACCTAGAGTACGGGTATAAATAGACTAGATTAGGACTAGAAGGGCATCCCGAGTATACTATTATTTTGTACCATGTGCCGTGCGCAACATAATATAAGTTTCCTTTCTCTCTCAATACGTATATCTCTTACTCGTATTTCTGTTATGTAGTATACTGATCTTCTTTCCAGTACTGTGACGGGATCCATAGTACTGCTGCCTGCTATACACCTTGCCATCCTTACCCTTTTCCCGACCTTCTGATGTCTGATCTTTTCTCTATCTTATTTCGGTAGACCCTTAATACGGGTTTGTCATAGGCAATCTTACCTATGTGCGGTGGGTAGGATTTTATGGTTCAACATATGGCGACCACGGAGGGATGGTCGTGTTAGTAGGTAATTGATAATGTGTTTGTAGAATGTAACAGGAGGGTAGACTGATACCCAAAGGAGCTGTGACAAAAGGAAAAGATTGAGGCTAGGCGAGAGTCCTTAATGCGATCAGCGCAGCTATTGTGGAAATGGAAGAAAGTGCACCGAAGACCTCGTGAGAATGGACCTGCAGTATAGTAAGTGAATGGATGATTATCGACGTATTCTTGCAGAACACCAAAGATATGAAGAAATTAAGCAGAGAAGCAAAGAGAGCGGAGGAGCGTATTTACGGCGACAAGCAGTAATAGAGACACGGAAGAGGATTGAAGAGCATGAGGAATAGAGAAGAAAGGAACAAGTCGAAGCTCGAGGACAGGAGCAACAAACGACGAAGTAGGCGAGGTTACAGAAGAAGGATACTAATCAGGGGAGTGACGATCACGAGCCACGAATATCAAGCGAGGAAACTGGGAACTATTGTCAGTGGAAGTACCGGACGAGATGGGAACATTAACAATTACGGGGAAGGTTATACCATCTACTTTTTCAGGTCTTGAGAATGAGGATACGAATCGGCATATTCAGCAATTTGAGAAGGCGTGTGAAGCCAACGAAATCAAGGATGAAGATGAGAAACTACGAATATTTCCATTTACGTTGAAGGGAGATGCTAGCGATTGGTATTACGAAAATGCTAACACAATCGATAAGTACAACGTACTACTTGCATTATTCAGGAATTATTATGTATGAAAATATCGAAAGCGAGACCCGACAGTGCAGTTGCAGGAAATACGGCAGGGACCTACTGAGGCAGTGGAAGATTACACTCGAGATTTGGAGATTATACCACCGTTGTGAGGTCGGAGATGTCAGTGATAAATTGGCAAAGAAATGGTATATGAACGGACTACGGACAATTTACAGCTTCAAGTACGATTGATAAAACCTGATTTAGGTGAAGCAATTAAAGAAGCAGAACAACTTGAAGTGTTGATACCTCCAGAAACATAGATGAGGATGAACGGGAAACAAGAAGACAATACCGGAAGGAGAACGAAATACGTCAAGAACTAAAGCAATATTTTGTACAACATGCAAAAATGAAGGACATAATGCTTCTGAATGTAAAGTACCCAAGTGTCAGATGTGTGGAGGAATAGGCCATGAAGCGAGACAATGTCGGAACATGGGACGTACTGACAATTTTCCACCACCACCTAGATGGAACAACAATCGGAATGCTAACTCATACGATTATCCACAATCACAAATGCTAATTCATGACTATCCACAAGATCGTATAATGGGGAACACAGAAATGGTAATGGAAGGAGATTTCCCCGTGAATCCGGAGCATTTACCGGCAAGGTAATAATACGGAAGTAGCAGTAGAGGAAGCCTTTGTTACCAGCCCAGCAAGTCAGGACCACCGTTATTACCACCAATACCACCTCCACCAGCATTACGAGGTCAGAATCCTAATGTGACATGTTTTAGATGTGGAGAAAAAGGACACTATTCTACTGAATGTAATCGACTTAACATATTGCTGTTACACATGTGGTGAGATGGGACATTATTCACCAGAATGTCCACAAGTGAATTTAACACCGGAACATCTTCCACTGAACCAGCAACACGGAGAATTGAAGTTCAACAAGAGAATGATCTAGCAGATGACCATCACGAACAAAATTACGAGTGCAAATGGGAGCAAGATACAGAACTACCCTCAACTGAGACGTATGCGGTAACACGAGCCAAGCGAGTACGGATGGAGCCAAGCAAAAAAGAACCAATACGCAAGAATTGGGAGAAAGAAAAGGCTACAGTAACGAGTAACTGATCAAATTCAAAAATGCAACAAGGGGAAAATCAAGACTCGATGACTAATGAAATGAGCATGCATTCACAGCAATCCACATCAACAGTACCACTTGGAGATCGTATTGTTGCTGTGATTCTGCAACAACCTGTACAGTTAACTATAAGGGAGTTACTGACATTAGCACCATTTTTACGAACACAGATAACAAATGCTTTGGACGAGTAATATTCAAACCGATACAAGTCAGGTAGGAGTGAATACAACGGAAGTTCTTACAGATGAGAAGGACTGGGATGAGGAGGTGCCAATGATTACGGCTCGGATTGGTAAAAACAATATTCAGAATATACCTATTGATGGAGGTTCAGGAGTGAACATAATTGAAGACAGATTTGCAAACAATTGGGTCTTGGGCCTATTGAAAATGTGCCTTTCTTGGTACGGATGGCTGATCAGAGGAAAGTAAGACCCATTGGTATAATCAGATCTGTATGTATGGAAATTGCAGGAATCAAGTTTAAGGTATCTTTGGTCGTACTACGTATCGAGCAGACTAAAACCATACCAATATTACTAGGAAGACCATGGTTAAGAGATGCAAAAGTACGACATAATTGGGAGCATGAAATGGTACTCTATAAGAGTGGACAAGAAGAGTTGTTCGAACGCAGCAAAAGAAGCCAATGGACGACCAACTCGACCATTACAAATGGAGGATTTCGACTGGCATTACGGCTTGAACAAGGAAGAAGAAAAACTCCTATTCGAAAGTAATCCAGACCTCATAGAGATAGCACAAGCGGATTTATACCAGATGACGCCGGAAGAAGAAAACTGGAAAAGCGGCTACTAGTGATCAACAACAGCAACATATGGATACTCTCGGACTAACGGATAAGTTTAAACAACCTTGCAACAACAGTTACAATTCGAGAAGAGCACGAACAGAGAATACGACTCAACAAAAACTGGAATTACTACGAATGAGAAGACTGAAGAAGTTGAAATTAAAACAAGTGAATATGGACCACGAAAAGTACGAATAGCAGTTGATCTCGAGCCGGAATACCGAAGACAGTTGATAGCAGTACTACGTCAAAATGCAGATGTTTTTGCATGGAGCTACGAGGATCTTAAGGGAGTTCCACCACAATTTGTACCATAAGATAGAACTATTACCACATGCAGTTCCAGGAAACAGCAAGCATACCGAATGAATCCAACATTTTTAGCGAAAGTTAGAGAAGAAGTGGACAAGTTATTACAGGCCGGATTCATATATCCAATTGAAAACCCGCAATGGTTATCGTAGTCCCAAAGAAGAATGGCAAATTACGTATCTGCGTCAATTATAAGAAGTTGAATGATGTAACGAAGCGGGATACGTACCCAATACCATTCACGAAGAATTGTTGGATACAGTAGCAGGACACGAAATGTACTCTTTTTGGACGGATTTTCAGGATATAACCAAGTTCAAGTAGATTGAGGATCAACCGAAAACGGCATTCATTAGTCCTTGGGTACATATGCGTATGCGTTATGCCTTTTGGGCTATGTAATGCACCATTTACCTTTTTGAAACATTGGGATTATTTGACCACGTTTATGAAAGTTTTCTTGGATGATTTTAGTATTTATGGAGCACAAGATATACACCTGGACTGTTTAACGAAGTGTTTTGGGAAATGCCGATTGAATAATATAGCTCTTAATCCGGAAAGTGTGTGTTTTCCGTGAGATCAGGAATTTTGCTTGGGCATATTATATGCAAGGATGGAATAATGGTGGATCAAGATAAAATCAAAGTCATACAAACAATGCAACCACTAAAGACGTAAGCGGAGTACGACGGCTTTTAGGGAAAATGGGATATCATCGAAGATTTATCAAAAATTATGCAGCAATAGCGAAGCCATTAACTATGCTTTTGAGGAAAACGCAACCATTCAAATGGGATGCGCAATGCGAACAGAGCTTCAATACATTAAAGCAGCATTAATGAAGGCTCCTATTTTAGCGAGTCCAAATTGGACAGGAGTTTCATGTACAAGTGGAGCATCGTCATACGCTATCGGATGCATATTAACACAAACCCAGGAAGATGGAAAAGATCGACCATTATATTACGAAGTCGGCGGTTAGCACCTGCAGAAGAAAATTACACGACTACGGAAAAGGAGGCACTGAATGGTTTATGCAGCAAAGAAATTTGACATTATTTGCTAGCAAACAAAGTCAAATTCATTGTCGACCATCAAGCTTTGACACATTTGTTAAGCAAGACTAAGCTGAAGGAAGATTAGTACGCTGGTTTTTATTATTACAGGAGTTCGACTTTCAAATCATTCACAAACCAGGCAAATTACACCAACAAGCAGATTTCCTAAGTCGTATTACGAATGAAGAAGAAGGTGTTGGCGTGAATGATGAACTACCAGATGCTAACTTATTCCAGTACAACAAGAACAACCACCAAAGCATGGAAATTACAAAGGATATCTACAGATATTGAATACTTTTTAACTACTGGAACAGCACCAGTTAAGTACACAACAACACAACAACAAACAACTCGTCTTACGATGTAAGCCATTGTATGGTGTCAGGTATATGTATAAGAAAGGCAAAGATGAAGTTTTAAGGAGATGTGTGCCAATGGAGGAAGTTCAGCTCGTATTACGGGAAGCTCACTCAGGGGAACATGGTGGACATTTTGCAGGAACGTTAACAGCACGAAAAATATTACAGTCCGGATTATGGTGGCCCACGTTATTCAAGGATGCTATCGAATATTGTCAAAAATGTTTGAAGTGCAATGAACATCAACAGCTCCACACCATCAAGTTCAACCATTACATCCAACGGAACCATTTATTTATGAAATGGGGAATGGATTTTATGGGACCAATCAATCCTAAAAGTAGCAAGAGGAATAGTATATATTGGTACTCACGGATTATGTTACTAAATGGGTAGAGCTATTGCATTATGGGATTGCCGCACAACATGTGTAGCTAAGTTTATCTACGAGAATATCGTAGTACGATTTGGCGCTCCAATGGAACTTATCAGTGACCAAGGAACTCATTTCGTCAACAACGTCATCAAAGTACTTTCCAACGAATATTTAGTAAAGCATTACGTCTCTACTGCGTATTATCTGCAAGGAAATGGACAAGCAGAGGCTACTAACAAAAATATTTGAAAACCGTACAACTCGAAAAACTTGATGAGAAATGACAGCAAGTAGTTTTTAATATACAAGCAATATAAACATGTATTAAGGCATGGCACGATCGATTACGACGAGTACAATGACGGCTCATATTCCGAGTTGGAGAAATGGTATGGCATTATCAAGGGAATCTTCGGCCTATTGGTCATAAGTTCAAGTCCAAATGGTATGGATCATATATAATTACCGACATACGGGACAACAACACGTTACTCTGATGGACGCTACAACATGAGTTTTACTTACAACAAATATGAATCACATACGGAAATATACCTCTAACAAGCCAGAGGAAGATCTCGACAATGATCTGAAGTACGAATGGCACGATACGATGGACCTAGAAACATCTGCATTGAACAGTGGCTCGGAATACGATCAAAACCGTAAGTCGGAGCAAGACATGGAAAAGCATGTGGCCACTTGGAGAGTGGAGTCAGTAGAATCTTCTCGAAACATCGACAGGATTACACACACGAGCGAATGACAGAATCCAAGAAATCGGCAAGTCCGAGGAATGCAAAATCCAATGATGAGATATTCCCTGCCAAATCTATCGAAACCAAGGAATTCACACACCAAACCAATCTAATATCGACATGTGGACAGCTACGCAGAAACTGACAGACCATAAATTCTCTGAGTTTAAGATAGGGGCACTCCTCTGCCGCCAGCACACATTAGGGTTTTGAATTTTTCTTTAGTTTCTTCCTCCTTCCCATCTTCAAGTTTTTTATCTTTTTCTTCCTTTATTTCACGAGCGCATATGGAATCCATGGATGAGTACACAGATACGACGAGTACTTCGGCAACAGGGGTCAATATGGTGTCTCAATCTGAACCGGTGGTTTCAATTCCGCTTACGCCAATCCTTTATGTATTGTTCGTCCGGCACCAACACTCATTTTGGACATACGAGAATGGCTCCAAAGGATGCAGCTGGAGCAATATTTGAAATGTTTGTACACAAACGATTGGATCAACAAGGTGAACACTTAGTCGACCAGGCGATCAAGGCATACATGCCGCAATACAAGGCTTTATAACTACAGGGCGGCGCATTTGCGTTTACAAGTAAGCTCATTCGAGATGTTTTTGAATTTCCAGATCCAGACATCTCCTATGATCCAATTCCACAAGTCACCATCACTACACCAATAATTTGGACAAGTTTCGTCAGAAACAGAAGACGGTGAATGCGGCACCAACATCAATCTTACGAAAACCTCATAAGAGTCGTATTAAGGCTATCACAACGCTTTCCGCAAGATACCACAGGATTCAATAAGGAGATCGGGTATGTCTATCATCAATCTAAATAGGGACAAAAATCGGATTGGGGGGAGCTAGTCGTAGTAGGGCTACAATGTGAGTTGAACACGCTGCACAACCCCAAAAGCAAGGACAAGGAGATGTCCGTATTTCTGGTGCTTCATCATATTCTGACAACTATCAACATTACGATGCGGATCTAGTACGGCAGGTACACCCAAAACTCACAACAAGGAGGGCTTTTGGTTAGGTCTCACCAATAGTACCCAGATAATGTGTTCGACATCCGTAATTTGGATGTTGCCGCTACCAACAAGCTGAAGAAACGACCACGTACACAAGCAAAGAAGACAGAGGAGTCGCATGCAAAGGAATCCGAGATCATACTCGAATTTTGTGGACGAGGAGGATGACGACGATCGAGTATTGTAGAGGAGACTTTACCACGAGGAGACCAGCGGAGGATGCGGAACAGGCCACAGCATCAACTTCGTACCAGACAAGGAGTGTGAAGACACAACACTACCAGATCGCAATCCGCCCACAGGACCAATTTCAACAACACACATGGAGTGTGGGGATTCTGTGCCATTCAACAGTACAGGTCCTATCGTAGTTCCATCACCACCATCAGTTCAACATCAAACTATGGTAGGTACATCTTCTCAATCATACCACCACAGGTAGTACTCATCACAACAAGTACGGGAGTCAGCAATATGGCAGTTAGGGCAGAACGAATTCAGCAGAACCGACACTTGGACAATCTGCCAAGAACAACATCCACGATAAAGAGCAGCACCAACAACAGCCCTATTCATCGATACAACAGATGAGACATCACGCTTTAGATTGACAGGAGTGAGACATTTCGAGGAGTTCGAAGCGCACTCGTGATCAGATTGCTTCACTCGGACTACCACCGCAGGACCCACCACAAGATACGACTCTCGAAGGTCAGCTTTCCCACCTTCGTAGTGTCGTTGATTCTATTACGTAGCAGGTAGCACTTCAACGAGCAGATGCTACTTTCAGTCAGCAGCTTCATGACCGCTGTAATACGATCGACAAGTAGTTCTTGGAGTAGTTGAACATCATACGCCGTTTGTACGATCAAAACAAGGTACTCATGGACACTGTACACACATTAGTTGACCAAGTCCATAATATCCATGAGAAGATGAGTGAGTTCAATCTGGTAGCTACTCCAATATCAGATGACGTGGACGAAGTACGTAAGTTACGCAAGGAGAACCTCAAGTTGAAGAACTTCGTCGCTTCTATGTGCGGAAGTGCAGGCACATCGTAAGGTTGCATCGGGGCGATGCAACACTTCCAGTCTGAGGGATGTTAGGATCATAGTTAGACAATGATAGAATTTCTTGTTATTCATGGGCAATAATAATGGGAAAATATCAAAAACATATATATTGTGGAAAACTGAGAGTGGGAAGGATATATTGGAGTACGAGTTACTAACGCAATATCGCAATACAGATCATCATCGTAATACGATACCAGTGGAGTACGGCGTGTTTGGATAAAGATAAGGAGTTACAGTAACTGAATGGATAAGGTTGAGAGGCAATTATGATAACTGCTAGTACGGGACCTAGAGTACGGGTATAAATAGACTAGATTAGGAATAGAAGGGCATCCCGAGTATATTGTTATTTGTACCATGTGTTGTGCGCAGACATAATATAAGTTTCCTTTCTCTCTCAATACGTCTATCTCTTACTCGTATTTCTGTTATGTAGTATATTGATCTTCTTTCCAGTACTGTGACGGGATCCATAATACTGTTGCTTGCTATACACCTTGCCATCCTTACCCTTTTCCGACCTTCTAATGTCTGATCTCTTCTCTATCTTATTCTGGCAAACCCTTAATACGGGTTTGTTGTAGGCTATGTGCGGTGGGTAGGATTTTACAGTTCAACACCCATGTGGGCCCTTTCGACAATTGTCCTAAACTCCTTATTATAGACTCCCTACATAATCCACGGCCATTCAAATCATAAACCAATGTGGCCCTAATCAACAATTATCTTAAACTCCCTATAATCCTTCTGATAATTATTATAAGCTCCCTATATAATCCCTAAACTTAGGGAGTTTAGTGAAAATTTTGAGAGAGAAAGAAAGTGCAGAGAGAGTTAAGTTATGACATACACAAAGTTTAAGATAATTAAAAGAGAAAAGTTATCAAATACATATAATAAACTTGACATAATCAAAGAGAAAAAGAGATTCTATGTTAGACATACACACAGTTTAAGAGAGTTAAGAGAAAAGTTATCACATACATATAGTAAACTTGACACAGTGAGAAAGATAAAGAAATTCCATGTTTATCACATACATATAATAATTTGAGAGAGAAGAGTCAAGTTATCACATACACACAATAATTTGTGAGAGAGAAAGAAAGAGTTAAAGTTATCACATACAACAATAGCTTGGAGAGAGAAAGAAAGAGTTAAAGTTATCACATACACACAATAGCTTGGAGAGAGAAAGAAAGAGTTAAAGTTATCACATACACACAATAGCTTGGAGAGAGAGATTCCATATGTTATAATATAAATACACTAACTTAAGTTATGGGATAAAGAGAGGTAAAGAGTTAAGTTATCACATACTTAAAAGAGTTATTATATACAAACAATAACTTGAGAGAGTTTAAAGAAATTACATAATAACTTGGAAGAGAGTTAGTTTTTTATATAAGTAGTAACTTAAGTTATTAAGTTAAGAATAACAACTAGCTTAAGATTCCAACTTAGGGATAAATTTACTAGGTTAAGGATAATAATTAAGTTAAGCATTCATTAAATAATTAAATAATCAAGCCCACCAATGATGGACATGTTTTACTATCTCATATAATAAGTAATCGATATTTTAGTACTCATGTTTTGAGCTGAGCAAACACTCTTTAATGCGTATAACCAAACGGCCATCATAAATCCTAAATTCACGTAGCTTCATCTTACAGTTGATGTTATATAATAAGTTTATTATGTGTATCATTAACACCCCATCCAACAGCCATCCTAAATCTTAAACCCACAAAACATTATTAGGGCCATTAGATCAAGTATGAGTCATGCACGATCGTGCATGGATACATGACACATGAGCTTACAAATAAACTTTTGATTATGGATATCAATTGAGTTAAGGTTACTCACTAATTTAAGAATAATAACTACCAAGTTAAAGATAATAACTAGGTTAAGGGTCATTAAATAGTTAAGCCTATAAATTGTTATGACCCATATAACAAGAATATTTCCTAAATAGGTATAAGCTAGAATATTCCTAAGGAGCTATACCTAGATCTAAGAGAATTAAGGGCACACTAAGATGGGAAGCCTTTTTGGAGAGTAGCGTGTGAAGACTAGAGACAACTCGGGGAGGTCGGGTGTTTTGTGAGGGTCTCTAGTTTGTACATAGTGGTGCCTAATAATTGGTATTGGAGGCCAGGTTCGAGATGAGTGACCTATGGGAAGGAGAGGATAATACCACTTGTGTGGAGATGTTAGACATTGAAAGACAAATTGTTCAAGGAGGAGCAAGCCCAAGGGCAAAAGTTTCAATGGCAGCAAGGACAAATAGATGCTTAAGAAGCTTTAGGAGATGGAGCGTGGAGAGGAGCACGAAGGAGACTTCTCTAAACCACAAGGTAAATTTCTATTTGTTCTTGCTCAATAGGTAAACTGCATGGCACGGGAGGAGCCACACACACGTGATATTGTGGTAGAGGGACGACTTGGTGAGCGTCCAGTGCAAGTCCTTGTGGATAGCAGGAATAGTGATAACTTTGTATCAACAAAGTTAGTGGAGGAGTGCAACTTGCCCATGAAGATTGTGCCTCAATACGAGATTGAGGGCTTAGCTATCACACAGAGCTATAGTGCTTGTGTGGAGGAGTTACAACTGGACCTAGTTGCGCGAAGACTATGCCTCAATACGAGATTGAGGGCTCATCTATCACACAAAACTATAGTGCTTGTGTGGAGGAGTTACAACTGTAGGTTGGCAAAACCCAGTTGGTGGAGCTGCACAAAGACTGTGCCTCAATATGAGATTGAGGGCTCAGCTATCACATAGAGCTATAGTGCTTGTGTGGAGGAGTTACAACTGTAGGCTGGCAAAACCCAGCTGGTGGAGCTACACGAAGACTATGCCTCAATACGAAATTGAGGCTCAGCTATCACACAGAACTATAGTGCTTGTGTGGAGGAGTTTCAGCTGTAGGTTGGCAAAACCTAGTTGGTGGAGCTACGTGAAGACTGTGCCTCAATACGAGATTGAGGGCTCAACTATCACACAAAGCTATAGTGCTTGTGTGGAGGATTACAGCTGTAGGTTGGCAAAACCCAGCTGGTGGAGCTGCACAAAGACTGTGCCTCAATACGAGATTGAGGACTCATCTATCACATAGAGCTATAGTGCTTTTTGTGGAGGAGTTACAACTGTAGGTTGGCAAAACCCAGCTGGTGAAGCTACACGAAGACTGTGCCTCAATACAAGATTGAGGGCTCAACTATCACATAGAGCTACAGTGCTTGTGTGGAGGCAAAACCAGCTAGTGGAGACTTCTTTCGCGGAGCTAGTGCGTGTGGACCTCATCCTTGGGATGAGTTGGGTGGAGCAATGGCCAGTTCCTAGCAATGTACAAGAGTTACGGAGTTTCTTGGGCATGGCTGGTTATTACCAGCGGTATGTCAAGGATTATGCCAAGAAAGCTTCT
This sequence comes from Selaginella tamariscina, assembly GCA_003024785.1. NCBI lineage: Eukaryota > Viridiplantae > Streptophyta > Lycopodiopsida > Selaginellales > Selaginellaceae > Selaginella > Selaginella tamariscina. The sequence goes on from PUQB01000689.1 coordinate 79,238, forward strand.
CCATTAACTAGGTTATTGAGGAAGGACATTCCCTTTGCATAGAGTGCTTCAGAGAAGAGCAGTTTCCAAACTTTGAAACAAGCTTGGTACGTGAACCATTTTTATGTATTGCAGATCCCTTTAAGCCTTATGAGGTATCGTGTGATGCAAGTGGAGTGGCCATTAGAGCTATACTTATGCAAGAGGGAAGGCCTATTGCTTATGAGAGTCGTACTTTGAATCCTGCAAAGCAACAATACTTAACATATGAGCAAGAACTACTAACTATTATTAATGCATTATGAGTTTGGAGGCACTATCTTTATGGTGCAAGTTTCAAAGTGTTTATAGATCACAAAACTTTGGTGTATATGTTCAAAAAAAAAGAGTTAAACTCTCAACAAGCTCGTTGGATGGTTAAGCTCATGGAGTTTGGCAAATTGCCTATTGAGCATTGCGTGGGAAAGGCTAACATGGTGGCAGATGCTTTGTCACGCGTTAGGAGAGCCACAGTGGTTGGAGAATTCCAAACGTTTATGTAATGCATTAACAAGGACGGTTAGTGAGTTTAGCTAAGTAGTTCAACATGCTCAGAGGACAACTAGAGCCAAGAGCTAGGTGCAAGAGCTCAGAGGACAGCTAGAGCCACCATTCTATTTTAGGATGGGTTTTGTATTACAATGGCTGTGTGTATCTTCTTCGTGTGGACCATTTGATCAACCAGGTACTATATTTCCATCATGATCGCCTGGAGGCTGGTCATTTTAGGGGGAGGAAAACATATGAGTTGATCAAGAGGAGGTTCTATTGGAGGAATATAAAAGCTAATATCATAGAGTATTACAGGACTTGTGACAAGTGTCAACAAGTAAAGGTGCCCAGGGAGAAACCAGGTGGGCTATTAGTACCATTGCCTATTCTAGATAGGCGATGGGGCAGTATCTCTATGGACTTTGTCACCCATTGCCAAGAACACAGTGGCATTGGAATGAGTCCATGCTATGCTATGTTTGGACAACATCCCAAGACAACTTTGAGCTTGTTAGCAAGTAAGAAGGCTCAAGGCAACATGGATGAGGAAGCTAAAGATCTAAGTGTTGAACTTGGAAACATTCAGAGTTTGTGCAAGAAGAACTTACAAGCAGTTCATAGTCGAGTTATCAAGTTTGTTAATGAGCACAGAAGCTTTCGAGAGTTCTAGGTGGGTATATCTCGAGTGGTATTTGCCACACATGTAAGGCGGAACACAGTTGTGGCCTTACGGAAGGGACACAATGATAAGTTGTTTCCCAAGTACTTAGGTCCTTATGAGATTCTGGAGCGTATTGGTAAGGTGGCATATCGACTACGACTGCCATAAGGAGTGAGGGTGCACCCAGTGTTTCATGTTAGCCAATTAAAGAGAATACTTCACAAGGAACGAGTCCTAAGGCTAATGATACAAGACCAATTGAGTAAGTTATACTACCCTTGAGGACAAGGACTTGCTAATGGGGGGAGGATTGTTATGACCCATATAACGAATCAAAGAATATTCCCCAAAAAGGTATAAGATAGAATATTCCTAAGGAGCTATACCTAGATCTAAGAATTAAGGGCACACTAAGATGAGAAGCCTTTTTGGAGAGCAGCGTGTGGAGACTAGAGACAACTTGGGGGAGGTTGGTGGTTTTGTGAGGGTCTCTAGTTTGTACGTAGTGGTGCCTAACATAAACTCACCACAACTAGGTTAAAATTTCAGTTTAGAGATAAACTCACTAGGTTAATTAAGATTAGACCAGAATAAACAAAGGAATACACACACATGTTATTTTAGAAATTTGATTATGTACTACTACAATTCTAAATAAGATGATGTTATATTTAGTAAATTCAAAAATATTTTTAAAATTATACACACAAACAAATTAGGTTAAGGGTCTAGCTTAGGGATAAATTCATCAAGTTAAATATAATAAATGAGTTAAAATTCAATCCAATTTAGAGATAATTCACCAGGTTAAAGAATAACAATTGGTTTAAGGGTTCATTAATTAATAAATTATTATTAAATAATTAAACAAATCAATGGCAAGCATATGTACTAATACTCATAGAAGAAGCATCTATAACACTCTCCAAAATAAAGGTATACAACAATTTGCATAGTAAGACATGAAGCTCAACAATGTCAAATACCTATTCATAAACCATACCTAATGTTTGATCGTAGTGAAGGATATTAACGTGGGTGTCCAAGGGTGGGAATCATAACCATAAAAATCATATGAATACTCGAATCAACCACACAAATATAACAATTATGAGAGGCAATATGGTAGAGAGTTTATGCCATGAACTATTTATTGCCACAACGACAATATAAATTGATATAGTAATGAAGTACAAAATAATGTGAGAGGACCTAATACATAACCCTTACTCCTAGTTGGGCAAGGAACACCACCAATACTACCAACACCACTAAAGTACTAGTAAGACCACAAGTAGATAGAGTCCACAAAGTTATATGCTTCAAATGTATAGAATGGGGACACTATTCATCATAATGCCTAAACAATCCCAATACTTGAGATGGATGACTGCAACTCGATAAGTATAGAGTACAAACTCATGATGAAAGAGTAAGTACATAATGCCCTACAATTAAAACAATTATAAAACGTGAAATGGGAAGATGATTCTAAACTATCAATAACTAAAACATATGTAGTAATTCGAGAAAATAGAGTACTTTAATTGTCCAACATAAGGACAACAGAGTGCAAAATGGTTGGAACAAATGAGAAAGCTATAGTGCAAAAGGTCATAAAACAAACTCAAAATTTACAATTGAATGGAGTGAAGTAAAACACTTTATCTAACAAGATTGATACCACGGGACATATGCAAATATCACAATTATAAGATCGGATCATTACTACCATATTACAATAACTTATTCAATTAAGCACTAGTACTGTTCCTACATTACAGATGTTCTCCATATTAATACCCCACTAGAAGGAGTCAGAGTTAATGTAATTACAAAAAAAAAAAAAAAAGATATGGATTGGGATGAGAAAAACCATGGATATATTGTAATTTTGAAAAACGAGTATATTGTAATTTTGTACCATGTGCCATGCGTGAACATAATATAAGTTTCCTTTCACTCTCTATATGACTATCTCTTACTCGTATTTCTGCTTTGATGTATACTATTCATTTCTCAATACTATGACGGGATCCGTAGTACTACTACCTGCTACACACCTTGCCATCCTTACCCATTCCCGACCTTCTGAAGTCTAATCTGTTTACTATTTCTTCTCTATCTTTTCCGATTGACCCTTAATATGGGTTTGTTGATGGCGACCACTGCTATGTTTAGTTCATAGGATTTTCTATGTTCAACATAAGGCAAGGACAAGTGCGCCAACCTTAGTGGCATAAGCTTTACTCAAAGTTCATCCCCTAATGAGAATTGAACCCAAGACTGCTCCGATTGAGGGCTAACACATGGCCGCCAAGCGGCCTTCTGGCGTCAATTCCACGTGTGAGCAACACTAAGTCTTCCAAGACAACCCTAAGAGTCTAACTCAGATGCCTAGTTAAACAGAAAACTTAGAGTCCTACCCTAAATGATCATCCCTCGAACCCTAGAAGATACCCCGAGTAAACTTTAGGATCCTATATAAGATATATCCCAGTGGACCTAGACAAGATAATGCCCTAACCCCACAAAGGAGATGTGTCTCACACATGCCCCCGTGATAGAGCTAAGACATTGTCACTTACCCCTTAAGGAATCACCTTCATCCGGGAGTACAACCCCTTTAGGGCGACAAGGGAGTACCCTGAACCATGACTAACTCTGAGGGTTTGAGATGCCAAGTTATACCCTAGACCTAGGGCTAGTACTTAGTGAGGACACGAGTGTGCGCCATTGGTGAACATGAGTGTTCTGCTAAGCAAACTCCCTAAGACTAGGTTTGGATAACCCTAAGTACATGACCTTGTGAGTGCTTCACAAAGGGCTCATGCTAACAAGCTTAGGTTGTTCAACCCCTAGACTCCAAGGAGAACACTCTCCTAGCCAAGTGTGCCAAAGCACACCTAGTTACGAGACCTAACCTCCCTTGAGCGGATGCCCAACACTTAGCACCCTAGTGCAAGCACAAGCATGCTTGTTTGCTAGAGTATTCAACCCCTTGGTGACAAACTTAAGACACAACCCCAAAGGGCATGCCTTGGGCATTGTATCGCGTGACGTCTAGCCCAGTGTCACATTTTTTATGTGACACTGCTTTCCACGATGTGGGCTATCATGCCATAGCCCTTAAATTCAAGAGTTGCACCAAGTGCCACAAATGTGGCTCCTAAATGCCAACTCTAGAACCCCTCAGTGAAAGCTCAGGAACTAGGTAACGTGAACTTGTCAAATAAGATCCCACGCCCGCAGTTGGACAAGGACACGAATGTGCCTTATTTGGCCGTGAGTGCTACACCTAGCTTGATGTGGAGGAGGAGGCTTGAGACAAGCCTCAACCTCTGCCTCTTGGAACGTGCATTCCAACAAAACCTCCTAGGCATGGATTTGCTAACGTTAAGGGTAAGCTACTTCGAAGGTGGGACATACCCCTATCATCTGGAAGTTAGGACGGCACAACAAAGGGTTGTGCCTTGACAACACAAGTTAGAGCTTGTACTGGGAGAAGAGTAATAAGCTCAGTCATGAACCCAAGAACCCTCACTTCTACATACTCTACCTTATTTATGTGACGGAGCCCCCCCCCCCCCCCCTCTTTTCCTAAATGTGTAACTAGGTTGACATGAAATTAGCTAGCCCCTTATTAAGTTAATGGGAGAGTGTTTAACTTAGCCTAACTCTAACCCTAAAACCATACCTAAGGGGGGGGTTTTTAGGGCGTGGGTTAGGGCAACCCTAGGGTTAGGTCAACCCTAGGGGTGTTCCTAGCCCTACTAAACATGTCAAACTCATCTATATTAACCAATCAGCCTAATTGGGATGTCAAAATTAAAGGTGGTTTCTAAAAGATAAGTTCTAGCTTTGTTTAGAGTTTCTTGCAAATACTAATGACACCCGGCCGGACCATCACCAGATACCCAAGTGCACTAAGTGGGCCTATTTCCTACTACATCTAAGGTCCATCAACATAGTACAGTAAGTAACAACAGTCAACGTCCAAAGTAAAGGGTCAAGTCATAGTAAAAACTATGATAGTGACTTTAGGTGGTCTTAGTGGTCGACAGGATGCCGTTGTCAACGCCTAATCCAAGGTTTTGAGCTAGGGGTTTGGATATACGAAAAGGTGTAGTGGTGGCCTCTACTCGAACACCATGAGGGTTCATGTATCGGTGGGGTGGAGCTCTTCTTCTTCTGGTGCATGGGCGCTCCCACTGAGGTGGGAGCAAGAGAAGATCTTAGGATCGTAGTTAGTCATGTAGAAGATTCCTAATTATGTTTATTTCTTTGGGCATATAATGAAAAAAACACCAAAAAAAGTATATATTGTGGAAAAACAAGAGTCGGATGGAAATATAGAATTATGGATCACTATCATAATACGATTTCAGCTCACTATCACAATACGATATTTAATACAAAGTACGGCATTAAAGGATAAGGATAAGGAGTTACAATAACTGAAAGAATAAGGCTAATAAGAAGTTACGATAATTGCTAATACGGGAATGGGATAAGAGTATAAATAGACCAGATTAGGACTAAGAGAGGATACCGAGTATACTGTGTATATAAGTATCAATACATCTTACTTATCACTCTATTTCAATGTATATTCTTCACTACTTAGCATTGTGATGGGATCCACAATACTGCTACCTGCTACATACCTTGCCATCCTTACCCTTTTTGACCTTCTAAAGTCTAATCTATACACTATATCTCTATCTCCTTATTTCGATTGACCCTTAATACGAGTTGATGGTAGTAACCACTGCTATGATTTAGTGTTAGGATTTTCTTTGCTCAACATATGGCAACCACGGAGGGATGGTCGTATTAGCAGGTAATTAACAATGAGTATGTAAGATGTACCAGTATGGGTAGGCTCATACCTAAAGAAGTGTTAGAGTTTGAAAAGAAATTACGGCATAAGAAGAAATTCAAGGCTTTGCATAGACTCTGAAGCGAATACTTAATACGATTAGGACAACTGTTGCATAGACAAAAAAACACTCAACAATGACAGCACAAGAATGAATCTGTTACATCTAGTAGTAAGTGAATTGATGATTATCAATGAATTCTTGCAAACATCAATGATATGAAGAGTATAAGACAGAGACAATAACGAGAATGCGAGGAGCGATACTTATGACGACAAGCCATAATTGAGACTTGAAGAAGGTTGGAGGAACAAAAGGAACAGAGTGTAAGGAGCAGTCGGAAGCACAAAGAGAAGAGCAATGACAATCGGAGTACAACAATGAGAAATACCAAGATAAAGGAACACGTGTGCCAATGCAAGAATAATGGGATATGCTTACAATTAAGATGGGAACACTAGAAATTATAGGGAACGTAGTATTCTATACCTTTTTAGGCTTGAAAAACGAGGATATAATTCATCATATTCAACAAATTGAGAAGGAATGTAAAGCCAATGAAATTATGGATGAACATGAGAAGCTCTGCATATTCCCATTTACACTTAAGGGAGATGCCAGCAATTGGTATTATGAGAATGCCATCACAATTGATAAGTACGACACATTACTTGCGTTATTCAGGAACTACTATGTTTAGAAGTATTACAAACAAGATTCAACAATTTAGCTATAGGAATTACGGTAGGGACCTATGGAGGCAATTGAAGATTACATGTGCAGATTCTAAAGAATATACAATCGCTGTGAAGTGGGAGATGTCAGTGACAAATTGGCAAGGAAATGGTATATCAACGGACTACGAGACATCTTGCAACTCCAAGTATGATTAATAAAACCACATGCAACAAAAAAGGTCAAGCAAATCGAAATATTGATACCGCCAAGATACATAAAGGATGATGAACGGAAACCACGAAGCAACACAGGAAGGAGAACGAGATACAAGTGTGACCCAAAGCAGTATTGTGCACAACATGTAAGAACGAAGGACATAGTGCTTTAGAATGCAAGATACCCAAGTGTCAAATGTGTGAAGGGATATGTCATGAAGCAAGACAATGCTGAAGTATGGGATAAAAACCACAACCAATGATTGGGTGTGCTGAAGGCTACCCACCACCACCACCCAGATGGGACATAACAAGGAATACGAACCCATATGACTATCCACAACCTTGGAATACCAACCCATATGACTATTCACAAAGGCTGTACAATGGGGAACGAAGGAATGGTAATGGGAGGAGATACCCTCACGAACTAGGGCCATATTACTAACAAATCAATAAATAATACAACAATGTTGCAAGGGGACAACCTTTATTACCAGCCCTACACAAGCTTAGACCACCTTTATTACTTCTAATACCGCCTCCACCAACACTACGTGGTCCAAATCCAAACGTAACATGTTTCAAATGTAATGAGAAAAGATATTATTCCACTGAATGAAATAGGCTCAACATTGTTCGATGCTATATGTGTGGAGAGATGGGACATTATTCACCAAAGTGCCCACAACACGAATACAACACCGGAGTACCACCCACAGAACCAGCAACGCGGAAGATTAAAGTCCAACAAGAAGATGATTAGGATGAACAAAATTGTGAATGCAAGTGGGAAGAAGATACAGAGTTATCCTCAACAGAAACATATGCAGTAACACGCGCTAAACTAGTACGGGTAGAATCAAGCAAAGAAGCAAAAACTAAGAGAAAGAGAAAGCTACGGTGCAAAGAGTGGTGGATCAAATTCAGAAAATACAGCATGAAGAAAAGAAAGATCCTATACCTAATGAAGCAATTAACAATCACAAGAATCCACATCAGCAGTGTCACTTGGAGATCATATTGTCGCCATTATATTGCAACAACCGTACAATTGATATAAAAGAGTTACTAACCCTAGCACCGTTTCTACGAACACAGATAACTAATGTATTGAACACAAGCAATACTCAACAAGGTGCAAGTCGAGTCAGGTGAATACGACCAAAGTTCTTCGAGATGAAAAAGACTAGGATGAAGAAACGCCAATGATTATCGCACGCATAAGCAAAAATAACATTTGGAACATACCCATTGATGGCAGCTTAGGAGTCAACATTATTGAAGAGTAGACCTACAAAAACTGGGTTTAGGTCCAATAGAAAATGCATCATTTCTAGTACGAATGGCTAATCAAAGGAAAGTATGACCTATTGGTATAATCAAATCCATATGTATGGAAATAGCAGGGATCAAGTTTAAGGTGTCCTTAGTCGTATTGCGTATTAGACAGACTAGTAAACCATACCAAAGTTTATTAGGAAGACCCTGGTTACAAAATGCTAAAGTATGACATAATTAGGAACAAAACGAAATGGTACTATACAAGAATGATCAAGAAGCAGTTATTAAAATACAACAAAAGAAGCAAGCTAAGAGACTAACCCAACCCTTACAAATGGAAGATTACAATTGGCATTACGGTCTGAATACAAAAAAAGAAAAAGTCTTATTCGATAGCAACCCAGAATTGGTAGAGACTGCACAAGATGATTTATATCAAATGACACCGAACGACAAAAAGGACGATATTGAATAAGAAATTATGGCCACTAATGATGAACAGCAGCAACATATGGACATTCTTGGATTAATAGACAAGTTCAAACAACCTATACAACAACAACTGCAATTTGAAATAAAGCCAAACAAATATCACAGACCCAACAGAAATTGAAATTACGAGTGTTAGAGTAGTACTTAGGCATCATAGAATTTCTAAGTTTACACATGAAAGTAGAACGGAAAAAAATTACAAAAAATAGTATATATGGTGAAAATACGAGAGTTAGAGAGAACATAGAATTACGGGTTAACTGTAATAGGGGATGATCCAAATATTAGTGTAATACGGTAGTTCCAAAGGGAATTGGAATATGGTAGTTCTAGAGAGAACCGAAATACGGCAGTTCTAGATGGAACATGAATACGATAGTTCTAGATATCAGAGTATTATGTCCAAGGGAGCAGTTATCATAACGACATTAAGGAAGTTACGCAACCAGCTGGATAAGATTCAAAGGAAGTTACCATAACTGAACGTATTGGATTGGTATAATAGATGAAGTTAGGAGTAGGAAAGCATCCCGAGGTATACTAAATATTGTACTATGTATTGTCAATATATACTCTCCTCTTACTCTCACTCTACAATATCTTATTTTTATTTTTGATTTCTACTTCTCATTTCTACTGTGTTCAGGATCCGCAATACTACTTGCTATATCTATTCTCTTTCTACTCTCTCTACGGTATCTTACTTGATTCTTTGATTTCTACTTTTCATTTTTATTGCATCAAGATCTGTAGTACTACTTGCTATATCTTTTCTTTTTTCACTCCCTTTTGACCATCTGAGGTCTGATATCTAGTCTTGTGGTCTTTCAATTTTTGTTATACCCTTATTGAGGTTTGTTTGTTTTTTGTTTGTTTGTTACCTTTATTACGGTTTGTTTGTTTGTTACCCTTATTACAGGTTTGTTTGTTTGTCACCCTTATTGTGGGTTTGTTTGTCTGTTTGTTACCCTTATTACAGGTTTATCTGTCTATTTGTTACCCTTATTACAAGTTTGTCTGTTTGTTTGTCACCTTTATTATGGGTCTCTGTTTGTATATCACCCTTATTATGGGTCTATTTTATGCCATACCCTTATTACATGTATGTGTTACTATTATACCCATATTACGTGTTATCTTAGTCTTTTCCTTTTATTTCTATTGCGATGGGATTCGCAATCTTACTTGCTATATATCTTGCCATCCTTACCCTTTCCCGACCTTTTAAAGTTTGATATGTACCCTATATATCTCTCTCTCCTTATTCCGATAGACCCTTATGTTAAACAAAGAAAATCCTAACACTAAAACATAGTAGTGGTCGCCACTGACAACTCGTAATAATGGTCAATCGGAATAAGAAAATAGAAAATTAGTGTAGGAATCAGTCTTCAGAAGGTTGGGAAAGGGTAAGGATGGCAAGGTATATAACAGGTAAAATTGCGGATCCCATTGCAGTAAAAATAATAGGAAAATAAAAGAAAACATGTAATATGGGTATAGTAGTAACACATCCCGTAATAAGGGTATAGCATAAAAACAAACCCATAATAAGGGGATAGCATAAAACAAACTCGTAATAAGGGTGACAGACAAACAGACCCGTAATAAGGGTGATAAACAAACAGACCCGCAATAAGGGTGACAAACAAATAGATAAACCTGTAATAAGGGTAACAATAGACAAACAAACCCGTAATAAGACAAACCCAACTTCCGATGGTTGAATGAGAGTAAAGAGTGAATATAATTGCGTTCGGGATTCATAGTACTACTTGCTATATCTATTTTCTTTCTACTCTCTCTATGGTATCTTACTTGATTCTTTGATTTTTACATCTCATTTCTATTGTGCTGGGATCCACAGTACTACTTGCTATATCTCATCTTACTTTCACTATGGTATTTTTCTTAATTCTTGATTTCTATTTCTTATAAGGGTTGAGATCCACAATTATATTCACTCTTTACTCCCATTCGACCATCAGAAGTCTAATTTCTACCCTTGTTACAGGTCTGTCTTTGAGCTATACCCTTGTTGTGGGTTTGTTTGGTCTATCTTTGTGCTATACCCTTGTTATGAGTTTGTCTTTGAGCTATACCCCTATTGTGGGTTTGTTTGGTTTGTCTTTGTGCTATATCCTTGTTATGGGCTCGTCTTTGAACTATACCCTTGTTGTGGGTTTATTTGGTTTGCTATACCCTTGTTGTGGGTTTATTTGGTTTGCTATACCCTTGTTACAAGTCTTGTCACCCTTATTACAGGTTTGTCTATTTGTCGCTCTTATTACAAGTCTGTTTGTTTTTCACCCTTATTACGGGTTTGTTTGTTTATCACCCTTATTACGGGTTTGTCTGTTTTTCACCCTTATTACGGGTCTGTTTGTCTGTCACCCTTATTATGGGTCTGTTTGTCTGTCACCCTTATTACGTGTTTGTTATCTGTTACCCTTATTATGGGTCTGTCTATCTTTCACCCTTATTACAGGTTTGTCTGTATGTCACCCTTATTACAGTTTTGTTTGTCTGTTACCCTTATTACGGGTTTGTTTGTCAATTACCCTTATTACAGGTTTGTCTATTTATCACCCTTAATATGGGTTTGTCTGTTTGTCACCCTTATTACGGGTTTATCTGTTTGTCACCCTTATTACGGGTTTGTCTATTTGTCACCCTTATTATGGGTTTGTTTATTAGTTACCCTTATTACGGGTTTATATGTCTGTCACCTTTAATATGGGTTTGTTTGTTTGTCACCCTTATTACGAGTCTATCCCTTGTTACGGGTCTGTTTGTCTCTCACCCTTATTATGGGTTTGTTTGTCTGTTACCCTTATTACAGGTCTGTCTATCTGTCACCCTTATTACGGGTTTGTCTATTTATTACCCTTATTATGGGTTTGTCTATCTGTCACCCTTATTATGGGTTTGTCTATCTGTTACCCTTATTACTGGTTTGTTTGTCTATCACCCTTATTACGGTTTGTCTATTTGTCACCCTTATTACGGTCTGTCTGTTTGTCACCCTTATTATGGGTTTGTTTGTCTGTCACCCTTATTATAGGTCTGTCTATCTTTTACTCTTATTACATGTCTGTTTGTCTATCACCCTTATTACGGTTTTGAATTTTATGCTATACATGTCTTATTGCTATACCCATATTACGTGTTGGCTTACACTTTTCTATTTCTACTACGATGGGATCCGTAGTTCTACCTACTATATACCTTGCCATCCTTACCCTTTCCCGACCTTCTGAAGTCTGATCTATACCCTATATCTCTCTCTTTCCTTATTCTAATAGACCCTTAATATGGGTTGTTGGTGGCGATCACTACTATGTTTTAGTGTTAGGATTTTCTTTGTTCAACATATGGCGACCATGGAGGGATGGTTGTATTAGCAAGTAACTAACAATTGAGTGTGGATGTACCAGAATGGGTAAATCAATGCCCAAGGAAGCGCTAGAGTTGAAAGAAAAATATTATGACGGAAGAAGATGTAGCATGGTAGTGTTGAACAAGATCACCTATCGGCAATACAACCGAGAACAATTGCAAGCACAAGGAGAACAACTGCGAGCACATGGAGAACAAATATGGCACATCGTCACTCAGATGGAAACTTCTACTCAAGCGACCACTATTACTTCAAAGGGACATGAAGAATTGCAAAAACTTTAAGAGGACAATCCAAAGATGAAGACAGTGATCACTTCCAGTGAAAGACACTTGGTTTGGAACAAAGCTTGAGTCTCCAAACAAGTTCTTTTACTGTCACCTTGAGGAGTACTTAGGCATCATAGAATTTCTAAGTTTACACGTGGAAAGTAGAACGGGAAAAAAATACCAAAAACAGTATATATGATGAAAATACAAGAGTTAGAGAAGAACATAGAATTACTGGTCAACCATAATATGGGATGATCCAGATATTAGCATAATATGGTAGTTCCAAAGGGAACCAGAATACAGTAGTTCCAGAGGGAACTGGAATACGGAAGTTCAGATATCAGCGTATTACGTCCAAGGGAGCAGTTATCATAATGACATGCAACCAATTGGATAAGATTCAAAGGAAGTTACGATAATGAATGTACTGGATTGGAAGTGTGGGTATAAATAGATAAAGTTAGGAGTAGGAAATCATTCCTAGGGTATACTGAATATTGTACTATGTATTGTCAATATATACTCTCTTCTTACTCTCACTCTACAGTATCTTACTTGATTCTTTGATTTTTACTTCTCATTTCTACTTTGTTTGAGATCTGCAATACTACTTGCTATATCTATTCTCTTTTTACTCTTTATATGGTATCTTACTTGATTCTTTATTTTTACTTCTCATTTCTACTATGTCGAGATCTGCAGTACTACTTGCTATTTCTTTTCTCTTTTTGGTCGTCAGGGACTCTGCATGCTAGATGTGGTGCTTCTTATGAAGCCTTGGTGGTCACCAGGACGCTGTGGATAGCGTCCAATCCTGGGGTCTGTGCCGGTAAGTCGGCCTTACCTTAGGAGTACTGGAAGGTACTAAATGGCCTCTACCGGACGTCAGTGTATAGGGGTGGGGGAGTTCTCCTAGAGCAATGCTGCCACTTGGTGGCCGTGCCTGCATGAGTACAAACTACCTCAGGAAGGTGGAGCAAGATACAAGACGATAACTGCACTAGAAGGACCTTGACTCACTACCAGCCTTCCTGCTTATATAGTGGGTCATCTAGTGCTGGACCCTAGGTACATGTGGCACTCTCTCACTAATCTGCCACCAAGTGACAGAGTCCTGTTTGTCACATTTATGCGCCTCCTTCACCCGTGCTGTCTTGAGCACCCTGGGTAGTTGATCCAGACGATCGATCTCTGCCTGATAGTTGTCGCGTCAATTCGTACTTGCAGTACCTTCCTTGCTCAGTGCTCCATCCCATCACTCGTTCGCTCCAGCTGGCGGTTTGACGATGGTCAAACCATTGTCAACCAAATGCCTGAACTTATTCGTTAGCACATCCTTGGGCCATTGGGTGATAGTAGCCATGGGTTTATTACCTTGCATCCCTCATAGTGTCGGCCACACAAGACCTCTAGCTCTCGTCCATTGTCACTCATGGCACTATCGTCATCGCTTCAAGTTTCCTGCCTCCAACGCAGGCTTCCCATGTTTTGGAGTTCTTTTGCATGAGGTCTCCTCCCTCTGGGTACTCGTCAAATACTAGTTCAGCTATATGGTGTGGGGGCTCATCATAGTCGTCAATCTCACCTATGTCGAGAGCAGGTGGAGGGCTTCCTTCGTCAAGCCATCCGTCCCACTTTACTTCATAGGTCATCACCGGGCGGTCTCGCTCGTCCAAGTGTTGCTCCTTCCTTCATGTTCCTACACATGGAATTTCATTAGGATGTGCTAAGGTTCTTCATACCCTTCTTCATTGTCTGTGTCTTGGGACTAACTTTGATGGTGTTGTGCCGGGTCCTCCACTTCTCATGAGGTTGGCCATGTGGTATCTATGTTTGAACTCGAACTAGTAAGGCTGGGGCCGACTGTGGCATTATGGGCACCTCCCTACCCTTCGTTGGCCTCTCCTAGCCGGCACAATGCATCCTCCTGGCCAGTTGGTGTTCACTGATTTCCAATTGCTCGAATGAGTTAATCCTAGCTCTCTGATCTCTTCTTCAAGAAGCAACTCTACTTGCTATGGTGAAGTTTGTCCATGTATAACAATTGTCCCTTTGTGATCCCAAAAATGATTGTCGGGACTTTGCATGCCAAATGTGGGTGACTTTAGATGGTCTTGGTGGTCATCAAGACACTATTGCCAATGCCCAATCTCGGGGTTCCGAGTCGGGGGTCTGGCCATTACTTTGAGATGTACAAGAAGGTGTAGTGGTGGCTTTTATCAAAACGTTGAGAGGGTCCATGTACCAGTGGACTAGAGCTCCCTTCTATCTGGGTTCCCTATTGAGAAGGACACAAGAGAAGGAGATAAAGGAATGACACTAGGGGTGGGCAACGGTAGATAGAAAAGATGTATATATTGCTTCTTAGAACTACAAGGTGTCCCCTTTCCCAAAGAAGGCCAAAACAAGGCACACTAAGAAGATGGACTAGAAGGACCTCGATTCACTACTTACTTTCTTGCTTATATAGTGGGTTGGGTGGTACTAGGACATAGGCCAAATGCACTCCCCCACTGAGCCTCTGCCTTATGACTGGGTCTTGTCCTACTAACTTAATGCACCTCCCTCACGCGGTTGTTCTTAGTACCTTGGTAGTTGATCCAGATGATTGGATTTATCATGCTGTCAGCGCCGCCTGACAATCGTCAACCCACTATATGTCACCAACTCCACCGTTTGGCCTTCTTTTGAACTATGATTCTAAATTATTAATAACTAAAACATATGTAGTTATTAAGAAAATAGAGTACTTTAATTGTCCAACAGAAGGACAAGAGAGTGCAAAATGATTGGAACAAGGAGAAAGCTATAGTATAGAAAGTCATAAAACAAACTCAAATTTACAACTGAATGGAACAAAGTAAAACACTTCACCTAACAAGATTGATACCACAAGATATATATAAATATCACAATTATAAGATCAGATCATTACTATCATATTACAATAACTTATTTAATTAGGTAATAACTTATTCAATCAAGTGTTAGCGAATTGCTAACACTAGTATTATTCCTACATTACGAATGTTCTCAATACTAATACCCACTAGAAGAAGTCGGAGTTAATGTGATTACAACTACAAAAAAAAGATATCATTGGGATGAAAAAGACTGGTAATCTAGTAAAAATAAGTCATAATCATTTTTCATTATCATAATTTTTACTCTGGCACTACCCTTACCTTGAAGGTTTAGCATTGTTACCTACTAAACTACTTTGTCGAGCCTCTAGATGTAGTGAAAAACTTAGGTTTAAAGGATGGTTTAGAAAAACTTTAAGAAACTTTAAATGAAGGTAGAATTTATGACCATACTTCCATTTCCACTGCTTCAATTTGGATTTACAATTGTGTTGGGTGAGTTCGACATGTCAGGTAGGAGAAACACCCCTATTGTTGCCCTAACCCTACATCATGGTCCATTATGTTAAACTTATCGAGCCTAATATAGTGGGACTGGCATTTGGTGCCAACCTACTTATGTAAATATGGAAAAAAGGCAACTCCATCACATATATTAAGTAGAGTGGGAGTGAGGGTGAGCATGTCAAAGACTGAAAGGTCTTTAGTTTCTTATTCTCTTGCAGTATAAGCTTAGCTTGTGTTATCAAGAAACACTCTTTGTGTTGCTCCAACTTCAGCATGTGAGGTTATGAGGGTAAGCCAACCCTTATGGTTGATCTACATTGTTGTGCCTGGGAATGTAGTAACTAACTTATTTCATCCAAAAAACCTATTTGCACACATGAAATGTTTTGTCTAAGTACACATTCTATTAGTTTAGAGTTTGAGGTTTATTTTAACCTCCTCTTTCATACCAAACTATGAATGACAGTCACATTTAAGTAGGATACACATCCTCACTTACAACGTGAGCATTATTCGTGTCATTGTTTAATTGTGAGTGGACAAACGGGTTGATGACACGGGTTCACTTTACCATTTGTTGAGGATTCACATAAAGGGGTCGCAAGGTTGGCATAATGGCACTAGGTGGACATCTTGACAAACAATTAAGGTATGACTTGGAGTTATCATGGTTCTATGCAAAGGGGTTGATGATTATGGCAAGCTTGCTTGATTATTGGGCATCTGCTCAAGGGTAAAGAAAGATTAAGTCTTGTAATTAGTGTGTTAAGAATTGGGCATTTGTTTAAGGGTAAAGAGAGGTTAGGTGTCATAATCTAGTGTGCTTGTTTAACAAGGGTTGTAAATGATGCCTCAATAAATATAATACATTGTAGACTTGCATTCCTTAACATTTTTGAATTAAAAATAGATGGTACAACTTTATATTATATTTATACTAAATAAACTATAGTTATGAGTTACATGCCAAAAAAACACTATTAAATTTATAAGTAGCTAATGCAAAGCTAGCTGAATGTGTAAAGCTTTTTAATAACTAGTTCAATTTAAAAACATAAGCACCCTAAAAAAATGGGAATAATTAGTAATTCACTAATTATAAAAAATATACTAATTAGACACGATTAATAAAAATGAAATAGACTAAAATAGATTATAATATTTATATAATAAGATTAATTGATTATTTAGAAATGCTAATTAAATAATTAAAATTGTTAATTATTAAGAATTTGGGACTCTAGAGAGATTTCCATTTTTGTTTGAGGGTGTTTACATGTAATTCTAGATATTTAATTAACATAACAAGATAAAGATAACTTAAATAATTAGCATAAAGTTAATAAATATAATAGAATTAAATATTTCTTACTTAACACGTTTTCCATTTGTTCTAGCCATTCAACACAACATGTATGCATGTTAAGTTGATTGAGCAATTAAAATAGTATTTTCATATGTTAAATATTTAAAAATATATTAAAACTTTAATTAAATTTAATATGTAGATCAAGGACAAAATTATGTGTGGAAATATATATAATTCAATTAAATATTACAAGATTATTTAAATTATAAATACAAATATGTATAACATTGTGGTGTCAAACATGTATAACATGCACATATACATGCATAGTTTATATAAAGCAAATATATATATTTAAAGTAGCTTCAAAACATAACATCTGCTTGTCGGTGAGTTCTGAATATTTAGTTTGTATATTGTAAAAACTCATTTTATAACTTTCATTCAATATTTAAATACTTTACTCAAAGTGTTTTCCATAATATATAGTGTGTTATTTATGCATTGAATTACTTTCTTGTGTATTTTAATGTTATAATTAAAATACAAGTTTAAAATATCAATTAAAATATAAAAATATCTATAAATAATATACTCAATAAATATTTAAAAACTCATTAATTTAGTTTATTTAAATAGCACAATTAAATGATTTATTATTTTTGTTGAATAATAAATTCAAATGTTGTTAATTTTGAGTAAGTATACCTTATAAAAGCTCAAAGATACTAGGAGAATATGCCATATGATAGTCACTTTGGAAGGCAAACAATATTATGTATAAATATATATAATAGTGGAAAAATAAAGTAGAGAGATATTATTTAATACATGTATAATGTTTTCATTAATGTGATTTGGTAACATCATGCATTTATTAAATTGCATCTTAATTTTATATTTATTCTTAAATGGACTAAAATGTGAAAACTATTAAGACTCACTTTATAATCATAACAACTAGCAACCACTGACACTCCATGGTGACTCTTTTGCAAACTTAAGATCTCCTTGGTACACAATAATCAATTGTTAAATAAACACAATTACTTCGCCATGAACACCTTAGTGAATAACTAAGTAGATTTGGCTTGCCAAGTAATAAAAATTAAACATTGAATATAATACATAATACACACACACACACACACATATGGATAGGGAATAACAAAAGAAAGAAATGAGAAAAAAGAATATATTTTTAAAAATATATATTTTATTATATATATTATGATGTATATATTTAATTAAGATGTATATATCTTTATATATTTTAGATAATAATCAAATGTAAATAAATGATTAATAATATTTTATATGTAACAGTATTTTTATAATATAATAATGCAATAATATATCTATTATTTAATATCAATTTTATTTAAGTATTTAGTTTATTTAAATATATTAATCTTTTACGTATTTATTTAAATGTAATAATTTTTTAAATAATTGTCAATGTATGATATATAATAGTATAAAGAAGTAATTTTTTATAAAATTGATGCATATTTAAATAATAATAAAAATATATTTAGCTGTATTAATCTATCTTTTTGTGCATAATTAATATTAATGTTATAAATAATATTTAATATAAAAAAAAAAGTATATAATTAATGAATGTGATTTTATAATCATAGGTGTTGATGAATTATTTATGGATGTCTTTTGTCATAGTCTCTCCATATATATACACTTTCTAATATTTTCATGTAATGCTTATTACACATTGTTTAATAAGTAAATATTTAGCTATTTTATATTATTATAAACATCATTAATTAACTAAATAATAGTTGCAAGTAACTATAATATATATTTATATGATCTTAACTATAACATATGCATATAATATATACTTATATATTAATATACATCTTATTATTTATAACTTTACATATACGCAATATTTATTATAAAAAACTTAGTAAATATTAATTTATATTAATTTAAGCTAATATACCTAAATTATAATTAATACACGTGTTCAACGCACATTTCAATATTATATTTGGTGACGTGTGCATGTACGTGGTGAGGCGTGTTATTACGTGTGGTTTTTTGCATTTACCACGTGGCGTGGGATACGACGAATATAAATCAGCTAAAAAAATAGGGTTCTATTAAACCTCGGTCATCCTAATAAACGGGTTTGTTATGTGTAAGGGAAATATATTTGTTATGTAATCATGAAATATATTAATTGTTGTATATGTATAAATAATTGTCATCATCTGAATTGAATGATATCATTTTTTGATACAGGACAATTTAATACGAAGGATGGAGGAGGGTGACAACCAACACGCTGAGTAGAATCTATTTCTCAACCAGTAGCAGAACGTTACTGAAGCAGAATCTATTTCTCAACCAGTAGCAGAATGTGTTACTGAAGCAGAATCTATTTCTCAACCAGTAGCAGAACGTGTTACTGAACAGGTTTGCTAAATTTATAATTAAGTGCGATCAACCAAATTCAATGATATTAATTTTTTTTAATAGGGTAATTTATTATCAGAAGAGGTGGAGAATAACAACGAACAATATATTTTACCTACTTTTGAGGAATCTATTTCTCAGCCATCATTAGTGGTTGAAAGCGTTAATGAACTGGTTTGCCAAGTTTTAAGGGATATATTAGTTATATAAAAACTAAGTATAAATATTAATATTGTAATACAATATCCAACTTAATTTGGTGTTAATTAATTTAATATAGGAAGAATTTTTACAAGAGATAGAAGAAGGCCTACTTACTGCAACAGGATCTACTTCTCACCCATGGGTATGTTAATGAACATGTTTGTTAATTTTGAAGGGAAAATATATTTATAATGCAATATTATTAAAAAATTAAATTGGTGTAAAATAATGATCATAGTCCAAATTTAATGCTATTATTTTTTGCATAGGGTAATTTAATTTTTGAAGTAATTTTACAAGGGGTGGAAGAGGATACCATTGAAGAACATCTTCTGCCCGCTTCAGCAGAATCTATTCATGCAATGCCTTACGTACATGTGCTAGGGCAAAATGAAATAGTGTGTGCTATATGTTTAGAAGCGTTTGGAGACGGTCGAGTGCGACAAATGCCATGCATGCATCTTTACCATGAAGATTGTATTCTTCATTGGTTGCAACAAGACCATACTTGTCCGATTTGTCGCTTTGAGCTTTCAAGATAGTAAATAATTATCAATATTGAGTTTTAATTTTATTTTTGGCTTTATTATTTAATACATAAATGAACTATGTATTAAATTAATCCTTCCTCTTTTCTATTTACATATATTACATTTGTTTTCACCCACATTTAAATGCTTTCTCCAAAACGTGAGAACATGAATTAAAAGAAAGAAGGGAAACAATTTGTATAGAAGGCCATGGTATATATTAAGTACACTTGCTAATTTGCTAAACCGCCTGTTGACATGTTCTTGATTAATGTCACTTGAGTTTGAATGTCAACTTCTTGCCCACCAAAAGACCCTCCCCATGAACCCCCAACAATTCTCTTCTTGGGACCATAGTGTTATTAGGATCATAATTAGACATTGATAGGATTTCTTGTTATTTCATGGGCAATATAATGGGAAAATACCAAAAATAATGTATATTGTTAAAGACTGAGAGTGGGAAGGATCTATCGGAGTACGAGTAATACCGCAATACTATACCAGCGGAGTACGGCATGTTTGGATAAGGATAAGAAGGAGTTACAGTAACTGAATGGATAAGGTTAAGAGGCAGTTGTGATAACTGCTAGTATGAGACCTAGAATACGGGTATAAATAGACCAGATTAGGACTAGAAGGGTATCCCGAGTATATTGTTATTTTATACCATGTACCGTGCGCAGACATAATATAAGTTTCCTTTCTCTCTCAATACGTCTATCTCTTACTCGTATTTTTGTTATGTGGTATACTATTCCTACTTCTAGTACTGTGATGGGATCCATAGTACTGCTGCCTGCTTACACCTTGCCATCCTTATCCTTTCCCGACCTACTGATGTCTAATTTCTTCTCTATCTTATTCCGATAGACCCTTAATACAGGTTTGTCGAAGGCAATTTCACCTATGTGTAGAAGGTAGGATTGGAAGGTTCAACATATGGCGACCACGGGATGGTCGTGTTAATAGGTAATTGATAATGTGTTTGTAAATGTATCAGGATGGGTAGACCAATACCCAAAGGAGTGTTGGAGTTTAAAGAGAAATTGTGACGGAAGAAAAAGATTGAGGCTTTTCGTAAACTCAGGCGAGAGTCCTTAATACAATCAGCACAACCATTGCGGAAATGGAAGAACGTGCCAAAGACCGCATGAGAATGGACCTGCAGCATATAGTAGTAAGTGAATGGATGATTATGACGTATTCTTGCAGAACTCAAAGATATGAAGAGATTAAGCAGAGACAAGAAGAGAGAGAGGAGCAATATTTTGACGACAAGCAGTAATAGAGACACGGAAGAGGATTGAAGAGCGTGAGGAACAGAGAAGGAAGGAGCAAGTTCAAGCTCGAGGAGAGGAGCAACCAACGGCAACGTACAACGAGGATACAGAAGAAAAGGATACTAATCAGAGAGTGAAGATCACGGGCAACGTGTACCAACGCGAGGAAACTGGGATTTGTTGTTCAGTGGAAGTACCTGACGAGATGGGAACACTAACGATTACGGGAAGGTCATACCATCTACTTTTTCAAGTCTTGAGAATGAGGATACGAATGGCATATTCAGCAGTTTGAGAAGGCATGTGAAGCTAACGAAATCACGGATGAACATGATAAACTACAAATATTTCCATTTACGTTGAAAGGAGACGCTAGCGATTGGTATTACGAAAATGCTAACACAATCGATAAGTACAGTGTACTACTTGCACTATTCAGGAATTATTATGTATGAAAATATCGAAGCGAGACCCGACAGTATAGTTACAGGAAATACGGCAGGGACCTTGAGGCAGTGGAAGATTACACTCGACGATTTCAGAGATTATACAACCATTGTGAGGTCGGAGATGTCAGTGATAAATTGGCAAAGAAATGGTATATAAACGGACTACGGGACAATTTACAGCTCCAAGTACGACTGATAAAACTGCAGTGATACAATTAAAGAAGCAGAACAACTTGAAGTGTTGATACCTCCAAGATACATCGATGATGATGAACGAGAATCAAGAAGACAATATGGAGGGAGAGCGAAATAGCTAAGAACCAACATGCAAAAATGAAGGACATAATGCTTCTGAATGTAGAGTACCCAAGTGTCAGATGTGTGGAGGAATAGGACATGAAGCGAGACAATGTCGGACTACGGGATATAAAACCCAACAAATGATGGGACGTACTGAGAATTTTCCACCACCACCCAGATGGAACAACAATGGAATGCGAATTCATATGATTATTCACAGTCATAAAATGCTAATTCATATGATTATCCACAAAGAGCGTATAATGGGGAACGTAGGAATGGCAATGGAAGGAGATTTCCCCGTGAATCCGGAACATTTTTTCGACAAGGTAATAATACGGAAATATCACGTAGGGGACAATCTTTGTTACCAGCCCCAGCACAAACAGGACCACCGTTATTACCACCAATACCACCTCCACCAGCATTACGAGGTCAGAATCCAAATGTGACATGTTTTAGATGTGGAAAAAAGGACATTATTCTACTGAATGTAATCGACTCAATAGTATTCGTTGTTACACATGTGGTGAGATGGGACATTATTCACCAGAATGTCCACAACAATTTAACACCGGAACATCTTCCACGAACCAGCAACACAGAGAATTGAAGTTCAACAAGAGAATGATCTAGAGATGACCATCAAGAACAAAATTACGAGTGCAAATGGGAGCAAGATACAAACTACCCTCAACTGAGATGTATGCGTAACACGGGCCAAACAAGTACGGGTCAAACCAGCAAAAGAAGAACCAATACGCAAGAATTGGGAGAAAGAAAAGGCTACAGTACAAAGAGTGACTGATCAAATTCAGAAAATGCAACAAGAGGAAAATCAAGACTCTATGCCTAATGAAATGAGCATGCATTCACAGCAATCCACATCAACAGTACCACTTGGAGATCGTATTGTTGTTGTGATTCTGCAACAACCTGTATAGTTAACTATAAGGGAGTTACTGACATTAGCACCATTTTTGCGAACGCAGATAACAAATGCTTTGGACGTGAGCAATATTCAAACCGATACAAGTCAAGTAGGAGTGAATACAACGGAAGTTTTACAACGAGAAGGATTGGGATGAAGAAGTACCAATGATTACGGCTCGAATCAGTAAAAACAATATTCAGAATATACCTATTGATGGAGGTTCATGAGTGAATATAATTGAAGAGCAGACTTGCAAACAATTGGTCTTGGGCCTATTGAAAATGCACCCTTCTTGGTACGGATGGCTGATCAGAGGAAAGTCAGACCCATTGGTATAATCAGATCTGTATGTATGGAAATTGTAGGAATCAAGTTTAAGGTGTCTTTGGTCGTACTACGTATCGAGCAGACAAGCAAACCATACCAGATATTACTGGAAGACCATGGTTAAGAGATGCAAAAGTACAACATAATTGGGAGCACGACGAAATGGTACTCTATAAGAATGACCGAGAAGCAGTCGTTCGAAACAATAGAAAGCCAATCGAATGACCAACTCGACCATTACGAATGGAGGATTTCGACTGGCATTACACTTGAACAAGGAAGAAGAAAAACTCCTTTTCGAAAGCAATCCAACCTCGTAGAGATAGCACAAGCTGATTTATACCAAATGACACCAAGAAGAGGAAAACCCGGAAAAGCAGCTTAATAATCAACAACAGCAACATATGGATACTCTCGGACTGACGGATAAGTTTAAACAACCCTGCAACAACAGTTACAATTCGAGACAGAGCACGAACAGAGAATACGGACTAACAAAAACTAGAAATTACTACGAATGAGAAACTGAAGAAGTTGAAATTAAAATAAGTGAATATGGACCACGAAAAGTACGAATAGCAGTTGATCTTGAGCCGGAATACCAAAGTAGTTGATAGCGGTACTATGTCAAAATAGATGTTTTTGCTTGGAGTTATGAAGATCTTAAGAGTTCCACCCACAATTTGTACCCATAAGATAGAACTACTACCACATGCAGTCCCCAGAAACAACAAGCATACCGAATGAATCCAACATTTTTGGCAAAGTTAGAGAAGAAGTGGACAAGTTATTACAGGCCGGATTCATATATCCAATTGAAAACCCGCAATGGTTATCACCAATTGTGTAGTCCCAAAGAAGAATGGCAAATTACGTATCTGCGTCAATTATAAGAAATTGAATGATGTAACGAAGCGGATACGTACCCAATACCATTCAAAGAATTGTTGGATACAGTAGCAGGACACGAAATGTACCTTTTTGGACGGATTTTCAGGATATAACCAAGTACAAGTAGATCCAGCAGATCAACCAAAAACGGCATTCATTAGTCCTTGGGTACATATGCGTATTGCTTATGCCTTTTTATTGCACCATTTACCTTCCAACGTTTGGTTAGTGAAACATTCCGGGATTATTTGACCACATTTATGAAAGTTTTCTTGGATGATTTTAGTATTTATGGAGCACAAGATAAACACCTGGACTGTTTAAAAGTGTTTTGGGAAATGCCGATCAAATAATATAGCTCTTAATCCGGAGAAGTGCTATTTTCTATCAGATCAGGAATTTTGCTCGGGCATATCATATGCAAGGATGGAATAATGGTGCATCAAGATAAAATCAAGTCATACAAACAATGCAACCTCCTAAAGATGTAAGTGGAGTACGACGACTTCTTGGGAAAATGAGATATCATCGAAGATTTATCAAAATTATGCAGCAATAATGAAGCCATTAACTATGCTTCTAAGGAAAACACAACCATTCAAATGGGATTCACAATGTGAATAAGCTTCAATACGTTAAACAGGCATTAATGACGGCTCCCATATTAGCTAGTCCAAATTGGCAGAAGGAGTTTCATGTACAAGTGGACGCATCGTCATACGCTATCGGATGCATATTAAACAAACCCAGAAAACAGAAAAGATGACCATTATATTACGCGAGTCGGCGGTTAGCACCTGCAGAAGAAAATTATACGACTACGGAAAAGAGGCACTGAAATGGTTTATGCAGCAAAGAAATTTCGACATTATTTGCTAGCAAACAAAGTCAAATTCATTGATCATCAAGCTCTTACACACTTATTAAGCACGAAGGAAGATTAGTACGCTGGTTTTTATTACAGGAGTTTGACTTTCAAATCATCCACAAACCAGGCAAACTACACCAACAAGCAGATTTTTAAGCCGTATTACGAATGAAGAAGAAGGTGTTGGTGTGAATGATGAACTACCAGATGCTAACTTATTTCAGATACAACAAGAACAACAACCAAAACATGGAAATCACAAAGGATATCTACAAGATATTGAACACTTTTTAACTACTGGAACAGCACCAGATAAGTACGCAACAACGCAACAACACAAACAACTCGTCTTACGATGTAAGCCATACTGCATGGTGTCAGGTATACTATATAAGAGGGCAAAGATGAAGTTTTAAGGAGATGTGTGCCAATGGAAGAAGTTCAGCTCGTATTACGGGAAGCTCACTCAGGGGAACACGGTGGACATTTGCAGGAACAGTTAAAGCACGAAAAATATTACAGTCCGGATTATGGTGGCCCACGTTATTCAAGGATGCTATCGAATATTGTCAAAGATGTTTGAAGTGCAACGAACATCAACCAGCTCCACACCATCAAGTTCCCATTACATCCAACGGAACCATTAGCTCCATTTATGAAATGGGAATGGATTTTATGGGACCAATCAATCCTAAAAGCAGCAAGAGGAATCAGTATATATTGGTACTCACAATTACGTTACTAAATGGGCAGAAGCTATCGCATTACGGATTGCCCGCAACATGTAGCTAAGTTTATCTACGAGAATATCGTAGTACGATTTGGCGCTCCAATGGAACTTATCAGTGACCAAGGAACTCATTTGTCAACAACGTCATCAAAGTACTTTGCAACGAATATTTAGTAAAGCATTACGTCTCCACGGCGTATTATCCGCAAGGCAATGGACAAGCAGAGGCTACTAACAAATACTGAAGACCATATTAACCAAGATAGTAAACACAAATCACAAAAACTGGGATAAAAAAACTTCCATTATGGGCATACCGTACTACATATAAAGTGGCGACAAAGTTCACTCCATTTCAACTTACATAGGATTAGAAGCTATTTGCCTATAGAGTATATCATTCCATCATTGTGGATGTCACTCGAATACGGCATTGGGGAAGCAGACAATTAAACAACGACTATTAACTCGAAAAACTCAATGAGAAAGACAACAAGCAGTTTTCAACATACAAGCAATACAAACACGTATTAAGGCGTGGCACGATCGATACGACAACGACCCATATTCCGAGTCGGAGAAATGGTATGGCATTATCAAGGAAAAGTCCAATGGTATGGACCATATATTATTACCGATATACGAGACAACAACACCGTCACTCTTATGGACACTACAACACGAGTCTTACTTACAACAAATACGAATCGCATACGGAAATATACATTAACAAGCCAGAGGAAGATCTTGACAATGACCCGGAGTACAAATTGCACAATACGCCGGACCCAAAACATCTGCACTAAACAGTGGCTCGGAATACGATCAAAACCGTAAGTCGGAGCAAGACATGGAAAAGCACGTGGCCTCTTGGCGAGTAGACGTCAGCAGAATCTTCTGGAAACATCGACAAGATCACTCACACGAGCGAATGACAAAATCCAAGAAATCGGCAAATCCAAGGAATACAAAATCCAATGATGAGATATTCTCTGTCAAATCTAGCGCAAACCAAGGTATTCACACACCAACCAATTTGAACTCGACACGTGGACTGCTCGCAAGACTGACAGACCATAAATTCTCTAAGTATAAAATAGGAGCACTACTCACCGACAACACACATTAGGGTTTTTGAGTTCTTCTTTAGTTTCTTCCTCTTTCATCTTCAAGTCCTTCTTTTTCTTCTTTTATTCGCAGGCACATATGGAATCAATGGACGAGTACACCGCACAACAAGTACGTCTACAATGGCAATCAATACAACATCACAATCAAACCGGCGGTTTCAATTCCCCTTACACCAGTACTCTATCGTATTGTTCGTCCGGCACCAACACTCATCTCGGACATACAAGAATGGATCCAGAAGATGTAGTTGGAGTGATATGTCAAAACGTTTGTACACATACGATTGGATCAACAAGGTGAACACTTAGTCAATCAGGCATACATACCACATACAAGGCTCTACACCTACAAGGCGGGGCATTTGCGTTCACAAGTAAGCTTTTCGAGATGTCTTTGAATTCCTAGATCCAAACATCTCCCGATCCAATTCCACAAGTCCACACATACGTGCATCACTACACAGATAATTTTGACAAGTTCCTCCAGAAGCATAAGACGGGCAAATGCGGCCCAACATCAATTCTCGCGAACCTCATAAGAGTCGTATTAAGGCTATCACCACTGTGTTCGCTTTCGCAAAAACACCGGCAGGATTCAACAAGGAGATCGGGTATGTATATCATCTATCTGAATAGGGATAGAAACCGGATTGGGGGGAGCTAGTCGTAGTGGGGCTGCAACATGAGTTGAACACTCTGCACAACCCCAAAAGCAAGAATAAGAAGACGTCCGTATTTTTGGTGCTTCATCACATTTTAACAACTCTCAACATTACGTATGTGGACTTAGCACCGACAGGTACACCGTACTCACAACAAGGATGGGCTTTTAGTTAGGTCTTACTAATCAGTACCCAGATAATGTTTTCGACGTCCGTAATTTGGACGCACCACTACCAACTAAGCTGAAGAAACGACCACACACAAGCTAAGAAGCTAGAAGAACCGCAGTCAAAGAAACCCGAAATCATACTCAAGTTTTGTGGACGAGGAGGAAGATGATGATCAAGTATTGCAAAGGAGACCTTTACCTCAAGGAGACCAGCGAAGGATGCGTAACAAGCCCACGGCATCAACTTCTGTACCACACACGGAGTGTGAAGACACAACACCACCAGATCGCAGTCAGCCCACATCACTAACTTCAACAACACCCATGGAGTGTGGGGATTCTGTGCCATTCGACAATACGGGCCCTATTGTAGTGCCGTCAACACCATCAGTTCAACATCAAACTACGGCAGGTACATCTTCTCATATCATACCACCATAGGTAGTACCTCCAGCATAGCAAGTATGGGAGTGTAGCAGCAATCAGGACAAGAACCGGATTCGGCAGAACCGACACCGGACAATTGTCAAGAACGACATTCACGATAAAGAGCAGGACCAGCAGCAGCCCTATTCACCAATACAACAGATGGGACATCATGCTTCAGATCGTCAGGAGTGGGACATCTCAAGGAGTTCGAAATGCACTCATGATTAGACTGCTTCACCCGGATTACCACCGCAAGAATACTACTCTCAAAGGTCAGCTTTCCCACCTTCGCAGTGTCGTTGATTCCATCACCCAACATGTAGCACTTCAACGAGCAGACACTACTATCAGTCAACAACTTCATGACCGCTGTAATACAATCGACAAGTAATTCTTGGAGTAGTCGAACATCATACGATGTCTGTATGACCATAACAAGGTACTCATGGACACCATATACACACTAGTTGACCAAGTCCGTAATATTCATGAGAAGATGAGCGAGTTCAACCCAGTAGCTACTCCAACATCGGACGACGCGGACGAAGTACGTAAATTATGCGAGGAAAACCACAAGCTGAAAAACTTTGTCGCTTTCATGTGCGGAACAACGAGCACATCGTAAGGTTGCATTGGGGCGATGCAACACTTCCAGTTTGAGGGGATGTTAGGATCATAGTTAGACATGATAGGATTTCTTGTTATTTCATAGGCAATATAATGGAAAATACCAAAAACAATATATATTGTTGAAAACCGAGAGTGGGAAGGATCTATCGGAGTACGAGTTACTAACGTAATACTGCAATACGAATTATAACCGCAATACGATACCAACAAAGTACGACATGTTTGGATAAGGATAAGAAGGAGTTACAGTAACTGAATGGATAAGGTTAAGAGGCAGTTGCGATAACTGCTAGTACAGGAACTAGAGTACGGGTATAAATAGACCAGATTAGGACTAGAAGGGTATCCCGAGTATACTATTATTTTGTACCATGTGCCATGCGTGGACATAATATAAGTTTCCTTTTTCTCTCTCAATACGCGTATTTCTGTTATGTAGTATACTATTCCTACTTCCAGTACTGTGACAGGATCCATAGTACTGCTGCTGCTATACACCTTGCCATCCTTACCCTTTCCCGACCTACTGTTATCTGATTTCTTCTCTATCTTATTCCGATAGACCCTTAATATGGGTTTGTTGAAAGCAATCTTACCTATGTGCAGACGGTAGGATTTGAAGGTTCAACACCATCCAGCGACATGCTTATGAGAGATGTTCATCACCTTCTGGAACCACTCCTCCCCCAACTCTAGGTCTATGATAGAGAGGAACTGTGCATATGCTTGTCATGCTTCTTGTACACTAGCTGCTTCTGGTTCAGTTTAAGTTATGGATTGCCTTTAGCATTGGTGACTGCTCTGTCAAGATCACCATCGATCTCGTTCTACACTTAGAATAAGTTTAAAAAACTTTTTTTTATCAATCAAACCGAAAGGTTACCTTGAAAAGGATCTTTTGCGTAGATCAGGTTTAGAAGAGGATGCCAAGCTGTCTTTCCTGTTGCACTCTCCTTCCACTTCCGCACCTCAAGACGATCAACCTCCATGAGTGACTCGAGGATTTTCTGAGTTCCTTCAGTACTAGTGCAAACTGCCTTTTACATCGAGGAGAATATGCGATTGTGTGTTTCCACAGATGTTGTTTCCATAGATGTTGTGAAGATCTTTTATTGAAACTGTAAGTCTAGACCCTTAATGAAAAGAAAAGAAAATACTCACATGTTTATCGATTGAAACATCGAAACCAGTTAAATATTGTCGAGGTTCTCTATGGAGAATGAAACTTGATCGAACGCGAATAGCCCATCATTGGTTGTCCTCTGCATCCTCTCGTAGAGCTTCTGCAAAGCCTGTAGCCTATGGTTCCCGTCCCAGCAGCTGAACTTTCAGTTTGACAGCCTCGAAGCCCACTGTTTGTGAGTAAGAGCTTGCTCGAAAGACTGGTGCTGCTCGTACTGAACTGTGTCCTTCGACAGCTCCGATAGCTCCTCAGTAGTGAGTGGATCTCCGATGGACAAAATGAACAAGGCCGTGTTGCGTAGATAACTAGCCGATGACACTAGCATGTCCAAGTCCCTAGATTCACTCGTCAAACCACCTCGTTCGAATGCATTCTACAAATTGGCACATCAGGAGGATCACCAAGTCCCTTGACAGTAATTTTGTCGAGCAAGTTTGCTGAGCTTCCAAAATGTAGGCTGGCCGATATGCTATATAACTCCTTCGACTCCTTATTGCTCTTCGCCTTCTTGCCTTTTGGATTAGCTTTCCCACGGCTCTCTTTTTCTGACTGCCTCCTCCAAGTCGTCCTCGCTAAAAAGAAGAAAGAGCTTCAACTGCCTCTGTCATCTACACTTGCTCATTTAGGACTGCAACCTTAGCGATGAAGGAGGCAACTGCGACAAGTCTCTAGGAAATCTGTGATGGAGGCTGCTCCTGCTCAATTGGTACTACTTGAGACTGAGTCACTGGAGGATCCTCCTTTGCTACATTAATGGTTCTTCTCTCTTTCCTCGCTTGTGCTTAGATATCCTTTTCTCTTCCCGTGGCTCTTCATCAGGCACAGTCTCTTGTAGACGTTTTGAAGCTCTCACCATTTTGCAACTCGAAAAGCAAACACACAAGTCAATTGATTCGGAGACAAAAGGAAAATAAAAACCAAAGATGACTAGCCTTGTGGCTGCCGACTCAAGCTAGATGGTGCCAACCCTCTCAGTTGGCACAAAAAAGTAGAAGAGCAAATCCTGCCGACTGAGACAGGTTGTGCCGACCCTCTCAGACGGCATAGACGAGATGATGTAAGAAGTATGCCGAACTAAGCCAGGATGGTGCCGTCCTCTCATTTTAACTCTGAAAAAAAAAAAAAAACACATTGTGATATGGATACTTGAGCGCAAAAAAAATAAACAAAATGAACAAACCTTGTGGCTGCCGACTGAGCAGGATGGTGCCATCCCTCTTAGATGGCACAAATGGGAAGACCCTTTAACTCTGGAAAAAAAAAACATTGTGATATGGATACTTGAGCCGCAAATCAAAAATAAAGAAATTAAACAAACCTTGTGGCTGCCGACTGAGTAGGAAGGTGCCATCTCTCTCAGACGGCACAAATGGAAAGACCCTTTAACTTTGGGAAAAAAAAAAAAAAAACACATTGTGATATGGATATTTGAGCCGCAAATCAAAATATAAAGAAATTGAACAAACCTTGTGGCTGCCAACTGAGCCAGGATGGTGCCGTCTCTCTCACAAAACACAAATGGGAAGACCCTTCAACTCTGGCATAAAAAAAAAACACATTATGATATGGATACTTGAGCTGCAAATTAAAGAAAAAGAAATTGCATAAACCTTGTGGCTGCCAACTAAGCAGGATGGTGCCGACAATCTAAATCGGCACAGAATTCCAATTGGTTTACTTGGGTGCTACACAAATCCACTCGAAATGGATGGTGTCGCTCTTCTCAGGCCCTTGGAGCAGATTCAGATATCAGATCTGAGATAGAAAAAACCTACCCGCAATGGAAATAATAAACCCTATCTAACAAAAAAACCCTAGCTGCAATGAAAATAGTAAACCCTACGGAATAAATGTGACATTAAAAATTTAGAGTTAATATTAAAATATGTGAATAATTGGTAAAGGTGAAGATATTTCAAATCATAAAAGGTAATAATTAAATTATATCGTGATACTAGAGAGGATAGCATTAAGAACACTGTGAGCTAGGCAGCGTAGAATTAATTATATACAAAAGTGTGTTCATGTTTATTATCAACGATTATAATTTTGTTTGGCGAACAAGAGTGTGTTTATATCTTTTGCTTTGCTTTCCTAACCACCGAGGCTTTCTCTTTGTGTTGTCATGGCCAGAGTTACCTATGAAGGCATTAACAAAGATTTCCCAGTTGATGAAGATGGAAATACTTTTGTGTTTGAACATAATCTTCACTTTGCTTTCAACATTCTTATTGGTTCAGTATACATGTGTTCAATTGATGTCAGTTTCTGGAGTTCTGGAGAAAATGTGGAGTGTTACCAGAAGGCAATGCATCAAACCAATTTGTCTTTTACATATTTGCCCGGCAAAGGCCCGTTGTTCAGGTTGCGAACAAAGGAGTGTGAGGAATCCATGTGGTGTGTCTTTAAGAGCAAACAAATGTAGGATAGGGAAGGATCTCAATTGTTCGTCTGAAGTTAAACGAGTCTCTGAACTACCGGAGAATACATGGAAATGTCATAAGCACAACACACTGGCATGTTCCGGCGAGTCAGTCGAAGTTCATGTGTCGGACATCTCAAATGCATCAATCCTACCTGCCCCTACTTGGCTTTTGAGAAGAAAGCAAATGAATGTCACTTCAAGGGTGCTGTGGAGAAGGCAAAGACAACTGAGACAGGCAAAGTAAAGGCATGAAATGTAAGCATTGTGGAGAGGAGCCATTGCTAGTGCACACTTGTCCGGCTTATGTGTACTACATTCTGCCAGACGACATTTCTTTTACAAGGTTGTTCATTCACAGAGGTGTTCATCAGCATCCAGTCAGCCCCTCAGTGTCAGCTTCAAACGTTCAGCGTGCCAGATCTAGTGTCAGCAACGTGGTAAAGAGCAGTCCGCGAACCAATCAACGAGTGATTGAGTTTCAAGCTGCACGTGAGCTCATCTTTGAAGAACTTTTCAAGGAAGAAGGAGAAGTCTCGTACACTGGTTTACTCTCAAAACTTGAACCTCTACAAACCATCGAAGGTATTTTTCTTTAGATCTCTACACACTGACGTGACCTTTTCTGGGACTGGATTACACAATCAAGACAGAAGGAGACACACTTTAGAGAGGGTTACGAGGGTCTTCTGGAGCTGAAGACAAAGTTGCCAATACCTTTCATTCACGTCATACATGTTCCAGGGATGGAACTGCATGGTGCTGAGGAGCAGCCTTGATCTTCAAAATGACAGTTGAGGGACCGGGTTCAGGAGTTGACTACATCAGAAGGTGTCAAAGTGGAGGAGACCTTCATGATCAATGGGTTGTTCTGGACCACACACACCGTATACCAGACTGGGCGACAATTGGAATACACCTTTATGACCCATTGTAAGTTGTAAAAACTCTTCATAACACTTTCTAATCTTTGTTATCTAATGCTCTCTTACAGTGTCAGATCCATGGTCACTATAGCTTACGCAGATATGTGCCGCGAAGATAATGTTGCAGTGCTGAAGTTCTTGAACACAATGCTAGAGGTTTGTAAGAAACAGGGTTTGGAGAATGTCAACTTTGCTGGTTTCATGTCGGATGAGGCTGGAGCGATATGGATAGCCTTGCGCCAAGTATTCAACAACGGAGCAAAGATGAAAGGGAGGGAAAGAAGCTGTCTGTTTCACTTTATGCAATCCGTGCGTCAGGTGACAAAGAAATGGATCGCAGAAGAACATCGCGAAGAACACATGAAGCTTGCTCGTGCCTGGCCTGCAGCACTGAATGAACAATCTAAGAAAGAACAACTAGCAATTCTCGAGTCTTTTTGGGAAGGACGAGCGTCAAACATTCGTGCTTTGAAGACATGGCTGTCTTGGTGGATCAGGCATGAGGACCACATCTCCATGGCGGAACTGGGAGACATGACAGAAGAAGGACTCGCGAGCGTTCCAACTACAAACAATGCTGAAGTGATTCACGCGAGAGCAAGAAGAGCAAGATTGGCCAAAAGAGTACCACTGCTGGAGGCGACAATGTTAGACCTCACCGATGCAGTTATGCAGAGTGCGAAGGTGAAAGCGGCAATAGAAGGGAGGTATACAGGGTCAGGTCCTTCGAAGGAAACTCTGTTGAAACGAGTGCAACGCAAACTCTCTGAGGGGAAAAGTGTATCTCCATCAACAATTATCAATCTGGTGGAAGACGAGGAACACTTGACCAGCCCGGAGTTCACGAGTACCACTAACGTTCGAGTGCAAACTGTTAGGAGAACAGTCACAGGAACAGAACAGTCTGATGCTCGACGTTCACACAGACATGATGTAGAGTACACAGAGCGGGTGGTCCAAAACAACAGGAGAAAGAGGTTAAGGTTCGAAGAGGTTTTGGAGAGAGAGATTGCACAAACAGAGTGGGCCATCAGACGAATCGGAGCATCCAGTAAGGTTAAGTGTTTGGGGATGAATCAGGAAGGAACTGCTCTGTGTGGAAAACCAATCGGTTATCCAAGCAGAGTGCCAGCACCAGGATTCTATGGAAAACGAATGTACATTGATGCCTTGGGGAATGAGGAGTATGTACAACAGATGATGTGGTTCTGCCCAAAGATTCAGGGTGTTTCACGCCAAACGGCAAAATTCTTCAGTCAAGAATTCCAACACCACCAACGGTTTGGCCTGTGCTCAAGGAAACGAAGCTGACAAGTGAGGAGGTCAGAGAACTACAGGATGCAGGCTTTGTTCTGGAAGGTTTACAGGGGATGGCAGAAGAGTAGATGAGGGTCAGAAGGACAAAACACCATCGCCACCACGTGGAGCTGGATCTACAACAATTCCACCTTTCGAAGGACGCATGGTCCGGACTCCAACAAAAATGTCTAAGGAACAAGAGAAGAATTTCCACAAGGCCAAGACGTTTTTAGGTCGAGTGAAAATGTTGAAGTGACAGTTAGAGGACGGAAGGAGGCTTTCGTTGTGTCGGCAGAAATGACTCTGCAAAGGTGACTATCAGTACTTATCCTACATGCAGTTGTTCTACCTTTCAGAAGAGCAAAAGTTGGAGCCCATGTGTACACAACATATGCTTGGCTTGAACCCGGATCACATACTTTCTACAAAGGTGATCGCTCAGTGAGATGGAGGTCCACCGTTTGCTGGTGAATTGCAGCATGACCCACCGGTGCTACAAGGATAAATGGTATACATAAAAATGCTTTGTTTGAATAGTAACTTATTGAACTTTTTTATAAAGTATTCAAAAAAATTTCTAAAAATTTAAATGATTTATTTGTTGGTCGCAAATATTAAGCCAGTCGGCATATTAAAAAAACTTATATCAAAAATATTCTTGAGAATATTCTAGAATATGCTAGAATAACCTGGAATATCCACGAATATACTAGAATATTACGAAGCTTTTCGCCATGGGATCCCTTAAATTTTAAGATGTGATTGTTTTAACCTTAAAAAATATTATCTCTGCAATAGAATACTTTCGATTATTTTCATATATATGTTATTTTTGATATTTCTTATAATTTCAATAAAATATTCCAAAATTCCTATTTAGCATATTTAAATATTTTTGGAAATCTTGTGTCAAAGAATTTGAATGTCTCTTTTAATACTCTTATACTTTGAATATGTTATCAGTGTAATTTCTAGGCAAAAGCTGAGTTACAAAGATTGTATTTTTATAATAATTTCCAATGGATTTATCTCTTTTTAAGAACAATATGCAAAACAATTAAAATAACGATTATCTTTAAGATTTAAGTACAATACATCATGTTCATGTTATCTTTAAGGTTTAAGTACAATAACTAAAATAATTAAATTAACAACCTGTGGAGTCTCTCTTGTGCAACAGAGGAGAGAATTTATCTATTAATCTAAATCATAACCAAGTCGATATGATTTTTCTTATACAATATCGATGAACACGATTTATATATATATATATATATATATATATATATATATATTAATTATATATAATTGTTTAAATTGAAATGTGCTTCTGGCAATCTGAAAGAGAGAGAGCTCAAGTAAGCTTTTAAATTTAGATTTTTCACATGTTTTATGTAGATACGTTCCTGTAAGCGTATCTATGTGTATGTGTATCTATACGAGCACACAGGCACGCGCAAACATATATACATATGTAAATAACTGTACCTCCTTTATCCCTGAGACGTCAGTCATTCAGCATTCTCTCGCTTACTTCATGGTGATAACCTGGAGATTAGATACACAGTGACACACACACACACACACACGCTATATAAACATATATGCATACATGTGTATGTATGTACTCGCCTGAATCCGTTTTCGATCAAAACCAACAAGTCTTAGCTAAGTTGTAAACCGTAAAGCCTTGACTATATAGCAACCCCTATGAGTTATTATACTTCACAAATTAAATATATAAATATTTATAATATTACATATACATATATATTGTGTAAAGGTGTAATTTTACCTGAGAGCGTATCATCAACCAGCCGTTGATCTAATATAACTGGCCGATCCCCCGGAATATTATCACACGCATATCTTCAACAGTCCGTCGTCGGTTCCGATAACAAATTGCCGTGAAAATGGCAACACGGTGATTGCGTTTATAATAGATAGATTTCTACTGCTTCTGTCTGCTGTGTATATCTTACGTGGATTTATCACTTGTCTAGTTTGCCCCTGAAAAAAAAAAAAATAGTAGAAAAAT
Source organism: Selaginella tamariscina (assembly GCA_003024785.1). Lineage (NCBI taxonomy): Eukaryota > Viridiplantae > Streptophyta > Lycopodiopsida > Selaginellales > Selaginellaceae > Selaginella > Selaginella tamariscina. The sequence goes on from PUQB01000689.1 coordinate 116,160, forward strand.
ACATATATATTTGAGAGAGAGAGAGAGAGAGCTCAGACTTAAACATATTATAGATGATATATAATCTCATTAGGCATTAATTTAGTAAATTGTTATTATGCTAATATAGTACCTAAAGAGAAGAAGACGATACAAAGGCTAAGAAGTGAACTAATTCCTCAAGGTAAACTTATGTTATCTCATTCACACACACACACACACTAATATATGAAATTAACTAACAACTTACATGATGCATCAGTTTTGAAAATGAAGAAACACCGATTTTGTTGCCTGCAGCTGAGAGTATATTCGTTCCCCAGAGAGCAAAACTTGTAACTCCATCTGTGTGTCCTTGAAAGGTCTGTGGTTGTAGAGGCCAGCTTCTGTAAAACATCTTATATTTAATTATACATGTGTGTACTAGCGTGCGGGGCTGAGTATCTATATGTGTTTGTGTATTGTTGTATGTATGATGTGTGTTTATGCATACACACATATGCCTTCCTCTTTTGAGAACGCATGCTATTTATATGGCTACTTAATTATTTGTTAAGATATACTTAATGATGATATATACCTCCGAAGGTCCCATATGCATATTGTTCGATCCAATGAGCTTGAAACCAGATAATTGTCCTCTAGAGATGCAAGCTGTAGAAAGAAAAATAAAAAATACAAATATATATAAGATATAATATTTATATATAAATAGAAAACTTCACACATGCACAACTTACATTTGTGACTTCAGCAGCGTGTGCTCGCCAATGACCAAGTACACTCCCACTTCTTAAGTCCAATAGACTACAGTGTCCTGAGCTAAAACCAATTGCAATCCATGGACACTGCTTAGATGCCTTGTCCTCGGAATATCCCCCAGAAGAAACTGAAGAAATGAATGAAGAAAGACACGTGTCTGTTGAAGGTTCGCAACGCCAAGAGTATAACTGTCTTCCTCCAACAGTGTCTATAAACCTGTAAGTGCATGTACATGAATACACACATATAGATATATACACAATACTCAATAGCACTTATACATGTAGTCCTACCAGATGACATACTTGATATACAAATTTCCACAAGCACACACACACACACACACCTGTATAACGATTAAATAGTGAACATGTTTGGTTACCTGAGATAACCACTAGCTGTGCCAAGGACAAGCTTTCTTTCATGCTCCATGAAGTGCATCGAAGTGTAAAGATTACCACCAGAAAGTATCCCATTTGATAATGAAATAACATCACCTATCCAGATAATAATATTTAGTATAATAGTGTGTATATAATTAGAATTATAATTATATTGCACTGCACTTACCTTCACTTCGAGTATGGGCTCTGTTTTCGGAGCCACATTCATCAAGTAAAGCCACAAGCTTTCCTGTCTCAGAATTCCATATATGTAAAGTTCCATCGCAAGAAGCAACTCTCTCATATCCTTGTAAAAACACATATATTATTCACAACCTGCAAACAAAAACACATATATAAACCTAAGTATATGTATATCTATGCCTATGGTGTACATATGTATGTATGTTAACAAACCTCTTCATGTCCGGAGTACTCCATGATGCATTTAGTTGTAGAGAGATCCCACTTTCGCACTACTGACTTGCCTGTAACGCAGGGAGCCAAGGAATTAGTATTAGCTATCTAAGATGTATAATTGTACATTAACAGTTATCATATAATTGCTGATTTCATGTATATACACATATACGTGGATATGCACTAGCACTCTGTCTCTAAAACATATATATGATGTAACTAGTTAATATATTACTGTCTAGACCTTACAGGTTTCACGCACACGCACGCGCGCACACACACAGACCATGCATATACATATAAACACACACACACATACACATACCACGTAAACCACCAGCTGTATATATCACACACTCGTCCTCTCCAAGCTTAGAAGCTCTCGTACTACCGGAGTGAGCACGCCACGAATGAGCAACAACCGCATTAAGCTTCCAAGAGTGCTCATCTTTCGTTACCGCATGTGCTAATCCAATCCTGCTCGCAGACTCAGCACCACCAAAACTTTCATCCTGTGCAGGTAACCAGAACCAAGGATCCTCACTAGGTTCGAAAGCTGGACCTGGTCTAGGGACTAAACTAGGTTGGTTACGGTGAGTAAGCACCGTAGTTGTCCACTTTGTGGCCTCTGACTGCGGTACTGACCATCCCACCCCGTTTAGTAGTAAGTTAGTCGGGCTTATGTTTACAGGTACGCCTAAAACCTCCTCGGATGGTGTATACGCCTGTGTGTGTCGTGTATTCATGTCTGTCCACTGTGTGTATGTGGACATAGAAAAAAGTTGTAAGACACCTGTGTATCCAAGTGTGTATGTGTGTATATATATGTATGCAAAATTGTATCTTAAGACCATATAATACACCATGCAACTTACCTTCCAGTTAAACTTTTTACCAAGGCCTTGTTCTATGAGAAGCCATGTTGGGAAGGCCTGCCGTACTTTTTCAATGCCCAAAAGCGAGGCAAGTCCCGGATACAAAATGTACCTGAAACAGAAAGTTTAGTATACATATTTACACACACACACACACACACATCAAGTTATCTACTCGACATAAAGATGCTCTGTAAATATAACGATCGTATATCGCAGAGACAAATATAAGAATGCTCTCTCTGTCTCTCTCTACACACACACACAATCCTTACACAAGGTTGCCCTTATTTCCATTTGAAACAATTGCATCTTTACCAAGAGCAAGCTTGTCAAACAGCTGTTTTAATTGACTTATGACGTGTACATAAGTCAGCTCTGGTCCTGCTTGGTTGCACGCAGATAACAAAGTCTTTCCTGCATTCTGTAAAAACCAGTTATATCCATTTGTGTCTGACTGTGTGTGTGTGTGTGTGTGTGAAACCTCCAGAAAAGTATGAGGCAGGTTCTTTCTCTGTAAGATTCTCATAAATGTATTGTTCGGTTCCTGCAAACGAAGATATACTAAGCAATAAGTATCCATAGCATACTACCAGTTCTATATAACATTATTATCAAATATTATTAAATATACCTGAAGCATTCTTTAACGATTGAATTCGGAGAAAGTGCAGTTACCAGTCGATCTAAGGCTGACAGGGCATCGACAGCTGCTAGTAAACGCCAACTCTGTGTAGGTCCTGCCTTGTCGGAAGAAGATGATTCTAAGCCAAGCATAAGGATATATCGCAATGGTGGAAGCCAATGTTTTATAATTGCATTTCCCAAATCTTTGACCTGTACCCACAATATTAGCAATATATATATGTAGATATATGTATATACTCACACACATACATATATGCTCTTGTATATGGAAAGATACTACTTGTATCTGGTGCTCTTTCTCTTTAACACACACACACTCGCTCACTCCCTCGCTCACATATTGCATTGAGGGAGGGGGAGAGGGAGGAGAGAGAAACAGAGGGTGGGGGAGAGGGGAGGGAGAGAAAGAAGGGAGAGAAAGAGAGAGAGAGTTTCGAAAGCGATGTATACATACACAAACACAGTTCATACCATGCAGCTATTGGGTTATACCTCTGTATTTGATAATGGCAAACGTAAATATTAATTTTATACCCCCATATACATGATAGATCACCCTATATAGCGAGGTCACTTGTAGTTTGTGTTTTCGTACACGTATGTCTACACGTGTACACACGCATATATGCAGATATAAAATACATGGCGAACAAACTTACCAATTTCAACAAGCGTGCCGATTCCAAAGACACTGATATCACGTCCCAAAGATTGAAACAAAGGCATCACCGTCTGAAATAACATTAGAATGTCATAAACATCTTGCGTGTGTGTGTGTGTCTCTCCCTAGAGAGAGAGAGAGAGAGAGAGACACCTGATGAAGGCTAATAGGCAAGCCGAGGTCCCGGCATGTATCAACAAGAACAACTGATGCAGCACCACCTTCTTCATTCCTTAGTACATTAAGTACTATAAGCCCATGAATATGTTGCAAATACACACTTGTGCCCACTATTCTCCGAAAGTTCCTGATAAATGACGTTGCTAACAGCCCCGTTTTCAAATTCACCGCCTCGTTATCCTGTAAACAAACATGCAAAGTTGTCCAGTGCCCATATATGCATCTATCCATGCCTGAATACTCTTGCGTGTGCGTGTGCATGTGCGTGTGTGTGTGAGAGAGAGAGAGCTTACCTGTAGTATGTTCTGCACGATGGGAACAAGTAAACGCCTAGAAGCCTGCTGTGTAAGAACTTGAAGTAGGACTTAAACAAGATAGTAACATCATCGTGCTCTAGATCAGTATAAGGAGGCGTGAACACAGACAAGCAGGAAGGAGCACACAGCTCAGAAGAAGAACGGCTCCCATAACTTGAAACGCCAAGTGTTGTGCCATCTTCGCACAGTAATGTAGACGGTCTTGCTTAGTTTTCAGCATGTGGAATGCGGACAGGAAAGCATATGCCGAGCGTACTGCCGAAGGAAAGAATGGTGACTCAAGTAACATTTGAGCACTTGCTCGTCTGTAATAAATACATTCAGTATGAGTATACGCCTCTCCCTCCCTCCCTCTCCCTCCCTCCCTCTCCCCCCCCCCCCCCCCTCTCTCTCTCTCGTCACACACACACACACACACACACACACATCTTGATCTCTGCCTGTATTGTTGTTTCGACAAGGACTCGAACATGGAAAGGAAGCTGATGAATAATACTCGGCAACTCCCCGGTCTTATACCAAGATGCTGCTGTTGATAAATCAAATAAGGGTCGTCGTAGATACAGCTCAGCAATTAAACACCCAACTGAAAAACACGTCCTCTGGAAATGCATTGACCATCTTTGACTCGACCGAGTTTGACTTGAAAACCTCATTTTGCCATGCCATGAGTCTCTGGTAAAATATTTCTTCATCCTCGTGTTCTAGTTGTACTTTCCTGAATAACTCACTCCATGTCTTCTGTTCTCCCTCTGTGATGTTCTCAAGAACAGCTTCACAAGTCTCGTCAATACCTGTACATTACACATGCACTTATATACATCTCTCTCTCTCTCTCTCTCTCTCTCTCTCTCTCACACACACACACACACACACACACACAATTATTTAACAATAGCGAACCTGTCTTTATCTCCTCCTCACTTTGAAAACTACCAAGTGATTGACCATACCATGGTGATAAAGCCCTGACGGACTCACAAAAGAAAGAAGACTCCTCAAGTTCTTCTACTGTTGTATACAAATTATCCTTAGACCTAATAATCCAATCAGTACTATGCAATATGCGCATTAATGCACGTAGACATATCTATATCTATCTATCTACCTATCTACCTATCTACACACACACACACAACAACAACAACAACAAGAACTCGTGTATCATGCAAATGCTATCATAAGCATCATCAAACAATACGTACAATATAGCTTCATATCTTTCAGGGTACATTATACATATATACACCCACGCAAATAATATGTATATTGACGTACCTTCGAGGAGGATGTGGTCTTGTAAACAACTGCCGACGTCCAGAAGCTCTCGGAATATGCGGTGGAATAGTTGACAAGGTGACATTCTTTGCACTGACGGCAGCTTCTCCGGTAAGTTTGAATCCAAAAGTCAGATCTATCCAGTGGTGAATCTGCTTCGATACACGTTCGCTTTCTAAAGCAGCTCTGTGTATAGCTATAAACTCTTCTGCATCTCTTGCCCAGCTCGGAACTTCTAAATCCCCCATTCCCTGAGGACATATATATACAATACATCATATACATCTTACACACAGAGTGGTGTGTGTGTGTGAGAGAGAGAGAGAATGACAACTTACCTTGTTTATAGAGTGGAAAACTTCAGGATCACTATAAAACTCAGGAATACACTCGTCAGGAGTCCACTGATATAATCTTTGCATATTAGCAGGGTACTCATTGGGCTCATAAACAGACCGCACAACTCGGCGTAGTATAGGCAGGAGCATCCTTCTGGCCTTGTATATAACACAGCAAGCTCTGAGAGGCATTCATCCGACACATGGTGTGGAATATCTGCTGTAGAATATGTAAAGTCCAGCTGCTCGTCGCCCTTTGCTAATCTCCATTTGCTTTTGGTTAAGTCTCTCCAACCAGTGTCATTACCTATATAGAATACATCATGTGTGTGTGTGTGTGTGTGTGTGTGTGTGTGTGTGTGTGTGATCTCATACTGACCTTCGTCTGGCTTTGTTGTGAAATCTATAACCCAAGGCATGACTGTGTGGAAGCACCTGTCGCCCCATCTTCTACCAGCAAGCCTGTTTAATAACAGAAGATAGTCGTAGTTACTCAGCTCGCCCCGCCACCATTTTTTAAACTCGGTTTTAAACTCTAATTGATTAGATAAGCCGGGTCTTCCCTCTTGTCCACACCTGCATATAAAGGATATTTTAAAATATATCAACACGTGCATTACACACATATATAGCATATATGGATATACATAATGTACATACAATGGCTTACCTTGCTTGTGAATCCTGTTAGGCAACACCACATACTGTTGCTTATTAGTACATTCGAAGGATTTATTTTCCATGGGATATTCCACGACCATGACAATGGGCTAATCCAGCAATAATCTCATATATAAGAAGCCTCAGCTGCCACTCATCTCCAAGGGCATTTGGACTGAAATGTAACATAGACTTCAGTGTATATGGAGCCGCAGGAAACACCAAAAACAGATTTCCCTGTAAAACAAGCACGTGTGTGTGTGTGTGTGCGTGTGGTGCAATATTAGAATACTACAAACCTGTCCCAGGAAGGCACCAATAAGTGGTACAATATTCGGATGAGTGCAGCTAAGACAGAGTTGGTATATTCTCAACTGGATTCCCTCATTGTTGAGTATATGCTTTAGCCTGTTTGAACAATGCTTGAATTTGTCGACTGCTTCCAAAAGGGATTCAAAATTTGCCTCGTAAAGAGTTGTCTCTCTGTGTAATGTATTTACAAGCTTTATAACTGACTGAATATGATGGCTTGCTGAACCTCCAGCCTTGTCAAATCAATCAATTGCTTTACTTTCATGTGTATATAACCATATTTATGTCTTAACTACATATACATAATATGTGTGCGTTATTATGTATCCATATGCTTGTGTGTGTGTGTGTGTGTGTGTGTGTCCATTACATCATTTGTATGTACTTGATAATCTGCTTACCCAAAAGGAACAACACGTAATACAAATTCCATGTTCTTAAACCTGCCCGTGTCCACCTACAATAGTATGAATAATTAACGTATGTGTACGATAAATAAATAAATGCATACACACACACACACACACAAATGTGTGTGTGTATGTGAGGTGTGCGTGTAATAGGGAGTGTGTAAAATGAAAATGGGAATTACTGACCTCGCAAAACAGATGTGCACCAAGAGGATGTGGGGACCTAAAGAGGCCGTGTGATACGAGAATATTCTTTGAGAAATCGCGCTCCACTGCGTCCCTCAGTTCCTCCAGGTCATCGCCATTGCAGCTGATGAACCCTAATCTCAGTTTAAAACCCTTTTATAATTATATATGTATTTACCCTTTTGGTTTTAACAATTTGAATTTAAATTGAATTTGATTTTGAAGTTACACAGCCATGATAATAAAACAATTATAATTCATAAAAGAAGTACATCAAACTTAACAATACATTGGCACTCCCATGTTCCTTTCTTGTATAGAATTAGTCATCCCCCATAACTCATTACCATATTGAGGAGCACAAACACCAGGTTGTTCTAAATAACCCTCGTAGCTACTAGATTGCCCATGTAATCACCAAATTGGCCCGTGTAACTCCATAATTAGGAAGATTAACACTATAATTAGGACTATATTGGTATTGGTAACTCTCATGGTTAAGTTGGTTGGGGATAACTCTGATAATTAAAGAGATTAACACTAGGTTGGCCTATGTAACTCCCAAGATTATGGAGATTAACTGTGGGTTGACCTCCAACATTAGAAAGATTAACACTTAATCCATTGATTAACCTTTGATGATCAAAACGAGAGTTACCCAAATACCAACACCCATTCTTGGGAAGAAAGGTTTAGGTTGTTCATTAGGATAAACCTGTTTAAAACTCTTTAGACACTCTTTCTCTAACTCCTGAATAACACCTATATAATGCCACCCACCAGCTTCCTCCCAGAAGTAAACTTTCCCTTCAAAAGCATAGTGTCCTGGTATCCAATTTACGAAATCCTGATTCACAATAGGTATATTCTCAGCATTCGAAGGTATATTCACATCTGATTAACAATATTTTTCGTCTTTTCTTGTTTTACCACTTAAACCAAACTTCCTTCTAGTACAGTTTTCAGCTTTGCATATCATTCTTGGTTGCCAAGTGCCTGCAGTCTCCTTGTTATTGAGAAATCGAACCTTGTATTGTATGAGTTACATTGCTGGGCACTGTACTTTTCCATTGTACTTCTCCCTGGCTTGTTCATTCTCTACTTCCCAATTGGGATATCTGCAGCTAAATTCTTTCTTCTCTTTCATTCCTTTGATTAACCCTAGGGTAGAAAATAAAGAATATAAAGGATGTAAAAAGATAAAGGCAAGTGTCTTAACCCTAATCAAGGTATAACATATCTTAGAATATAGAATATTATTAAAGTTTATTTTCTCAAAAATTACCTTTTTCTTTAAGAAGTTTAAGATGATTAAAATCTAAAACGTTTAATTAGTCTATTATAATTTCTGTAAATTAACACGTAATTTTATTAACACTATGTGTGAGTAATAGTTTTACATTTTGAATTTAACTTTAAATAGATTTACTAGCTTTTTTATTCATGCCTTTCATAAAACGGTGAAATGCAGGTCCATTTAATATTGCAAGTATTATAATGATTAATTACACAATATAGAGGTCGTGATTACTCTTATAATAAATAAACTGCTATTTTTTACTTTCACTATATTAATCAAAAAATAAATTTTAATTTTGAATTGTAAATATTAAAAGACATTCGTTGTGAAAATGTCTAAACAAACTGATCGTCATGGAATCGTGCATGCACGTATCATTCACGTATATAGAATATTCCAAGCCACGTTACATAAGTGGGATATACGCATGGAATATGCTAATCATCTCAATGGTGGAGAAAGAATGGGAGCTGAGGAACAGGAGGCAGTCCCAAGTTCAAAAGTTGTTCCTAACCATTTTCACTCTCTGTCTCACTGTTGCGTTGATCAGCTTACCTCGTCAATATAGACACAGCTTTTCTCCTTGTAAGTGTGTATTTGTATGTGTGTCATACACATATAGATATATGTGTGCGTGTGCGTACACATGCAGATTACAATACTCAAATTCTTCAGCACATACTTCATGAGAAAATGAGCTCCGTCTGCCTAAGGACAAGCCAAAGACGGGCATTTCATGTGATCTCTCAAACTATCGCACAGCAGTGTGCCGGTTAACTGGCGATGTACGGATCAGTGGTAACAATACGGCCATGCTCGTCAATAGGGACGGGAATGCCACC